>OZ024912.1:79095903-79426948 GCA_964017125.1 Flabesymbios commensalis | reverse complement strand
TGATACAAATTAGTTGTTAACAAATAATTTTTCTCAGCAAATTTATGGGGAATAGACACTCTAAATTGCCTAATGTAGTTGCCTTAACCCTTACAGTGTGGGGATAGATTTTAGTCGTCAGAATCTGACGTCTGTATACGTCAGATTCTGACGACTAAAATCTATCCCCACACTGTAAGAGTACACATATTTCTAATGGTCGTAGATTCATAACATAGATATTCAAATGAGTTGGAAACAGCTAAGTAAGACATTTAAGATAATTGCAAATTCAAAAAACCTTTTGGACTCGTATAACCGCATGGTTTTTACAAAAATTGTCAGCGCTTTAAGTGTTAATTCTAGGGAGTACCCTAGTAAATCACGAGTATCAAATACCGATATTTTGGTCATTTTTATCGATGTTGAGGCAATTTAGTTTTGCCAGGTGGTCCTAACCCCACCCCCCCCCCCCCCCCACTGGATCCCACACTGAACTCCTGAACCGCTAATCACGACTAGATGCGTTGTTGAAATATGAGCACTTTTACCGACTAGAAGTTGTGTGTCTCTTACAAGTTGATGATCCACTGCAAAAAAAGGCGCGAAGTGGCCGAGTAGAAACCTTATGAAGAAAAGAGCCACCTGTGAATATAACGGTAACGGCCCAGTACGGACACCTCGTGTGTGTGATGGTATCAGCCCTGTATGTGACACCTGGTGAGTGTGGTAGCCGTGTGGCTTCTGTCTAAAACCAACTAATTATAATAACTGAGCATGTACTGTCAACTATTTATATTAACTGAATATGTGTTATTAACTATTTTATCAATTTTGAAAATATTTTAATTAGTTTGAAATTTGCTGCGGATCGTATATATATAGAATTTAACAGCACAATGGTTAAATTAAAACTTGTAAGCTATTTCAGCACGTTAATGAACGAGTGCTATATTTCAGCACTTGTTAATGAACGTGTGCTACATTTCAGCTCATGTTCATAAACATGTACTATATTTCAGCACATGTTCATGAACGAGTGCTATATTTCGGCACATGTTAATGAACGTGTGCTACATTTCAGCTCATGTTAATGAACGTGTGCTACATTTCAGCTCATGTTCATAAACATGTGCTATATTTCAGCACATGTTCATGAACGAGTGCTATATTTCGGCACATTAATGAACGTGAGCTACATTTCAGCCCATTTTCATAACCATGCGCTAAATTTCAGCACATGTTCATGAACGAGTGCTATATTTCAGCACATTAATGAACGTGTGCTACCTTTCAGCACATTTTCATAAAAATGTGCTATATTTCAGCACATGGTCATGAATGAGTGCTATGTTTCAGCACATGTTAATCAACGTGTGTTATATTTCAGCTCATGTTCATAAACATGTGCTATATTTCAGCACATGTTGATGAACGAGTGTTATATTTCAGCACATGTTCATGAACGAGTGCTATATTTCAGCACATGTTCATGAACGAGTGCTATATTTCAGTTCATGTCAATAAACTAGTACTACTTCTCAGCACATGCTTCTGAACGAGTGCTATATTTCAGCACATGTTCATGAGCAAGTGCTATATTCCAGCACAAATTCATGAACGAGTGCTATATTTTAACACATGTTAGTGAACAAGTGCTATATTTCAGCACATGTTGATGAACGAATGCTATATTTCAGCAGATGTTGATGAACGAGTGCTATATTTCAGCACATGTTCATGAACGTGTGTTATATTTCAGCTCATGTTAATGAACGAGTGCTATATTTCAACACAAGTTCATGAACGAGTGCAATATTTCAACACATGTTCATGAACGAGTGCTATATGTTAACACATGTTCAGGAACGAGTGCTATATTTCAGCAGATGTTTATGAACGAGTGCTATATCTATGCACAATAATAATAATAATACAATTTATTTTGCGCACATACTCAGCCTTAGGCCGCCCAAGGCGCATTACAAGTCATTCGTATCCATAAGCACGTTGGAAGAGATGAGTCCACAGCTGCGACCTAAGTGGGTAACTTCAAGTGAGTAAAAAATAAATAAAATAACAGAAAACGGCTTGAAAATAGTACATGTGATAATTATGTTCCTAATTGATAGCGCCTAATGTAGCGATTTAGGCCTAAGTGTTACAATTTAAGCTGATCTATTTAAGTCCATTACAGTTACCTCCATGTATACTTGCCAGTAAATCGTGCTGCGCGTTTCTCTAGGATACACACGATGTAGGCCTACCCACCCAATTTCTGTTTGATGGTGGGCCAGAGTCGCAGCCCATTGCTGGTTCAATGCCGGTCAATTGTGTACGACGCTGCCTCAACACCACTCCAACACTGACCGAACGCATGATTCTTCTACATCAGCGTCTACAGCAATCACTGGAAGGCTAACCAATGTTGCTTCAATGTTGACCTAACGTGTCGGACGATGGCCCAAGAACATCCCAGCATTCTGTATACATAGGTTACTTTGCAGCAATTGCTATAGGGTGACAATTTCATCCCCCGTGGTCAGAAAAGGCCACTACCCAGATACATTGGCCCAATTGTAAAATAAAGTTGAGCCACCGTCTGCGACGCTGGGCCAACATTATTTCAACCAAAACCTTTTAAGCTCCTATTATAGACTTAACCACAAAATTAATAATCGTGGATATTATTATTTCTGAACACTTGTTAAAGACAAAAGTACTTAACCTGAGGACCTGAAACGTTATGCTCGACATGTTCATAAGGACTGGTGTACAGAAATGTCAACCGTTTCACACACAGCAAACCTCTTTCCCCTAAATATAGGACATAAACTCAGGCAAAATAAACTTAATAATACCGGCCTCTGGCCGGTCCTAACAACAGAAAACGGCCCCTGTGGTAATAATGTTCTTCACTGGTAGAGTCCACCTTACCTTCATCACTGCCGTTGTCCTTTCGATTCCGCTGTTTTGACGTGGTGTGAACAGAGCTGGCGTTCATCGCTGGCTGATGTTGAGATTCCAATAAAAACTACAACCCCACACGTGTTTTGTAAAGTTTTCACCTTCAGAAGTAACCACTTCCTCTTCCTCAGTGAATGTAGCGAAATCCAGTGATGTTCATTTATTAGTACTCGAAGTCGACGTGATGTGTGTTGAATTGACTGTTGAATTGACTGTTGAAATGTACTGTTGAATTGACTGTTGAATTGACTGTTGAAGTGACTGTTGAAGTGACTGTTGAATTAACTGTTGTCGCTCCTGTAACTGTGTTGAATTAATTGTTCAATTGACTGCTCAATGGGCTGTGGTCGCTCCCGTAAGTGTGTTGATTTGACTGTTGAATTGACTGTTGAATTCACTGTGGTCGCTCTCGTAAGTGTGTTGAATTGACTGTTGAATCGACTGTTGAATTGACTGTTGAATTAACTGTTGAATTGACTGTGGTCGCTCCCGTAAGTGTGTTGAATTGACTGTTGAATTAACTGTGGTCGCTCCCGTAAGTGTGTCGAATTGACTGTTGAATTGACAGTTGAATTGACTGTGGTCGCGCCCGTAAGTGTGTTGAATTGACTGTTGAATTGACTGTTGAATTGACTGTGGTCGCGCCCGTAAGTGTGTTGAATTGACTGTTGAATTGACTGTTGAATTGACTGTGGTCGCTCCCGTAAGTGTGTTGAATTGACTGTTGAATTGACAGTTGAATTGACTGTGGTCGCGCCCGTAAGTGTGTTCAATTGACTGTTGAATTGACAGTTGAATTGACTGTGGTCGCTCCCGTAAGTGTGTTGAATTGACTGTTGAATTGACAGTTGAATTGACTGTGGTCGCTCCCGTAAGTGTGTTGAATTGACTGTTGAATTGACTGTTGAATTGGCTGTGGTCGCTCCTGTAAGTGTGTTGAATTGACTGTTGAATTGACAGTTGAATTGACTGTGGTCGCTCCCGTAAGTGTGTTCAATCGACTGTTAAATTGACTGTGAATTGACTGGTGAATTGACTGTGGTCGCTCCCGTAAGTGTGTTCTATCTTGACATCCACTAAGAATCACTTCCCCACAGGTGTTCTTGTAAAGTTTTTTGCAGTGTGGCTACACTAATATTCACTTCCTCCTTCTCAGTAGCGTTATCCAGTGGTGCTTACTCTATAAGTTTATCCAAAGTGACCGTGTTTCCTGTAGGATTCACCAGGGGACGCTCACATATGTGCTCTCAATACGCTGTGGATACATTCACAAGTGACGTCAGACTACGATATACAAAGACAAACAGCAGTAACTGCTTACTTTGAAAGTAAACAGTTACTGATGTTAGCCTTTGCATTGCGGTATTTTATCGTCGAAATGTAAAAAGCAGTAGCTGTTTATTTGAAAACTAATTAGATACGGCTGTTTGTCTTAGCGCTGCAGAACACTATATAGCGGCATATGGTGTTAAATTATCGGCACTATTTGACTAGACTTGTACATTCGTTTTCTTATATGCGCAGTTTAAATCGCCTGTACCCAAATTCCCACAAAAATGGATTCATCGAAACCGAATTTATTTCACAATATCGTGATGTATTATTTTAATTGGAGCCTCGGCATAAGGAACCATTAGACGCAGCATAGTACAACTTGGCACATAACTACTTAACCCTCAGGGCTTTAATGTGGCATCTGGGTGAACAATATTATTCTGGCTATCGTACACACACACGTCTGTCTAAACGGCGCAGCAGACAGTAATTCAGGGCGAATGGAACATAATGAGATCCAGAGGGAAGCAATGATAACACCACATCAGGTGAATAACAACTGATTCTATGAATATTCTTGTGGGTGAACAATAAAGGGTGAACAATAAAGGCACTAAATTAAATAATTCAATTTTTCACCCACTTAAAGCTGGGTCTCGCTACCGCGATCCACAAGCGGGTGAAATATTTGTTTAATTTAAGACCGAAAATTTGCAAATCTTGATGCTGAGGTACTCATTTCTTTCCCAATAACTGTGATTGATTTAAATGGCTAATAAAACGGATTAAAAACGACTATAACCTGGCGTCAGTAGAACAGATATAACGATATATTTATCCAATGAGATTCAGTCGAATACGGCACAAGATAGAGCTAATCCACACGGCCAGGGTGAAAAACAACTGATTTTGTAGAAATTACCTCCGAATGTTTCCACAGATACCACTACAGACTGGTGTAAATCCGTGGTGGATCCAAGAGTAAAACACAAACAGTCGAAGCAACGATACACGCAATGAGACTCAGAAAGCAAAAGAAAAGGCAAAGAACAGTGCTAATCGCCTACTTCTCAAGTGAGCAGTTACCGCTATTTCACTCTGCGCGGTATGCATGGAAGATCTGCGAGCAATTCCATCACATACGTCAATCCTGCAGTGTCAACGCAAACAACAGTAACTGCTTAATTTAGAAGTAGTCCGCTACATCGGTAACTGTTTTTTTTCACCTGAGCTGTCACTGTAAATGCCGTCTTGCAGTACCAAGGCAAACAGCAGTGATCGCTTACTTTTCAAGTAAGATGCTACAGTAGTATTTCCCTGTTTTACAGAGTAGAATTTCCAAGTAAATGCAATTCATAAGACACACAGCAGTAACTGTTCACTTAAAACATAAGAAGTTTGCTGTCTGCTTTTGTCGTCTTGTAATGCAAAGGAAAACAGCAGTAAAGTAAGTAAATACTGCTGTTTTTTTGCGGAGCGGAATGTATGTGCGTTGATTTGTGACTAGTACTGTGAGTACCTTAGCATGCCTCGTAATCAACAGAAGATGTGGAATCTCTCACTTTACGTGGATCTGTGAGCATCTCCTGTAGAACAGTCTGCTGTACAAGAACAGGCAGAAGTAGCTACTTACTGGAAAAGTAAGCAGTTACTGCTGTTTTGCCTTCACACGGCGGATAGTGTGCCAGTACTCGATGGCAGAAGAGAATCCTGCAGCACAAAGACAAACAGCAGTAACTGCTCACTCGAAAAGTTAGCAGTTACTGCTGTTTTGCCTTCACACGGCGATCAGTATGTCAGTACTCGATGGCAGAAGAGAATCCTGCAACTCGAAGACAAACAGCAGTACCTGCTTACTGTAAAAGGGAACGGTTACTGCTGTTTGTCTTTACACGGTGATCATAATTTGATTTGATTTTTATTTCTAGTTTATTATATTATTATTATTTTTGCAGGCTGATAATTATGCCAGAACTCGATGACAGAAGATAATTTTGCAGCACAAAGAAAAACAGAAGTAAATCCTTACTTCAAAAATAAGTAGTTACTGCATCTTGTCTTTGCACAGCGAGCAGTATGCCAGTACTCGATGGCAGAAGAGAATACTACAGCTCTTAGACAAACAACAGTAACTGCTTACTTGAAAAGAAAGTAATTACTTTTGTTTATCTTTGAACGGCGGTCAGTATGCCAGTACTCGTTGGCAGAAGAGAATCCTGCAGCACAAAGACAAACACCAGTGACTGCTTTCTTTGAAAGTGAGCAGGTACTGCTTTTTGTCCAAGGACACTGTAGTTATCCCGGCCAACAAGACATTTGGCCAATGTTGGTTTAATATTGATCCATCGTATACGACGCAGGAACAACATTAAGCCAGCGTTGGCTGAGCAGCTTACTTAAAAGTGCATAGCAAAAAAATATTGCATGCTTTTAAAATGCAAAAACTGATAGCGGAAACAGGGTAAGTAAGACGTCTTCACACGTTCTGTATATCTGCCCTGGTAAAGACAAAACGAGGTGACTGTTATCTAGTCAAGTAGACAGTTACTACTGTTTGCTTTTGTGTGGCAGACATGGCCTGGCGGATACACATATATAAAGTCTACCACTACAACTCCAGGGCACGCACACTAAAAAACTGGTGTAGACAAGGAATGTTCGCAGAGTCGGCATGGTCTGGTCTCAGCTCAATGTTGACCCAGCGTCGGAGACATTAGGCACATAGCTTGTGTTCGCTTGGGTGGATACACATATAAAGTCTGCTACCAAGATGTTAACACGTTAAATGCTGATTCTCTAAACCAACATATGCTGACATCGGTGCACAATTGCCCTTTTCGCTAATTGAAATAGTCGCATATTTTACAATAATCCAATTACTTTTTTTGAGCTGAACAATTTCAATTAAAATCGTTTCAATTATGCATGGTGCATTCACATATACACGAAAACGAACACGGCATTTTTTTTATTATGTTAGTTTTGTGGATGTTGCATTTGAATTCGTGTCCGCGTATACATGTATATATATGAACACACGCACCAAAAAGAAGCATTTCATTTTTATGTGCATTCACATACGAATACGCATACGAAGAGATCAAAATGAATTGTTATGTTATTTGGGTGGATGTCGTATTCGTATTCTTATTAGTATACGTGTACATGTGAACAACCACACCGAAATAACATGACATGGTATTTTTGACGTGCTTGTATTCGTACTTCTAATCGTGCACATGTGAACGTATCTAAGCTTAGTCAGGTAAACAACAAACTCCATCTGACCTTAATATAATCACTGCCCCCTGCAGCTTAAAGTACCTAAAGCACCTTTAGAAAAACAAACGTTTTCCAGTGTTGTGTCGACTCCTGTAGACATGTATGTCCAGACATGTAGCCTCGCGGGTCACTGGCCATATGTGTTGATAGAACAGAACGGGCGAAGGCAGCAAAAGGGAGATTTTGAGCCAATGTTGTTTGCTGCTGAGCCAGCGCCGCCGGCGTTGGACCAACTTTAAAACAATATTGGTTCTACGTTTCGTGATCGATTTCCATGAAATTTCGCAAGCATTCTTCGCAAGTATTCCGACGCCAACCCTCAACATTTCGTGCAATTTGAATGAGTATTGCAAAAGTTAGACCATTTGACATGTAGTAGAATTTCGAGATTAAATCTGAATGAATTTAATGAGTTTATAGAGGAGCGTCATAATTCAAAATTACTACATTTCAAATGATCTAACTTTTAAACTACATAACATTTTTTCTTGAAATTTTCAGGGAAGTTGCAGTAAGACTAGAAAATAACGCTTGCCAAATTTCGTGACAATCGGATGAAAATGGCGTGAGTAATTAGCGCAAAGCACGCAACGTAAAAGTGACAAATTTGAAGTGACTTTTACTTTATGTATGTCAGATTCTGACGTCTTAGGACGTTTAAAATATTTATCATAGCCGTAGACCCATAACATAGGTATGCAAATGAAGCTGTAATGGCTAACTAAAACATTTATGGTGATTTCAAATTGAAACAATATTTTAGTCTCTATGGTTTATTCAGAAATAATTCAGCTCTGTACGGATTGAGGAGTTTTTGCTTGAATGCTAATTTGAATATGAGTTGACAAGTATTCACATCTCATTGGAATCATTTATCATTCATCATTTCAACACGGTAAACCTAACATTTTTAATGACATTGTTGATGTCAGCGTACACTGATCCCCACTCAGCAGTATATAAAACAAGGTTTTGCTATTCTGCTCAGATCTGACGCTAAACCATGGGATTGCGTCTAACTCTGAGAATGTTCACGCCCTAGTGAAAGTAACCTAACAGACACAAGACGTTGAATCAATGTTGGTTTAACGTTGGTCCAGCGTCGTTGACGGTGGACCAACGTTAAACCAACGTTGATTCAGAGTCTCGTGTGTATAGTGGGGAGGCCCACCTGCTCTGCTGCTCCTGACATAGCAGATAAAGTCAATCCAAGATAAATAATTAGATAAGACGTATATGCCGCATTTTGCCGCATCTGAAAACCAGCTTAGCGAAATATGTACCTCAAAGAAAACGATATTTAAGATAAGAAGCTGTTGATATATACACAGCAAATATGGAGTGATAAATAACCAAATTCCTGCAGCAAAAATCCAGGCTTTTTATAGAAAATAAATAAATTGGTAACGTTGGGTGTTGAACATTCGCTAATATTGGATATGAGATGATGCATCTGCCACTTTACAAGTGGCAGATGCATCCTCTCATATCCAAGGGGACGTAATAGTCTTGCGTGTACACATGTCAAGCATGGTCGCAGATTCTCGGAGTATGGAATTTCTATCCTGGCCAGGAAGTTCAGGTTCATCACAATTGACGCCTGTGGCGCGAAGTCGATCTTATTGTGAATCCGCTGCTGTTCAGTCTGCTCTGGTGGAGCAATGCTCATTCAAACCTTACAACGCTGACATATTTTTGTATAAACCATGTACACCAAAGGGTTTTGTTTTTTTCAATTTAAAATCTTCATAAATGTCTATGCTATGCTTTGGGTCTACGGCCATTATAAAAATTATATACAGATTATATTAAAAAATAAATTATATAATGTAGATAGTTATTGGTTAAGCTGGTCTTGAAGTTATCAAGGTTATATTTAGTTATTTGAATCAAATGAATATGCATTATTATGTAGATATATATAGATATATGAAAATACATCCATTAATATAGCACTACATGCCGGATATAAATATAACTATATACACATGATACATCAGTAGCTATATAAAAATACATACGTAGCCACATCGATATTTGTAGGCAGAATCTAGCTGTAGCATTGTATAAGAAGGAAGGGGGCGTCTACACTCAGCTATCAGTGAGTGTCACAGTCACCCACTGAGATTTTGTGTGGCATGTACACATATCCAACACCAGGGGTCTCTGTCGTCTGTTACGTCACCGTCTGCCAACCAGCAGCCAGCAATTCATAAATCAGGCACCAGCGGGTGAGGTAGATCGTGATTGGCCAGTTGTGTTTAGATGCACACCTGCCCATCCGCTGCCAACACATGGGAATTTGTGCACGCAGTGCTCGTCATACAAACCTGAGGGTATCCATGAGTGTTCCACTTTCAATTTTATATTTATTGATAATTAATTTAATAGAGTTTTTAAAAGTATGAGCTAAGCACAGTTTTTACTACATACAGTATATATCAGTGTATATTCAGCCTAGATATTTTTATCTCATTTTCAGAAGCGTCAATGGTAATAACATGAATCGAGTTATTTTGCACTCTATGAGGCCATCATTCTGAAAGAAGCGGGATTTTTCCCACGCACCTAGATGCGGCAGTACAGAGAGTGGCTGTGAAATCTCTGTCCCCTGGTGGTTAATATTAGCTGATCAGGGGAGGATGACCAGTGTCTGAAGTAGAGATAGAGACACTGGTGACACGAGTGAAGGGGGCGTCGTGCCGAAGCCTTTTCTACAGCTAAGAATTTAGAGCTCCGAGGGCTTAACTGATTTAAAACACACCAGACCATAATCAGATGATGAGAATCTCTCATAATCAACAGCTCGTTCACACCTGACTGATTATAGCAAAATAGGCCCACCATGATAATTGATCTGTACTCCATCAACAATAACTCATGTCATGAAATTTGGCAAGCATCATTTTTTATCTTACGGCAACGACCTTGTAAATTTAAAGAACAAATATTACGTAGTTTGAAAGTTAGACCACTTGACATGTGGTAAATTTTGCATCATGACGCTCCTCATCAACCCATTGAATTCATTCAGCTTTAAGCTCAAAATTCCACTACATACCAAGTGATCTAACTTTTGCGATAGCCACCCAAATTTCAGGATAGGCGCCAGAATACTTGTAAAGATTGCTTGCAAAATCTCATGGGAATTGATTGAGAATTGACAGAGAAATCAGCGAAAAACCCGGTTTTAGGATTAGCCCATAATCAGATAAAGTAGCTTTCAAACAGCTGGTGTGGATGAGATGGGTGTCATGTCCCACTCCAGTAGCAGGCAATAAACAGTAGGTCAACTTTAGATAAGGGGATAGAGCCGCCATTTGACCATTACCGTCATCTCTCTGGGGACTGTCCTTTCAGACAGAAAAAAGCCGGAGCTGTGATATCAACAGGGAAAAACACAACCCAACAAGCACGATATGTTCACCCAATGTGGTTTCAGCCCTTAGGACACTGATGTCGACTACAGTAGACATTCTGTGTTTTATTAGCACCTGTATAATCAGTTGATAAAAGTAAAATATGCTTTAAATCTTGAAACACTGATATATCATGGGATATAAATTTCGTAAATCACACGAATTTTCAGTCACTTGTAGTTGTGGATCGCGGTAGCGAGACACAACTTCAAGTGACTGAAAATTTAAATCTTCTAAGGGTTAATCTTGGCCTAACGTTGCAGATACTGCTAATATTGAAACAACATTGGGTAAAGGTTAGTGTGTGTTGGGAAAGGGGAAAGAGGTAGCAGTGCACACTCCCAAAATATCACATATATTGATTCTGCATTGGTTCAGTGTTGGGCAAGCGTCGCAGACGGTAGACCAACACTGAACCAATGCAGACTCAATAAACTCGTGTTTTCGAGGACGTGATCTTTTGGGGCACTTGCTGGGGTTCGTCTGATTTGTGATTTTACTGCATGGTAAAACATTCCCAAGCAGTTGCTGTTTCCCCAAATATTCACCAAGTTGCAAGTTAAAAAAAAGGCAATTAAATTGGGAATTGAGCGAAAAGTTTGCCACAAATTGGGAGTATTTGGGAAAAGTTTGGTGACTCATTTGCCAATTATTCTCGCAATAATCGCCTCATTCGCCATTTGTTCTCTAAATAGCTGCCAAATAGTCCCAAATTCGCCAATTGATCGCCACGTTCGTCAATTAGTCGCCAAAAGATTGCCAAGTGATCTCAAAACATTTTTATCGCCAAATGATCGCAAAATTCGCCGATTCCGGTAATTTTTTGTCACCAAATTATCGCTAATTAGTCGTCACGTGTTCGCATCTTGCAGTCACACAAAATTTCCTTAATCAGCAAACAACAGTAGGTGATAAATTTGTTCCCAAAATTATCCTATTTTTATTTAACAACTTGGCGAATTATTTTAAATTTATTTAATGACCACAGTTATTGCCATCACAGCATGCGCATAATCCTTCTCCTCAAATGATCAAATATTCTGTTTGGTTCATTACGTATGCTGCTGGATGAGCTACTTGATCAAAATACTGGCGAGTGACAACGCAAAGTATGACGTGAACTGATAAATCGTTCGTAATACAATTCTTTCATATCGAAACCAGCCTACGAAATTGCCTTATTTGGCATGTGGATATACAATAAACCAGTAATTTTATTTTCAAAGGACAGGACAAAACTTCGGAAGTGGGTTGGTGGGTCAAGCGGGAAAATTTTCGGGAAAATTTTCTGTTGTTTTGTGTTGTTGGACATGCTTCAAAAAAAATTAATAGGGGGTGAGTGGATCGGGTGTGGCCAATCCGAGTTTTTCTCGGATCAGTCTATTTTTGTAAATTGGCAAGATCCCTTACGTAGAAAAAGCACAAATAAAAACAACCGCCCCTACGATTTACACCTGTCTCCTAGGGATTCACTCTCAGGCATTATATGCGAGACGGTAGGTTATATTCAGTATAATAATATACAGAGGGGCTCCACATACATACGTTGTATATTATACGTGAAAAAACCTCAATATTACTACCGACTGGGCACACGACCTTGTTATGACGTTGAAACAACGTCACAACAAGGTCGTGTACCAAGTGGGGTTTAGCCCTTATCCTGCTGATCGTGACTTTTGTCGTTTTTAACTTGTCTTATTAGTTGATCACTGATATTGGGAACGAAATGAGTGTTTAAACAAAAGTATTTGCAAAGCTTTGGTCTCAAATCAAACAAATATGAGTATTTTTCACCCACTTGAGGTTCTGGGTAGCGGTAGCGGTAGCGAGACACAACTTCAAGTGGGTAAAAAATTAAATAAATTATTTTAGGGTGGTAAGGGTTAAGCTGAAGTGACCATCTGAAGAAATACATTCATACTATGCTTTAACTCACCAGGTGGAGATGGGATCGACTTTTATTTCATCTGGTAATGCATTCACCAGGTGGCGTTCACATACTTTCTTTGATTTGAAATCTATCAGCATAACCTCCACTGACACGGAACTATACGTATGGGTGATAGGTTTATTTCGCCAATAAAGAACTTCTGTGAAACGCTACTCGGTGTAAGGAATGTTATATAAGTCCCCCTCCCCCATAATTCATTGTATTATATTGCGTGGTGAAAATGTTGCAGGTCAAGGCAATTGAATTTCACAGAATAGTATGTAGTCACGTGCATCACCCGAGTATTAGTATTTGCATTATGTACGGCATCGTTTGGTAGTCGAGATTGGCAGATGTCGGCACAAGTCACCACATCAAGCCCGAGCCTTGAAGCGAGGGCGCGGTATGATGACGAGTGCTGAGATCAGCCCATATCCCCCTACCTACCCATCGATGCGATTATGGGGGTGGGCAGAGTAATGTGTAGTGTTAGAATGCACATTATTTATCAAGCAATGCCTGTGTCACGCAGTGTCATTATTGCCCACAGCATAATAAACCTGTACACACATTTTAGAGTATATACCAACTATCTTAGCATACAAGTATTTACTCCAGACCAAACGTCAGATTCTGACGCCTAAAGACGATCTGCGCATTAGAAGAATTAAAAAATATATAATAATTATAACATAGTTATTCAAATGAAACAGAATTAGCTATCTAAGACATATATGATGATTTTGAATTGAAAAAACCGCTTTGTTTTTGACGTTGTAAGAGTTGATGCTTCAGGGGAAGCGATCATGACATTATCTGTATAATGTCCGCCAGGATCCGTCTCCGTCTGCGATGATTTCACTGAGAAGACAGCCCCCTTCATGGTGTGTTATGTAATAAAGTATGCATTTCTCTTACATAAAATGATGCATCACATTTAATATAATGTCGTAAAACAGTTTTCTTTATTAAGGATCAATATCTTATTCTAATCCCTAAATATACATAACAAAACGTTGGAATGAAATAATGAAAATTGTTTTACGGCGCTTTTGTACAGAATCATGGCAACATGGCGACTGTGTAGTCTGCAAGCTGCAAACATCACAGACTGCACGATACAGACTGCACGATACAGACTGCACAGTACAGACTGCGTAAGATATACTGCACAGTGTAGACTACATAGTATATATTATATAATGCACATTACACATGGACTGCACAGTACAGAATGCACAGTACAGACTGCACATCACAGACTGCACAGTACAGACTGCACAACATAGACTGCACAGTACAGACTGCACATCACAGACTGCACAGTACAGACTGCACATCACAGACTGCACAGTACAGACTGCACAACATTGACTGCATAGTACATACTGCGTTCATATCGCACAGTGTAGACTGCACAGTACAACATTAAAATCAAAGTACTCAATATCACAAAGCTTGTATCAAGCAATATACATAGGGCTTGCACACACTGCACAGTACAGACTGCACATCACAGACTGCACAGTACAGGCTGCACATCACAGACTGCACAGTACAGACTGCACATCACAGACTGCACAGTACAGACTGCACATCACAGACTGCACAGTACAGACTGCACAGTACAGACTGCACATCACAGACTGCACAATACAGACTGCAGATTACACACTGCACAGTACAGACTGCACAATACAGCGTGAAAACCAAAAGTACCCAATATCACAAAGCTTGTATCAAGCAATATACATACGGCTTGTATCAGAACAAGCTCAGCAACTCGGGATGTTGACCCAATGTTGTTTTAATGCTAAGCCAGCGTCCGGACAATGGTACAGCATTAAGTGTTAGCCACGTAAAGACAAACAGCAGTAACTGTTTACTTTTCAAGTAAGCAGTTACTGCTGTTTGGCTGTACATGGTATATAGCTGTATACACAGTCAGCATGATATACTCACCCAATATTGGTTCAATGTTGGTCCACCGTCTGCGACGCTGGCCCAACATTGAACCACCATTTGGTGAGTGTATCATGTTTGCTGGGAATCCGTCAGATTACGATGCTGTCCACGTCGTTACTGCCAGAGATTCCAAAATGGATGGATCAACATCCAGGCTGACGAGTCTGGTCGCCCAGCAGTGATTGTGATGCAAAAGCAAACAGATGTAACATGATGATAATCATGAAAAGTAAGCAGTTACTGTTGTTTTTTTGCTTGTATTGTACATGTTGTACTATTGTTTATTACATGATATTATTCTGCAAGCAAGCCTCATTTTGTTTTGGTAAGTAAGCAGTTACTGGTGTTTGCCTTTGACATGCGACAAAGACAAACAGCGGTAACTGCTTACTTGAAAAGTAGAAAGTTACTGCTGTTTTTACTTCCATTGTTGTAGTAGTGTATATCATATCGTCGCCTCGGAGCTAAAGGATCCTATCTGACACTCGTTAGAGTGGCAGATAGGATCCTTTAGCTCCGAGGCGACGATATAGTATTATCCTGCAGACAAGCCTTATTTTTTCATGTTAATATTGTGGTATTTACTGTGCGAGTTAGCTGATATCTCACTTCCTGGCTAATCTTTTTTTTTCACGAACCTTGTTCAAATCAGTGAGCAGAAGGATGTGTTTCCTTTCTAGTTTCTAGTCATTTCAAAAATATATTCATCATCATCCATCATTTTAAGCCTTTCAGAGCGGGGACCGTCTTTATACGTCAGAATCTGACGTTCAAAGACGTCAGATTCAGACGTATAACGACAATTCTCGCACAAAAAAAAATCGTAATATTTATAATCACCGTAGTCAGGGTTCTAACCAAGCCCTTTTAGCGTGTCGGGCCGACACGCTGAGTTTCGCTGCCGCTACGCTACCAGTATCGCCGACACGCTGCCGATACGCTGAATAAAGAGCGACACGCTGCCGATACTCTGGAAATAATCCTTCTTTTCTTAATCCATTTGAAAATTACGAGGCTGTCGTATCCCAGCACAACACGAGGCGCTGACGCAATGCTTGCCTGATGATGCGCCGACTTCGCAGAGAGTCGGCCAGCATTAGGCCTAACACATCATTTGTGCAGCGACTCCTGTATGTTGTTAAGCAGTAGCCGTGACGTCCTCATTGAGGCCGTGGATTGCTGTATTTTTTCACCCGAAAAAATCAACGTTTTTTCAACATGGCGGTGACTGAGAGCGATCTCGACCCCAAACCCGAAAAATTTCCAAAATGTTTTATTAACTGTGCGAAAAATAAGCCCAGCATGCGATCTCGTTGCTAAAATGCTACTGATTCTAAAAAACATTATTTTCGACCTGATTATTCAAGGCTAAATCTTAGTTATGACCGTCCAAAGAAATGTCCCACGATTTTGCACGGGGTCAATCTGTAGCTGAAACCTTCAGCCACGCTGGGGCTGTTTAGCAGTCTGCAAAGTAAGTCTATAAAAAACATTGAATCTATATATAGATTTTCAAGTGTGGCTTTTTCCTTTATTTAAGCACTGTTGCCACCGAATGACGCGATCAACAGCAGAACATCACAGGTTGATGTAAAATCCCAGATTTTTCATGGTTTATTTATATTTTAACAAAAAAATGAAGGAATTTTCAAGTCCCATATTTCATTTTTTCCTATCCACGGACTTTCCCCGTTTTCAAGGACCCGTGGGAGCCATGTATCAAAGTGTATAGAAATGCTTTAGGATGCATCTCAGAGGAGCTAGTATCTACAAATTTCCCGGGGGCCTCCTGACCCCTCGCCGATTTTTAAAGTCTCCGCTGGCGCCTCGACCGATACGCTGACATTTCAGGCTGGTTAGAGCCCTGCGCCGTAGACCCATAGCACAGGTTTTCAAATGAATCAGAAAGAGCTGACTAAGACATTTATGATGATTTCAAAGTGAAAAAACTTTTTGTTCTCCAAGTTTTATACAAAACTATAATAACGCGGTGAGGGCTACACTTTTCAAGCGATTTCTGCACGTATCAGGAATAATTGATTCAATGGTTTTGTTGTCAGCCATAACAGGCTTCAAACCGGTACATCTCATGTTTTTTTATGAATTTCAACGTTTACTATAGAATTTAATTCTAATAGATGGTAATTTTTGTATATTCGGGGATTTCAACTTACATCTTGGCAACCCAAGCAGAAAAAAAAAAAAATGCTCGCATGTTTTGATCTCAAGCAGCATGTTAACTTTCCAACGCATGATCATGGCCATTGGCTGGATCTTTTAATTACCAACTTGTCAATTATAGCAAGTCATTTATCTCATTCACGTGTATTTCAGACCACCGTGCGGCTATATAAGAAATTGACAAGCATGCAATTGAACAAGGAAAAAATTAGTTTTCGAAAATTATCACAGTTGATTATTATAATCATTTAAATCAAATGTTATCAACTCAGATTTTTCAAACAATATGATTCCGTGTTTAGCTCTACATTAGACCAACACGCTCCAATCCGTACAAAGGCTCTGCCCAGAAAACCACCTACTCCGCGGGCATGAGTAAGGCGAAAAAAACAAACAATATGATTCCGTGTTTAGCTCTACATTAGACCAACACGCTCCAGTCAGTAGAAAGGCTCTGCCCAGAAAACCACCTTCTCCACGGACATAAGTAAGGCGAAAAAAACAAACAATATGATTCCGTGTTTAGCTCTACATTAGACCAACACGCTCCAGTCAGTAAAAAGGCTCTGCCCAGAAAACCACCTTCTCCACGGACATAAGTAAGGCGAAAAAAACAAACAATATGATTCCGTGTTTAGCTCTACATTAGACCAACACGCTCCGGTCAGTAAAAAGGCTCTGCCCAGAAAACCACCTTCTCCACGGACATAAGTAAGGCGAAAAAAACCTTTGTCAAAACCAACGAGATTCGACAACCTATAACCGTTCACTCTAATTTGATAAATTAAGAGTAATAGGTTATAGGTCCTTGTCACAACCTCTAACTAATATGGCTGGCGTAGATCACACTCAGATTTAGATCGTTATCGTTACTAGCGTCAGTGTCACCTGTGTGATAGAATGATGACAAAAGCTACAGCCAAATATGTTGCTGATGTCTGAGGACTTGAAATCAAATACTAAATGAAAGTTTTTGAGCATGCGACAGAAGATGAAATTAAAAATAATATTTTGAGCTCATTGTCAAAATAATATGCTCTGTGCACCATTGCTAAAAGCGTGCTGAAATACTGCCTAGACTTTACACTCATCACTGACATAATGAACATATCAATGGGAACCAGTACATTTGCTTGAAATTTCAAAGACACTCATGTAAAAACACTACTGCAACTAAATCTCCTCCTGAAGATAAACTGAAATTGTACAGGCCTGTATCCAACCTGAGTTTCATTTTCAAAACTTTAGAAAAGGTCTACTACCAACAGTCCATGTACATAACGACATCGTTGCCTGTATCGACAAGGTTGAAGTTATAGCTTTGCCACTGCTCGACTTATCGGCTGCTTTCGACACCACTGACCATGTTACATTACCGATTAGACTTTCCGAATGGCATGGAATATTTGATCAGGTTAAAATGTATTATTCTTATCATTTGAGCACCAGGCATTAACCCGTAAAAATTAAAATTAAAATGTATTGCTTTTTATCTGATACACTACCCCATTGAGCGCTAGCATCTCACCCATGCAGCTTTTTAGCCTTATCGCCAATCGAATGCCATAACTAATTGAAGCGTCTTGATGAAACATTCAAATTTTAAGGGGTGTGGTTGGGTGGAGTGGAAGTATTCTATTTTTAAGGGGAGTGGTTGTGGGGAGTGGGAGACATTCAATTTTCAAGGGGAATGGTTGGGTGCAGTGGAAACATTCAATTTTTAAGAGTTTTTTGGTGGAGTCCATACCGAAATAGACCTGTATCGATTTCTAATATTTGTATATCTTTGATATGAGGATTATATCATTGACACTGTAACTCTATTAGATAATAAAGAATCACTCTCAACGATAACCAATCACATCTCTCTTACTACATCGCTGTTTATCATTTACCCCGCTTTTACACTTTTAGGCCAAATATGTTTAAATCCACCTCTCTCTTATATTCTGAAGAACCATCTGTGTTAAGAAGACTTTATATCTACGTCATTTTTAGTTGTATATTAGAGTACATTTTCACACACACACACAAAAAAAATTGTATCACCCTATTGCATCATTGTTCACGTTTTATCTGTTACCACGCTATTTTACGCGTGGAACATGCACTTGTTTATATATGTTGATATGTATGCACACAGATTGTGAATCTATTGCTGAATACACTTACTTACTTTTACCATATCGCTGCTTAGCCGCCGGTCCCGATAATAGTGTTTTTTCATTTTTTATTAGCACATTAAGTACCACCTCTTAAACAAGTTACAGATAAAACATTACATCTATCAGCAAGATTTGAAAACAGTTAAGCTCTATTTTGTCAAATCTGACTATTTTTTTCACTTGAAATTTAAATTTGAATAACTTGGCGATTAAAGGGTCAACCCCTCACCTATAAGATGAGAACAACAAAAATATTCATGGCACTTTTTTATTTTTTTATTTGTCACCAACTCCAATCATCTTCATCTTCTGAATTAATTGATTGAAATTTTCAGCAACTTGAGGTTGTGTCTCTCTACCGCGAGCCACAACCTCAAATAGCGGAAAATTACTCATATTTGTTTAATTTCAGCACAAATCTTAATGTTTAGACACACATTTCCTTCCCAATAACAGTGATTTGGACGATAATAATATTCATGGCACATTTTTTTTATTTGTCACCCACTTCAATCATCTTCATCCACTACAAGTCGAGAATTTTAACCCTTATCCTGCTGAAATAATTTATTTAAATTTTCAGCAACTTGATGTTGTGTCTCGTTACCGCGACCTACGACCTAAAATGGCGGGAAATTACTCATATTTGTTTAATTTCAGCACAAATCAATAATTTGGGCACAAATATTTGCAAATCTTGATGTTTGGACACATATTTCATTCCCAATAACAGTGATTTGGACGACAAATCAATGGTGGTGATCAGCAGTATAAGGGGTAGTGGATGAAGGTGACTTTCGGGCTAATCACGCGTACAGCCGCTTTCAGCTCTGTCTATCTGTCCTTCAATTTCAAACCAGACCATTTAAAAAAGAAACGAGCATTTGATCCTCTAGATTTGTATTATTAGTGGCGGATCTAGAGGCTCTCCCCCCGTTCAGGGGCCAGAAAACAAAAAACGACCATATTCCGGCCGAAATATGTTCTAGAATGCGTCATTTGACGCCTTAGATTTCAAAATTCTCCGGGGGAGCGTGCCTCCGGGCCCCTCTAGAGCATAATAGGTCTAGCTGTGGTGTGTATAAATTATTGCAGAAATCGGCGCCCCCTGTCTGTCAATTCCTGGATCCGCCACTGATTATATATTTTGATTGGAACGTGTCAGTAATTTTTACCCACTTTAAGTTGTGGGTAGTGGAAGCGATACACACCTTAAAGTGGAAAAAAACATTTTTTTATAACGTTTTATTTTTAGCTTAATGGGAATCTTATTATAAACACTTACCCAAGCGTAATTCAGATCTCAAATTAAAACATTCTTTTTTGCAAAGGATGACCATGGATTCTAACTTGATTAGTTTCTGAGATATTGTTTGAAACTGTATTTTTGTTAATGACTGTCTAATTTGCATATTTTAGCATATTTAGCCCCAACATTTTGTATTTGATAAGTTTTATTCAAAAATGTTATGTGGCATTTTTATTGTAATTAAATTTTATTCAAAACGTTTGATGTAAAAGCGGCAGTGAAACCTAAATGCTTAAAACACAGGATTCGAGGCGGTTTTACCTAAAAATGTTCATTTTTGGACGATACTATTTTTCGCTGACAAGACTTAGTATCCTCATTGTCATGGTTGTAGAACGGTTTTTTGAGAATGCGGACTCCGTGACGTTTATCTATTCAACCAGACATTAGCGATTAGTGTGACTGCATTCACTGGAACGTAGTCAGCACATACAAAGGATAAACGTTATCTCAATGTTTGGCCAGCATGTCCAACTTTAGCCCAGCATTGAAACAATACATGAGAGCATTCTGTCACATTTCTGCACATATAAGATAAACTGGTCCAAGAGAACCTCCAGAGGATGGTGAGATGAATGAGATGACACTGCCCTCCAGACACAGGATTCGAAATTCGAACTGTGGCGGTCGGAGGTCAAGCACGCTACCGCTCGGTCACGGAAGCTCCCCACAATATTGAATTTCTACGAGTAATGACCGGAAAAGAAACATTTGTTTCAACTAAACCTGAATGCCAGAGCGAGTTAAGGAAGTATCACACAAAGCACGATGTGTAGATCCGATGTGTTCAACGCTGGCCCACCATAAAGCCAACATTGGCTCCTTGATTACTGACTCTAGTGAATCTGTTCTAACGAACCAATAATCCTCGTCCAAATGTTTCGTTAATGTTAATTATTATATTTATTGTTGGCCCACCGTCTGAGACGCTGGCACAACATTAAGCCAACACTGGCCCAATGCTTGTAGTCTTCCAACAGGGATTAGTGTCCAAAGCATGAGAGGCTATGCTGTGGTGGTTCAATGTTGGGCGAGTGTCGCAGTCCGTGGACCAATACTAACCCTTTCAGCGCGAGAACTTAATTCAGACATCAGAATCTGACGTGTATAGATGTTCAGCGTATACAGCGTGTTTGCACAGCCCATTAACCGTTTCAGTGTGGGGACCGTCTTTATACGTCAGAATCTGAAGTCTGTAAAGTCGCTCCCCACACTAAGATAATTTAAAACATTATAATGGTTAGACCCTTAACCCTTTAAACCCTCACAGTGCATCAAAGCATCATTTTGCATATCTAAAGAAATATTCAACCTAAGGTTTTGGAACGAACATTTTCAGGGAACTGTTTAATAGTAGCAATATATTTATGTCTTTTTTTCATTTACAACCCACTTCAAGTCATCTTCATCAACTACAAGTCGAGAATTGCGGAAGCAATTCGCAGTTTGTGGTGGATGAAGATTACAATGATAAATTCAGCTAACTGAGACATGCATGATGATTTCAAATTGGTCTGTTGCTTTGTACACATATTTCAGCTGTGTAAGGATTATACCACCATTGGTTCAACGTCTCGAGTTTGCTGTACAGAGGTGATCGTCAACGTGCCTGTAACAGAATTTGAAACTGAAGGTTTTAGCCACAGATTGAGTCCATACAAAATCGTGGGATTTTTTTTGTATCATGTGTACGGTCATATCTATCACTTGGCCTTGATTAATCAGATCGAAAATAGGTTAATTAGAATCAGTAACATTTCAGCTACATGATTGCTTGCTCAGCTCATCTGTCGCACAGTCATTAAAAAAGTTATGGCATTTTTCGGAGCTTGGGGTCGAGATCGTTCTCAGTCACCGCCATGTTAAAAAACGCCGATTTTCCCGGGTGAAACGATTAAACAATCCACTGTTCTCGTCCACGGCTATAGAGGGATCAGGCAGGGATCACCATTGATGACCCAGATACAGGCCGGCGGTGCAAGGATGAAAGGGTACGAGATCAGGAGCAGATACATCCCAGCTGCCGCCTGATGATTACGGACACTATGATTTCACTAAATCATCTCCTCACAAATACGGCTCTCTATAGTTCCCTGAGCATTTAGTGGATTTTTCTTCTCTTTTCAACAGCCAACAAAGAATGCATTTTCCCATTATATATGATCGTTTAAAAAATGAGGGTCTGGGGTACATCATACTGAGAAGCCCATGAGCTCGGATCACCGAGGTTATTATTATTATTAGGAAGCTATAAATATTATTTTTATAGCTTTATTCATTCCCGTTACAAAGTTTTTTTTTAGGAACATGAGATTAAATTGAGATACTAACAATCTTAACATTTTTAGTGGGATTGACGCATTAACATTAAGCTCACCACTGATTGGTTAAGACTTGATCACGTGTTGATAGTTACGGCCTTATTTTGACTTTAGTCGGTTGGTGAAAACGGGCCCTGTGTATCTTAGTGGACCATCTTTACCTTGATGATTTCACCCAATGTCATTTCAATGCTGATCACGCGTCGTAGACTGGGGGTCAACAATACTCTATGTATATGGCATCGTGGGGAGGCCAGATGGGCTTATCTCAGCACAAGTCACCACATCAAACCCAAGCCTTTAGGCGAGGGCTTGATGTGGTGACATGATGTGGTGGTTTTATGTGGTGGCTTAATGGTGACGAGCGGGCGATGGCTCATTCGTACAGACTGAGGCTTGTAACCTAGATGTACCAGGTTCGAATCATCGTGGTTGTGCATATACAGTGCTTCAAACTGTTCAAAGGCACTCACTCACTCTCTCACTCACTCACTCACTCACTCACTCACTCACTCACTCACTCACTCACTCACTCACTCACTCACTCACTCACTCACTCACTCACTCACTCACTCACTCACTCACTCACTCACTCACTCTTTCAAACTATAGATTGTACAAATAAAATGAAGACTATTAAACAGCTTTAACTTATAATCACAAGCGATTGTTTGCAAGATTCCGTTGACAAAAATCTTCCAGTCAAAATCGGATACCATAAAGGTATAACCCAAGAGCAGAAAAAAGTAGCTTTTGTGTGAGAGAACCAGAAGACGAGTTTCATTTGATTATGAGCTGATCACCCTCTAAGACATCTCAAGCCAAACTGTTTACCCTCACATCTTTGTATGAATCAGAAACCAATTTGAAATCATCATAAATATCTTAGTTAGCTCTTTCAGCTTCATTTGAATACCTATTTTATGGGTCTACGGTTATTAGAAAGATTTGTTTTCGGTGCGTGAACGCTGAAAGTGTTAAAATATGTTTTGCCCACTAACCATTGCATCTAGTGAATTAATGGGCATTTCAAACACGCTGGATTAGTCTGAACAACCATTGTAAATATATTAATATTGTACAAAAATCCATCAAACCGTGCATAGCATAACAGGGTTACAAAGATTAATGTCATTAAGCCCATTTTTTATACACGTCTATTTCCGATCATCTATTGTCTATCGTCTCATGTGTTCGCAGAATTTAGGTTATAATGTATAAAGTAGAATTCGCAAAAGAGCTTTGTTTCAAACCTCACAATCGTAATGACAAAGCATCCATCAAACGTTGCTTTGTCCACTGTGTGCATAGGATGAATGCATGCAGTAGGGTTTGCTGGGGAGGAGGGTGGGGTGATAGGGTGTGCAAACTTTCAATCCGCTTCCCATCAAACACGAAATTCTGACCCATTGTGTGATTAATGCTGGCCCATCGTCTACGACGGTGGGCCAGCATTAATCAAACATTGGGTGAGCATTTCGTGTTTGCGTGGTTCCTCCACATTCAGAGAAAGGAGAACCAGTGAGAAATGAGTTGTGTTCAGATAGCCATACTGCCGCCGTCAATATCCACAAGGCAAATACGGCCAGTAGATCAATGCCGCGTCAATAAGTACATTAACCAGTAATTTAGACACTTGTCCAGTTTGATGAGGTCTGAATATAGATTGAAATATATTTATTGAAGACGAGAAGTCTATATAGACTTATAAGTCATTAAAATGATCAGTAAAAACATATGTTCATGTGTATACAACATGATTAATTCTGTACAATCACATAAAAATCGACATTTTATCTAAACTTATACGCAAACTTGCCATTATATTCCTAAACAAGCACAAGCTATTTAAAATTTAAGACTATATATTTTTACAGGACCTGTTAGAAACAGGGGCCCAGCTCACAAAAACTTAAGAATAATATCGTTTTAATTTTCTCTCATTTTCGAGCGGAAATGTTAAGATTTATCTAACTTTCCCAATCGAATAAGCATAAATTTAAGATCAAATAAATCTTAACATTTTTAGAAAAACACACTAGATGATTTCGCGTTGGTCTCAACTCGAATGGTCTCAACTCTAGTGTCCTAATTCTGAAGACGGTCCAGACATTGAAACAATTATAATATTCATAATGGTTGTCGATCCATAACATATTCAAATGAAGCGTTAAGAACTATCTGAGATATTTATGATGATTTCAAATTGAAAAAAAAATCAACTTAGTTTCCATGGTTTAAATAAAAAAATTCAGTGTTGTAAAGGTTAAATATGCTCCCTCTCAGTGGTAATGCTGAGGCGGAACATATTAGTACTCGTTGTAAGTACTGCAGAGATAGACCCTGTTTCTGAAACCTGTATTGACCTCGTACAAAATTGTGGAACATTTCTCTGGGCGGTCATATCTAAGATCTGTCTTTGAATACTCAGGTCAAAAATATTTTTTTCTAGAATGTTCAGCTTATTTTCCGCACAGTCATTAAAAAGTTATGGACATTTTTCGGACCTTGGGATCGAGACCGCTCTCAGTCACCGCCATGTTGAAAAACGTTGAATTTTTCGGATAAAACGAGTACAGCGATCCACGGCCTCGGAGAGGACGACATGGCTACTGCGGGGATCGCCAGAGGACTGTGATAATTATAGCTCAGTCAACATCAAATAGCATCTCTTATGTAATACATGATCGTAGACTCTGGAAAAGATCCAGAACTTGGAAAAAACAGTGTGCGTCAGAATCTCTGCACGTGCGTAACACAGCTGTTTATCTACGGTGAGTAAGTGATACTCGTGGTCTGCAACGTAACAGCAGCACAACAATGTTGTTTTAATGTTGGGCCAGCGTCGAAGACGGTGGGCCAGCTTTAAAACAACAACATTGGCTGTTGTTTGTTAGGAGCCAGAAGTGAGTGATACATACCTCTACAGGCATACAACATAGATGTACCATTAAATAAATTATTTTACTGGTTTATTGATTCCATCAATAAGAAACAAATATTTGATCAAGAATAAACAACACATAGTAAACAAATGCAGGTAAACATTTTTAAATAAGTCAGCCGACCATTGTTAAGATAGGTCGCAACCAGAAATTGCTACCTTTAACTTGAGAAAAATAGAAATCATATAACTCAATATATGTCAATAATATTACAAATAAGTATACATTTATGATTACATACATACATACATATGACAATTACTTAATGATGATTCTTTACAAAATGAATAATTGACGACGATTGATCCTTTAATTGATCGATTATTTAATTGATTGATTGATTGATTGATTAGTGGTTGATTGATTTGATTGATTGATTGATTGATTGATTGATTGATTGATTGATTGATTGATTGATTGATTGATTGATTGATTGATTGATTGATTGATTGATTGATTGATTGATTGATTGATTGATTGATTGATTGATTGATTGATTGATTGATTGATTGATTGATTGATTGATTGATTGATTGATTGATTGATTGATTGATTGATTGATTGATTGATTGATTGATTGATTGATTGACTGACTGACTGATTGATTGACTGACTGACTGACTGACTGACTGATTGATTGATTGATTGATTGATTGATTGATTGATTGATTGATTGATTGATTGATTGATTGATTGATTGATTGATTGATTGATTGATTGATTGATTGATTGATTGATTGATTGATTGATTGATTGATTGATTGATTGATTGATTGATTGATTGATTGATTGATTGATTGATTGATTGATTGATTGATTGATTGATTGATTGATTGCATAATTATGTGCTGCAGAATCGATAAACCATTCTAGAACCTTTACAGCAGACTTAGCGCTTGACTGCATGCCTTCTGTGTGCGGGGATCGACTTTAGACGTCAAAATCTGAATTGTTTGTTTCTATTTTTCATTCAATGCTTTAAACGCAATTTCTAGCTTGAAATGACGAGAAATATATCTTTTTACGGTACATAAATATGCCCTAATCATCTCCCCATTCTATTTCCTTGACATTTTACTTGATGAAGAAGGAGACTTTATTTGACCAAACAAATTATGTACAATATGAGGCTACAATGTATAAAAGAACAATCAAGAGACCATAGTTAAGACAAAAAAAAATGTCGCTACCACTATTTCCACCTTTACCACAAGAAAAATAACTACATGTTTTATAATGAGGTAGTGGTCAATGATTATGAAACACATAATAAAGCAATGAATAAAAGAAAACTATTTACATACAATTACGTAAATGAATTAGTATGCGTATATTTACATACACATAGATTTATACATGGCAAATAGAAAATTAAAGTAAAAACGGTTGTTTCAGCAAAACTGTAGGCTACCTCTTATAAATGAGCTATGCAAAGCCAAAAGACAGCATCTACCTACTTATAAAGTATGCAGATACTACCCTTTGGCTTGAATGGACATAGGTTAAAAATAGAAAAGAGGAATATGAAAATGAAGCAAATTCTCGTGTTTTCTGGGAGAACAGTGGGAAGTCTGACATCATATTCATAAAGATGACTGGCTCCCATCATGTCATGGAAACCCTCTGCCATTTTGACAATACAACGGGTTAAAAACGTCTGTAGTCGCACTCAGTGGTGCAAGGGTTAACCTCTAAAACGCTGAATTATTTGTGTATAAACCATGGTAACCAAAGGGTTTTTTCAATTTGAAATTAACATAAATGTCTTAGTCAGCTCTTTCCGATTCATTTGAATACCTATGTCATAGGTTTACGCCTATTATACATATTTTAATTCTTACAGTAAGGGGACCGTCTTTACACGTCACAATCTGACGTCTACAGACGTTCTGACGTATAAAGACGGTCCCCGCACTGAAAGGGTTAATGGAACTTTATAGTATGATTTCTCACTTTTTTAACCCTTTCAGCTGGGGATCGACTATAGACGTCAGAATCTGACGTCTATAGACGTCAGATTCCGACGTCTACAGTCGATCCCTACCCTGAAAGAGTAAACTAATTTATAATAGTCGTAGACCTAACGCAGGTATTCAAATGAATCAGAAAGAGATAACTAAGACATTTATGATGACTCCATATTGAAGAAAATCCTTTGATCTCCATGGTTTATATTTCAGCGTTGTAAAGGTTACACAGGCAGTTACGGCTCCTTGTCACAGGCAGTTACGGCTCCTTGTCACAGGCAGTTACGGTTCCTTGTCACAGGCAGTTACGGCTGCTTGTCTTAGCGTTGCTCAGCACAATATGGATCATGCAGGACTAATGGGATGTGCTTGGAGTGAGACTATAATAGAATCACTGTGATCCACTTTATCAAAAGCGTCCCATAATAGCCTGCAAAAACAGCCAGTCATCCCTGGGGCTCCCGTCATATATCATCAGGGTGCACTAGACATGCACTAGAAGCTAGACATGCACTAGACATGGGTCCAATGCTGCTTACCCCTTAAATCCCTGAATATACATTAACCATGGAGAACAAAGGTGTTTTTTTTTCAACTTAAAATCATAAATGTCTTAAGTAGCTCTTTCCGTTTCATTTGAAACAATACTCTTTCAGTGAGAAGATCGACTTAACCCATTAAAGCCCAACTTTTTTAAACAGAGCCTCCGAGCCGAAAATGTAGCACATTGCTACGATTAGGCCATTAATACGTACAATTTTCAATTGAAAAAAAAAAAAAATTGTTAAAGTGGTTTCTGGAACTGGCAAAATTTTTTGCCAGTGGGCTGTAGAGGGGTCAATGAAATGTGTTTAATGTGACCAGCACTGCTAATTACTCCCACGAGGCGTATCATATATAAATGTATTTGATTTAATACTGAGACTAGGGGAAGATTTGCTAGATGTTTCTAGACCAGCAATGCAGTTTTACAGGATACATGTATATCATAGAGACCACGAATTGAAACTGAGCCTTATATTGGCTTCTCACAGATGAGCTGCTTTGTGCCATGTTTACCAAAATAATCCCGGTATTATGGTTTCGTCAATGCTAATATTCTCAGCCACATCTAGCTGCTCGAAAGCTCTTTATATCTGTCACCTGAGAAAACAAATTAAAGGTCACTTACGATATCATCAAACCTGTTCCGCCTCAGAGAAATGTGAATATCAGCTGATTCTGACCAACAAAGCTGTCGATATGGTAGTCGGTTGTACCCAGAGAGCATCTTCCCTTGGCCAGTCCCACTCGCTTGCTACCGCAGGAGCCTGGCCGTATCGAGTACGATATCTGTCTATGTGGGCATCTTGGGTGTGTGTCTGAGATTTAAACCTCATTGGATGTTTCAGATTTATTTAAGGGTCACGAAGAATTGACCTCTTGTTCAGCTCTCATGCTTAGTTACCTGTTTCCGTTGCTAGATGTATTATATAGACATGTTGGGAATCTCACATTTTAGACAGTGAGGTGTACCGAACTCCCTCATGGCGGCCAGTAATCATATAGTGACCGCCATCATGGAGTTTAAGTACACATCAGCGTGCGATTTCGAGCTTGTCTATATATATCATACCAACGGAAACAAGCAAGCTTTGCTCCCAGGCAGCTGTCAACAGTTGGTCAAGCGCTGTCTGATTGGCCAGTCTTGAGAAGCGCGACATTCGAGGTATATCTCTATTTAAAATCGTTGGACGCTAGGTTGATAGACCAAGGTATCGCCCTGCGGGCTCGTGGGTAAGATAACTTGTTAGGGAAGATGCCAGAGAGAAGCATGACACCTAACATGTTAGAGCCTCAATCTTATCTATACCGATATCTTCCCTTTTGCTGAGAATACAGGTTGCACTCCCTCTGCATGATAGCAATCAGATTGTGAGGGAACATTGAGAGAAATACGGTTCCAGGAGATTTTGCATTCTCTTTTAATAAATCTAGGACACTTTATACATATCTTAATGATATTGTCTACTTCCTCGCTTTCAGAGCTGCTTTACAGTAGTTGGACCATCCCTCGCAGCGTATTCAAACATGGAGAGGATATCATTCACCATATATCATACACATATCCATCAAAGACACCATAAGTGCCCACTGGCAAATTTTCTTGCCAGTACCTACATTTTCCAATGCAATGTCTCACTAGTATATGTCATTTAGCCGACAAACAATTATTATTAGAAAAGGATGAGGAATGTGCTTAACATATTAGCATGCACGATGATTTAGTACCAAACAGACTACATAATAAACATAATGTATTTCGTTTCATCATTTTACAGAATGATTTATTACTACAGACTATAATACCATGTATTATCCCACTGGCAAATTTTTTTGCCATGTAAATTATTAGTCTTTTTATGCACAGGTATGAATCTTTTTTCAGCATTACAATTACATGGCGAAAATCACCACACATGACAGTTTCTTTATGAATATTGACCTACATGCTGAGAGATATGTAATAAACTACCTATTGGTCTCTTCCACGACCAAAAAGTAGCAATCTGGAATTACTGTTTTCTGACAAACGTAAGCGTTGTTAAACGTTGGTATCAAATATCGATTGCATAAAATGTACATAACCAACACGACAAACGAGTTTACAATGGGTTCAAGTCATGTAGTTTTTTTTAATATTTTTATTTATGGCGACGTCACACAAAAACGTCACTGGCAAAAAAACTTGCCAGTGGGCTTTAATGGGTTAAGACGTCAGAATCTGATTAAGTTAAGTTAAGTTAAGTTATGGGTCTAAAACCATTATAAAAAACAAAACTCTTCTAGTGTGGGGATAGACTTAAGACGTCAGAATCTGACGTCCATAGACGTCAGACTCTGACGTCTAAAGTCGGTCCCCACGCTAAAAGTTTTTAAGGCTTCTAAAGCGGTGGGCCATCTTTGAGTCAACATTCAGTCAACGCTTTTTGTCAGTTGACATATGTCTCTGGGAGTAAGATATGTCATTAATACGCTGACTCAATATTGGGTTTGGCCAGCGTTTGAGGGCGGGGGCCCTAGAGTAGTGGCTAGCACCGCTGTCTTTCACGCCGGTCTCGGCGGTTTGAAAGAAACAAAAAATGTTTCTTCCCCATCCACGTGTGAAAGTCAGTATTGTGGGGAGCCTCTGTGACCGAGAGGTAGCGTGCTCGGCCTCAGACCGCCAGGGCTCGAATTTCGAATCCTGTGTCTTGAGGACAGTGTCATCTCAATCATCTCACCATCCTCAGGAGGTTCTCCTGGCCCAGTTTAGCCTATATGTGCACAAAGGTGGCCTAAAGCCCGATTCATTTCATTTTTTGGCCAGCGTTTGAGACATTCCACCAAGATCATTTTTTTTCTACAGGAGTCAACACAATTAGAAGATTGTATTCAGTAAAAGGATTGAATAATTGTCGATGTAGGCCACATTTTCGCAGATACAGGGTAATTGGATCATGGCAATCTCCTAAGGATTGTGAGACGGATCAGATGAGACTGCCCTCCAGACAAAGGACTCAAATTCGTGGTTACTCTCAGAGTGCCTGTCTCAAACCCAAAAAACACCACCCAATTCGTTATGGTGTGGGGTGCATCGGTCGATGGGGAGGGAGGGGGGGGGGGGTGACACTTTATGTGCGAGGGTAGTATACCCTAACATCACAGCAAACATAAAACACTGCACAAATATTGTTTTAATCTTGGGCCAGCATCCTTAGGTGGTGGATCAGCATTAAAACAACATTGGGTCATAGTCCTAATGATATTAATACTATTGCTTACTTTTCTACTAATGCCCTTTTATGACATAAAAATGTCACGATATGATAAAAGTCTAGTAAATACGACACCAAATGTTGGACTAATGTTGTGCCAAAACCAACGACGATGGACCAACGTTAGCGTACCATAGCGTCAATGCCGCATGCTTGCTGTGCGTAACTCAGAGGAAAACGAAACTGCTACTGTCAACCAGATAGATGTAGCTTTTCAAATATTTAGCATTTTTTCTGTAGGTCACAGTGAAACTTGGTGATGAATTGGAGACGTGCTCGTTTTCAGAATGGTCTGCACATTTCAAGGAATGAATTGATCCTGTCAGTGCGGGAATCGTCTTTATACGGCAGAATCTGTCGTATGTAGACGTCAGATTCTGACGTATAAAAACGATCCCCGCACTCAAATAATAAAATACTTCTAATGGACGTAGACCAATACCATAGGTATTCAAATGAAGCGGAACAAGCTAACTAAGACATTCATAATTATTTCAAAATGAAGAAAAACCCTTTGATTTCCATGTTTTATACAAAAATAATTCAGCGTTGTAAGGTTTAATAAATAAACTATGCAGCCAATCAGAGACTGAGAATCTCCGCCGCAAAATCCGGATTGTAATCAAACAAACAAACATACAAACAAACAAACAAACAGACGAACAAACACGACCAAAAACATAGCACTTCTGGTACATGTTAATGAATGAATGAATTAAAGAATGAATGAATGAATGAATGAATGAATGAATGAATGAATGAATGAATGAATGAATGAATGAATGAATGAATGAAAAAAAACATTGGGTGCTCTTGCTTTTATCCCAATGTTGAATCAACGTCGATGCAACGATGCGGCTTGTGGTAGTCAGCGTTTTCTTTTAGCTTATTTATTTATACGTGATTATGTATAGCGACATGTACATCTTTTCACATCACGAAAATTATTATACAAATATCTAAATGTAGGCACCCAGCCCTATCGGCAATCCAGTGCCTATGTCGCTTGAAAAAAATAGATGATTTTAGTGAGGCGACTGAGCTCTGTATCTATAGATACGCTGAGAGATATAATTCTTCCCTGACCACAGGTCAGCAGAACCAGCTATAAGAGGCGCCTCCTTAGATTGCGAGGTCCAAGAATAACACGAAGACTTAAAAAAAACGGACAGTATTCTCAGCATTTGTCAGGAAGAATCAATACAAAGAGCAGGAGCCGTGGCCACAGTCATTCCAGAGGAGGTGGGGTGTGTACCTCATCACAGGGCATAATCGCTTCTATTGTGTTTCTGGCTGAATTGTTTCTGTTGTATTTTTCATTCGTTTGAAGCTGGATTTGCTAAAGCAATTTATAGCTTCAAATAAATGGGGAATATTTATATTTATGAAAAAAGGCATCTACAATATTGAATTATTGAATTAACTAGGCATCTACCGAAAACTCAAATTTAGTGATATGTCTGTTATTTCTGATATTATATGTCTGTTATTTCATCCCACATGAAGTGTGGTGTGTACTTCATCACAGGGTATAATCGCTTCTCTCTTGGTGTGTACCTTACCACGTGGTATAATCGCTTCTCTCTTGGTGTGTACCTTATCACGAGGTATACTCGCTTCTCTCTTGGTGTGTAGGCCTACTTCATCAAAGGGTATAATCGCTTCTCTCTTGGTGTGTAGGCCTACTTCATCAAAGGGTATAATCGCTTCTCTCTTGGTGTGTACCTTACCACGTGGTATAATCGCTTCTCTCTTGGTGTGTACCTTACCACGTGGTATTACCGCTTCTCTCTTGGTGTGTACTTTATCACGTGGTATAATCGCTTCTCCCTTGGTGTGTACCTTATCACGGGGTATAATCGCTTCTTCCTTGGTGTGTACCTTATCACGTGGTATAATCTCTTCTCTCTTGGTGTGTACCTCATCACAGGGTATAATCGCTTCTCTCTTGGTGTGTACCTTATCACGGGGTATAATCGCTTCTCTCTTGGTGTGTACCTTATCACGGGGTATAATCGCTTCTCTCATGGTGTGTAACTTATCACAGGGTATAATCTCTTCTCTCTTGGTGTGTACCTCATCACGGGGTATAATCGCTTCTCTCATGGTGTGTAACTTATCACGGGGTATAATCTCTTCTCTCTTGGTGTGTACCTTATCGCAGGGTATAATCGCTTCTCTCTTGGTGTGTACCTTATCACAGGGTATAATCGCTTCTCTCATGGTGTATACCTTATCACGGGGTATAATCGCTTCTCTCATGGTGTGTACGTTATCACGGGGTATGATCGCTTCTCTCTTTGTGTGTACCTCATCACGGTGTATAATCGCTTTTCTCTTGGTGTGTACCTCATCACGGGGTATAATCGCTTCACTCTTGGTGTGTACCTTATTACGGGGTATAATCGCTTCTCTCTTGGTGTGTACCTCATCACGGGGTATAATCGCTTCTCTCTTGGTGTGTACCTTATTACGGGGTATAATCGCTTCTCTCTTTGTGTGTACCTCATCATGGGGTATAATCTCTTCTCTCTTGGTGTGTACCTTCTCATAGGGTATAATCGCTTCTCTCTTGTGATGTATCTCAGCCGACTTTTTTAGCCCCTGGTCACTGGACCTGTGCCATTTCAACTCCACATTTTGGAGCATTGAAGATATCGTACAGATTGCATTTTTCATCTCCTGAGTCAAGTAAAGCATCTCAGAGTAAAGTATTTTTTAATGACAAATCATCGAAACAACGTACCATCATTGAGAGGGGTGAAACGTGTATTTCTCTGAAAATCTCGCACCAAGCAGTGTTCGAAACCATACAACAGGTAGCGCCATTTGAAAAATGTCACTCTCTAGCCATGGCGCCACGTCCCTCTCTAACCATAATATACGATGATATCTAGAATGTGAATGGATTAAGAGCAAACACCCGGCAAAGATAATGCATTTTTAATGTTGCATCAACGTCCACGAAATTGGGCTAACATTATAAAAAAAGATCAATGCCTCACCTTTGCTGAGTAGCTGTGTTCCATAAGGTTCAGGAACAGCTGGACCAACGTCACAAGGCATCTTGGTGAGTTTTCTGGGGTAGCTAATTATACAGTTGGTGACAGTAACTAGTGATACATCAGGTGACAGCCGATTATAACCCATTGTCTTTGTAACTTAGTTATTCTTCTCTTTACATAACTTCCAGTTTATCACACTATACTGCTGATGGAAAGTGGTGCTTAGTGTTTATAGGAGCCGTTTATGTTCGTATGGTGAGGAGAGATGGGGATAATTATAGCTAACTCTTGTGTTTCTGGTGCAGTGTATACGTCTTGTAGCAAGTCTCAGATGAAATAATATACCATTAAAAAGGGCTGAATTAATTACCTGCTTCAATTTGAGTGAAGTATATCTATATTTACATATTTATTTATGAAGCTGGATATTGGGTTACAAATTCCAGCTATAAATGAGAGAAAGAAAAGAAACCAACAAACACAGCAGTGCAAGTGTTAATGCTACACTAAGTGGTCCACTGGATGCTGGGTGGTTTACACATAATCATGTTTAATGGGAATAAAGAGAATGGATATTCATAGATCTGGTAATACACAGAAATAACCTGGAGACATTACTATTTGTTTTATGTGCCAGAATTCTGAAGATATATCCCAGAAATACAGATGATGCATATTCATAGATCTGGTAATAGAAAGAACCAACCTACGTACAGTACTGCCTTATTGGATATCATTCTGAATATTTCTGATTTACAGTTTATTTGACTCTGTACTAAGGGGTCTTGTCAAGGTAAAAATAATATAAAAATCCGAAAAAAACTCGGATTAGTCAGACTCCACCCTCCAACCCCTCTATCCATTTTGTTTATTTTTTTGGAAACATGTACAACATCAAAAAACAACACAAAAAAAAACAAAAAAAAACATTTCCAAGTAAAAATAATTCGAGTTGTGCTTGACCCACCCACCCACTTTTTTCTCGTTTTTCTCGGATTTTGGAATTTTTTTATCTTGACAAAGCCCTAATGCAAGTATTGTTATTCATTATAACATTATGTGTGATGCACATAAAATACAAATAAAAATACATTATTTTAGTCAATAATATATCAATCGTCTGTGTGACATGCAACGACATCTACATTATTTTTTTGTTATATTTTAATCAATTTATATTCATAACAGGTTATCGATATCAACTTTTGAGCTATTTAACATGTTTCTGTGATTTGTTTGGTGTGTTGCGGGATGACTTAGAAAAGACTATACGACAATCCAGCGATATTGACTAAGTATTCATTGAGAAATCGACGGAAATCACTTCCAGCCTGATATGACTATAACATAATTATGACAAAGCCTTAATTTTCCACGCTGAATTTTTTTGTGTAAACCGTAGAGTCCAAAGGGTTTTTAAATTCGAAATCATTATAAATGTCTCAGTTATCTCTTTCCGCTTCATTCGAATACCTATATGTTATGGGTCTACTGCCATTATACATGTCTTAGTTATCTCTTTCCGCTTCATTTGAATACCTATATGTTATGGGTCTACTGCCATTATACATGTCTTAGTTATCTCTTTCCGCTTCATTTGAATACCTATATGTTATGGGTCTACTGCCATTATACATGTATCAGTTATCTCTTTCCGCTTCATTTGAATACCTATATGTTATGGGTCTACTGCCATTATGCATGTCTCAGTTATCTCTTTCTGCTTCATTTGAATACCTATATGTTATGGGTCTACTGCCATTATACATGTCTAATTCTTTCAGTGTGGTGATCGACTTTTGACGTCAGATTCTCAGTCATTTGAACCCTTTAAGCTCTCACGATGCATAAAAGCATCATTTTACATCCCTTAAAATAAATTTTGGGGGTTGGAACGAAAATTCCCTCAAAACTGGTTTACCAATACATGGCAATTGTCTTTGTAAACCACATCAAATCATCTTCATTCACTACAAGTCGAGAATTGCGACAGCAATTCGCGGCTTGTGGTGGATAAAGAGGACAATGATAAATTTAGGCTTGAAAGGGTTAAACCGTTTTATTGGCTGATTAAATCACTCTTACTGGGAATAAAATATGTTTTAAGCAAATCTTGATGCCTAAGCACCCAATAACAGTGATTCAATTGGTTAATCAAACATAAGGTTTGAGTCATTAGAAACTGGAATGTATCGCGCAATTTTTTGTAATAAATGTCAAAACATATCATTAATATCTTGAATTATTTGAATACCTGATTATCTAGAACAAACTGTTTTTTTTATTTCAGTGACATTTAATTATTTTTGGGCCTTGAAGGAACACGTTTATATATATAGAATCAGAGACGGGGTTATTACAAAAAAATAAAAACGTGATAGCTCCTCATGATAGAAACTCCTGACAAATGACAGCGGTATACGTTCCACTTTAAGTAAAGTGGAACGTATACCGTTCCTAGTGTCTGGGTGACTGGGAAATGCTAGGGACTTAGTCATCATATCAACACACTAAGTTTGCAGGCTTTCAGTTACCCACTGTGAACCCGCCGAATCTTCCCCTGTGACAATATCCACAGTAGTAGTGCTGTGGAATTAATCATAAAATCAGATTACCAGAACTTAAGCGACACCTTGTGGTGGCTCTGGGAACGACAAGACGGACGAGTGGAAGGTGAATTAGGGTGGAAAAATAATGTAATTTACAAAGGATCGCTATGAAGCGTAACCTAATCAAGTTCAGACATGTTAGAATTAACTTTCTATGCAGATGCCCATTTTACAAATTACACCATAAAAAATCAAAATTAAACCATAAAAAATAGAGACCTTTTTGCATGTCGAAAATGTTAAATGAATGCGTTGAAATTTCTATCAATGACCCTTTGATCCTATCAGATAACAGAACACGTGGTGGGCACAATCAGGCTTATAAAGACAATCCAGCCCAAATTATTTTTGAATATCACTGATTGAAATTTCAGAATATGGCATAGAAACACAAGCAGTGGCACCATTCAAGGTCCAACTGGTTGATAAATCTACTACCCTCCCCTGTCCCCCCTCCACCATGATGCCCATTTTACAAATTACACCAGAAAAAAGCAAAATTAAAATTAAATACTTTTACTGGATTATTAATAATATGAAATGTAAATCCTGGTTAAATGTGGGATGCTTTTATTATTGGTCCGAAGCAACAAAATTTGATATATTACTATGTGTAGAAACCAGATACGATGTTTCTAATATGAGCAGATCACCCCAGACACACTGGAGACAATGTTTGATATTCAGTCGCCACCAGACCCCAGACAGCTTGACAGACCGCAGCCAGTGAGTTATGAACAATGGCTATTTTCGATTATCATTGAAAATGACTTCCATGATACGCGACGGTAATTTGTGAGAGAAAAAGTGTGATTCTATGATTGTGTGCAGTGATGCGAGTATGTTCACCACAACACGGCAGGGACAGACCAATCCTCTGTGTACTGCAAAGACAAGCAGCAGTAACGGCTCACTTATAAAGTAAGCAGTTACTGCTGTTTGCCTCCTGCAGGATTCTCTTCTGCCATCGAGTACTGGCATACTGATGGCCGTGTAAAGGAAAACAACAGTAACTACTCACTTGGAAGATAAGCAGTTACTGCTCTTTTTCGAGCTTGGTATTATGCCCTGCAAAGGCAAACAGCAGTAACTGCTTACTTGTCAAGTGAGCAGTTACTGCTGTTTGTCTTTAAGCAGCAGGATATCTTCTGCCATCGAGTAATGGCATACTGACCCCCGTGCAAAGACAAACAACAGTAACTACTCACTTGTAAGATAAACAGTTACTGCCCTTTTTCTTGTACAACAGTGTTTTGATTTACACAGATCCCAATATCCGCACACGACACATCATGAATGGTAACATTGCTTCACGACTTGGAATATATGCAACGTCCTTTCTGCTATGTCGTGCAGTAACTGCTGACTTGAAAAGTAAGCAGTTACTGCTGTTTGTATTTGCAAAGCAGTACTGTGAAGTAGGCCTAACAGGATGTGTACATAGATTTCTAAAAATGATCAACGGCCTAGATTGATTGTTCCAGTCTCCCTACAAAGTTTTGTCGATAACCGAATGTAAATATAAGAATACTAGATACTATTCAAATGAAAACGCTATTCATGTAAGCGCTATATGTTGGTCATGTTTAAAAGTAAAATAAAAACATTTCATGTCACGTTATGCACTATTTATCGAAGTCTATCCATGGCTAATTCTTATTTTATATCGAGACAAACGAAGCAAAATAAATTATGTTTTATATTTACAACTCTACTTCAGGCTTCCTTCTGTCGCGATATTGCCATGATGGTATACAGAAAGCGACGTAAAACAATAATCACTCTCTCATATCTTAGGACAAAAATACCATTTTATTTAAATTCAATCAATTTTATATAAACCAAACGACCTCAGGTTTTTGTTATTGAAATCAACAAATATCTTAGTTAGGTTTTCCGCTTCATTTGAATACCGACTTTATTGGTCTACGGTCATTGTAAGTATCCTAGTTTTTTCAATGCGTCTATAGACGTCAGATTTTGACGTCTGAAGTCGATCCCCGCACTGAAATGGTTAACACTAATCGTTTAATTCATTTTATCAGACAATAAAATCCCTGTTATTTGAAATGAAATGTGTGTTTAAACGTCAAGATTTGCAAATAATTGGTCTTAAATGAAACAAATAAGACTACTTGAAGTTGTGGGCTGCGTTAGCAAGACGCAACGTCAATCTTTCGTATTCTTTTTTATTTATTCATTCATTCCTTCATTCATTCATTATTTCATTCATTCATTCATTCATTCATTCATTCATTCATTCATTCATTCATTCATTCATTCATTCATTCATTCATTCATCCATTCATTCATTCATTTATTCATTCATTCATTCATTCCTTCATTCATTCATTCATTCATTCATTCATTCATTCATTCATTCATTCATTCCTCCATTCATCTATTCATTCATTCATTTATTCATACATGTTTTAATTCATTCATTCATTTATTCATACATGTTTTAATTCATTCATTCATTCATTCATTCATTCATTCATTCATTCATTCATTCATTCATTCATTTGTTCGTTCGTTCGTTCGTTCGTTCGTTTGTTTCATTCATTCATTCATTCATTTATTCATTCATTCATTCATTCATTCATTCATTCATTCCTTCATTCATTCATTCATTCATTCATTCATTCATTCATTTATTCATTCGTTTCATTCATTCATTCATTCATTCATTCATTCATTCATTCATTCATTCATTCATTCATTCATTCATTCATTCATTCATTCATTCACTCATTATTTCATTCATTTACACACTCATTCATTTATCCACTCAGTCACTCAGTCACTCAGTCACTCAGTCACTCACTCACTCACTCACTCACTCACTCACTCACTCACTCACTCACTCACTCACTCACTCACTCACTCACTCACTCACTCACTCACTCACTCACTCACTCACTCACTCACTCACTCACTCACTCACTCACTCACTCACTCACTCACTCTCTCACTCACTCACTCACTCACTCACTCACTCACTCACTCACTCACTCACTCACTCACTCACTCACTCAATCACTCACTCACTCACTCACGCACGCACGCACGCACGCACGCACGCACGCACGCATGCACGCTTTTATTTCACGCACTCATGCATTGATGCACTTATTTCTGCACTGAAACATAGTGTGAACTGATTATTGAGCACATTGATTTTGAGTCCCTGGATTGACAAAGTGTCATTAATGCTCCGTAAAATGCTAGGGGTGCACATATCGATGTCACTTAACACGCAACAACGCTCTCTTTGTTTTGGCATTATGATTCAAGCTCTGCTGTATTAATTAAAGCTATAAACACGATAAAAGAGACAGAATGGATATTTTGAGATATTTGTTCAAAATGTAAAATTTTATTATAGGATAATCACAACAAATGGATAGAGGATTTCACGTTGCCAATAATTATGTTTTGTACAGATTCTTGATGAAAGATGAATATTACTTATACATTTTGATCATGCGAGAGAAGCGGGGTAAAATGAAAGTGCAGTACTTGAGCCAACTAAATCTTAGAATGTCTTCACTCTGATGGATTGGACACATTCATCCTAAATTAAAACTATCACAATCAGCCATGTATGAATAAATGAAACAAATGTGCCTGAAGTCCCCAACCACTGCGTGTACAGCCTCAAGTAATGCACATTTTTATAAGCGTTAACAAATCACTGAAAAAAACACAAGTCAGAATAATAGATCAGATTGGTTCTCCTCGGCCATAATGAGTTACTGCTGGTGATCAGGCATGTGTCTGTCAGCACAAATATTGGCACATCTGATCAGACAACACACGCTAACTGGTCTATTCAATCCCATTTCACTTCCTGCAAGTGCATAATTTCGGAAATCAAGGCAGAGATGCAATTAATGAAATGGATTAATTCTTGTTCATATAATAGACGGGGATTTACAATTGTGACGTGGCATTAGGAAAATTATCCAGGCTTCGGCATCAATATTAGCGTGACGGCCAAGCTTTTCAAGTAAGCCGAGTTTTTTCAGTTCCAGCTGTTTGCGTTTGGTATCTGCAAATACTGGCAAATTTTTGCTCCAGCTACACCGCCCTGGGGCATTCATCAACACCTCTTTGTCTTGTGCTTTTCACAATAGATAATCACCGCTAAATATGCAAGTGCATAATTTCTAAAATTAAAGATAACGCAATTTTTTGTACAGTAATATGAAAAGAGAATCCACGTACACATAATACATACCTGGTATGTATGTGAATATCACTGTACAGTCATCTACATCAGCTTTCTCTACGTGCGTAATAATATACCCACTCTTTTGGCAAAAAATTGACAAATATCCAGGCTTCCACATCAATATTGGCGTGATATAGGAACAGTCATGTCGTGCAAATATAAACAGCAGTAAATGTTTACTTGAAAAGTAAAGCAGTTACTGCTGCGTGCAATCGGTATTTGCAAAGCCAAATGGCAGTAACTGCTTACATTTTAATTTCAGGCAGTTACGGCTCTTCGAGTGAGCAGTTACTGCAGGGCAGTATTCTCTTCTGCCATCGAGTACTGGCATGCTGATCTCTGTGCAAAGACAAACAATAGTAACTGCTTACATTTCAATTAGGCAGTTACAGCCCTTTGTCTTTGCCATCGTTTGCCTTTGTATCTGCACAAGCAAAAAACTGTAACTGGTTACTTTTTTTTACTGTTGTTTGTCTTTTCTGGGCAGGATTCTCTTCTACCATCGAGTACTGGCATACTGACTCCAGTGCAAAGACAAAAACAAAGAAAACAAAAGACATTAACTGCTTACTTGAAGCGTGAGCAGTTACTGTACAACATGACTGTCTTCTACCATCGAGTACTGGCATGCTGACTCCAGTGCAAAGACAAAAAGCAATAATTGCTTACTTGAAACGTGAGCATTTACTACTGTTTGTCTTTGCACGGCATGATTCTCTTCTGTCATCGAGTACTGGCAAAGTGACCGCCGTGCAAAGACAAACAACTGTGACTGCTCACTCATCGAGTGAGCAGTTACAGCGGTATGTCCTTGCAGGGCCTGCGCTTGCTGTAGCCCAAACATGGCTGAGACAGAACTTGAAACTAACGGTTTTAGCCACAGAGTGCGTTCATACAAAGTCGTGTGACTTTCCTTTGAACTGTCATAGCTAAGACTTGGCCTCGGGCAATCATATCACCAATAGGTTGATTGGAATAAGTGACATTTCAGCCACTTGATCTCATACTCAGGTCATATGTCGCATCGTCATTGAAAAGCTACTGGCATTATGTAGACCTTGAGGCTAGATCGCTCTCAGTCCCCGCCATGTTGAAAAACGCTGATTTTCCCTGGTAAAACGAGTACAGCAATCCACGGCCCACAGATGTATGGTGTTGGCTCGTCCACGGCTCTGCTTGCTGCAGGCTGTGCTGTCCGTGTTGTTTGCGGGCAGTCACTATGGATTGCGTCACGCCGGCTATATTTAGGTCCTGAGGTTGACAGAGGAGCATCAGCGATCCATACCTCCATACCGGCGTCTCATATCAAACGACCGTATCAAATACCACGCTAACCCTGTACCTGCTAGCCTCATATATATGTGCACAACAATATTTTGCATCAACAAATAGCATAAACATCGACAAAAAATGGCTATATAACTGCATTACACTCTCAACAGAAAAGGTTCTTAAAGGTACTTATCCATATAGTGATATAGAGGAACCACATACATAACAGGTATGTATGTGGGACCTGTCTCTATATCACTATATGGAAAAGATAACCATTTATGTTAAAACTGTAGGTTTCCTTATAGATAATACCGTCGAAATCACCGTCCGAAATTACTTATATTAGTACACAAATAGTCATACAAAATATAAAATATAAATAGTCATATAAAATAGTATAATGTTACGTTTTTTTACACATCACACCGTCCAAAGTCACCGCCTACAAGTAGCACCAATTTGACATTAGATTTGATTTTCCATGAACAATTCCAATCCAGCGAGTAGTAGACGTCATGTGTACCGAAAATAGCTCTCCTGATATCTGCTCAGTAAGGCTGTAGTGGTTTGTGATTTGTTTATGAATACCTTAAGGGCCAATTTTCTCAGTTTGAAATCATCATAAATGTCTTAGTTAGCTCTTTCTGATTCATTTGAATACCTATGTTATGGGTCTGCGACAGTTATAAATAAGTATTTATTCCAGTGCGGGTATATTTAGACATCAGAATCTGACGTCTATAGACGTCAGATTCTGATGTCTAAATATTCCCGCACTGTAAGAGTTGATCCATGTCCTGTTGGGATCGCATACCTTTTCAAGCATATTTTAGATAAATAGAAATATAAATAGCTTTAAGTAGATTATATTTATCCAATACCTCGATATTGGGGATGTTTAATTCTCATAAATGTTATTAATTTTCTTCGATTCCAGCTTGGAATGTATAGAAAATAGACGCAAACGATTCAGCAGCATAATAGTTAAATTGTAATTAATACGAGAACGAACCTGTGAGCTCTGGCACGATGGGCAAGCAGCTTCAACCACATTGCATACTGCAGAGGATGTCTGTGGCCTTCAGCATATTGTGGAGGCTTGCAGCATGATAAGATTTGTTGAAATAACATAAACAGGCTACAAGTTAACCCTTACAACGTTCAGATATTTTTGTATAGACTAAGGTTTTTTTTCATCACAAAAGTCCTAGTTATCTATTTTTCGACTTCATTTGAATACCTATGTTATGTGTTAACTGTCTATGGCCATTATAAATATTTTAATTCTGTCAATTCTTTAGGAATCATAATCTGACGTCTACAGACGTCAGACTCTGACGCTGAAATGGGTTATGAACCTCACACAATACATAGCGTAAACTCTCTCATGGCCGCCATTAACCTAAATGGCGGCCATTTTCAACAAAAATGACTCCCCAGGAGTGGCGTCTACAGTGTGGCAGAGTCCAAGTCCATCGATACTTGTGACTGACTTGTCTTTACTTGGTACATTTGAGCCAAAAATAAATTAGTGTTGGGATTGTAGCTATTCTTAATCCTCTCAATCACCATTTTGCTCCTTCATCTATCAAGTTGTCTGGTACCGGCGGACTTCTTGATATCACGCATATATGCATAAGTATACGACCCCCCCTCCTCCCTGGCCAACTCAGACAACCCAGACAAGTGGACTATGGTGTGACCTTCCACACTACAAACAGTAAACCGGTGACGTCACAATGAATATTCATGTTCCTTTTCGTAGAAATCCAACTCAAGGTCAGACCAGTGGTCTGACTATCAGATCGGATGCGGTAATATGCCCTTTTGGTACTAGCTCACACAAAAAAACGATTATTAGTTCCTCAGGACTACTCTAACTCCGGCCAAAATTTATAATAAAACACTCCCAGAATGCAACACAGACTTAGCAACGACAATACCACGTGTACACGTGTACCAGTCTTTACTTAAGTAAAGAGGTCGTGATGGTCGGAAAGGTTTCTTAGCAGAATGAACACTATGACATCTACTTTATCCTTATCCCACTAAGCACGACCTTAGTCGTTTTTATCGCTTTTATTGACCCTTTAAATCGCAGTAATTGAGTGTGAAATAAGTGTTTGAGCATCAATATTTGCAAATGTTTAGTCTCAAATTAAACATGTATGCGTAATGGTCACCCACGTGAAGTTGTGGGTCGCGATAGCGAGACACAACTTCGAGTGGGTGATTTTTTGATTTTTTTATGTCAGAGCTTCACAGGTTGCAGGTGGCGTATAGCGGGTAGCATATTTTTACAATACAAACCTTAGATATGTCTCGCTCCATGCCATTAACTCTTTCAGCGAGGGGACCGAATTTGAAGTCAGAAAATCTAACGTCTAAAGTCGATCACAGCTCTGAAAAAAATTAAATATGTCTAATGGCCATACCCCATAACATAGATATTCAAATGAAGCGGAAAGAGCTAACTAAGACATTTATGGCGATCTAAAATTGAAAATAACCCTTTGGTCCTATGATTTATACAACAAATTTGATCGTTTTAAGGCTTGAGCGGCTACTGTCGTTTGTCTTTGCTATTAGCAATACACGGGCATTGTGGTTTGTAGTGATATTTGCTGGTAGCTCCCATTGATGCCATTAGGACAAAACAAACCCACCAGTATGTGCTGTGAGGTCTGTACTAATATTGTTGCGGAGAGGCAAACAGCAGCAAATGATCACTTCACAGGTAAGCAGTTACTGCTGTATGAAATAGCACCGCATCAAGTGAGGCGGATTGTCAGACAATAACTCCCTCGTCTGCGACAGTCATCACACAAGAAACGTAGTCCGTAATGACAGGCTCTGTGTACGACACAGAGTCTGTACTCATTGCCATTGGTAAAGTTATGGCGAAAAAATCCGGTGCGCGTCATTGTTTGATCAATTATTTGTATGTCATTTTATATAATGAAAGATTTACATGTCATTGGAATAATTCTTCAACATGGGGCTTTAAACCCCTGTTTTTATAGGTGAATTTATCATTCGAATGGGGCTACCCTCGCATTTTTCATCAAATTGTTGGTCTCAGCGTACACTCGTCTACTAGCACATACAACCACAGCTTTTGCTATGCTGTCCAGCTCTTACGCCGAAACATGCTGTTCGAAGTAAATTCGGAGTAAAGAAACGTGGACACCATACTGATATACATAGGCATTGGTTCACACTTCGGCCATTATAGATACATAGTCGATCCCACAAAAGGGATAAATCTGGACCATATTTTGAAAAACGTCCATATAACCCTTTAACCACCAGTGCCGCATATATTCGGGTTTTCATATTTTATTGGCACATTAAGTACCACATTTTGAACATGGTAAAGATAAAATGTGACATCAATCAGCAATATTTGAAAACAGTAGACCTCCATATTGTCAAATCTGAATAATTTTACTCACTTGAAGTTGTGGATCGCGTCAGCGAGACACAACTTCAAGTGGGTGAAAATTCAGATGGAATAATTGGCGGTTAACGGGTTAATCAACAGATTGATATTAACATAGGCTACATTAATATATTATTATTATACACATACCCTTTATATTGTACATTCTGAAGCGCCGCACTTGCACGTAATGGATCAGAAACACTTTTTTCTGTTAATGTGTTTTTTAATGTAAAACTCACCTAATTTTACGAGCTGGTATTATGGTCTCCCTACTAAATCAATATTGCACTAATTAAATAGTCTACACACTGTATATATGTCATAACTTTTTATTGTTATTTATTTGCTGAATTGAGTTCCTTATTGAACATGCCCACAATATAATGTTGCTAATAGCAAAAAAATAATGTGCAAGTGAATTTTCGCAACCATACGAATGCGCTTTCATGCTCTATATAAAGCGAATACTTGAATACTGCTAGTACAGCAGCAAAGGGACACATTTTACATGAACCGACGGTACAACATTTTTCCACGTGTTTAGAATTGTTCGCATGGGTCTCTATACTCAGAATTGGACAATGAAAAAGCAACTGGTATTTCAAAAAGACTACCCCAGTTGGAAATTATTTGAAAAACTAGATATGTTGTTCAATGATTCATGTGAAGTTATTTACAGCATGATAAATGTATTGGATATTGAGCAATACAAAATGTTAAAACACACCACTACATTATTTGTTTTGTCCGACCACTATATTCAAAGCCGGGAATGGGGAGTTATTGTTGATCAAGTACAGACCAATTATCATGTTAGGCTTATGGTGTCATATTCAGTCAGGTGTGACCGAGCTGTTGATTATAAGATATCCTCATTATTCACGGATGTGTTCTAAGTCAGTTAAAACCCTCGGACGTACATTCTTAGCTGTGGAAAAGGCTAAGAATGTAGAAGTCCTCGGATTTTTCCTATGCGTAAGGACACATATTATGTTCTTTTATAGCAGCATTAAGGTCAATATCGAAGTAATGTGATGAATTTTGTATAGGTCACCTAGAGTAGCCCTACAAATGACATACCATACAAACAAAGCTATTTTAAGCATTTTGAATCGACGTAGGGCACCTCTTTACTTGTTTCGGTTTACCATAGCTCGATCTGTCAGATATATTTAACAAGTCAATCATACTTGTATATGTATGTATATCATGTTTTAGGTTAACCTGTGATCATCGTGCACCTATTTGCTAAAACCATTTTATTTTCCCCTTCTTGTTTTTGGCGGGGGGGGGGGGGGTCAAAGTATTGGTAGGTACGAAGCTTCCATGACACAATAATAATTATTTATTATGTTAATTAATAGCCTAGTGTTATTGTTATTTAAAATGTAACCTAACCGTACTAATACACCTAATAAGTTATGGGCAAAAATTAGATGGAAAAAAATAGATGAAATCATGCTTTTAAACGACATTCTCCATTTATATCTTGATATTCAACAGCTATTTTCCAGCCTTAATCCTATGTTTTCCATGTACTTTTTTGTAGATTTTGCTGTAGAATATAGATATGTATGTTGACGTATTGCAGGGCCACCATCTACGATAGCCCAGCATAGAATCGTCATTGTTGCAGCATGTCCCGTTTACTAGAATAGATTGTCTGGTGGGTATAGCCTTAATTACCCCCATGGAACACGATCAATGGTGTTTACTCGGCTAAATCCAGAGAAAGAGAGCGGCGGTCCTGAACCATAGACCAAGCAAGCATGAGACGTTGGCCTTGGTCTACTGTTGAGCCAACGTCGCAGACGGTGGGTCAACAGTAAACCAACGTTGGGCCGACGTCTCTTGTTTGCTGGCGAGCGCTGCAGGAGAGCACTGTGTGTTATGCACAGACAGGGGTCCTATTTTAAAGACGATAATCACACCATCAGGAAACAGCAGCAGCAGCAGCAGCAGCAGCAGGAATAAAACGGACCCCTTGGATATGAAAGGGTGTATCTGGTCTTTAGGGAGGGGCAGATACACTCTTTATGTCCACGAGTAGTACATCATCGATATCAATCACAATGGCAGCAGTGACATGATTAAATATAGCATAAACAGCAACATAATTTTTATTAGGCAACAAGTGTAACAATAGCAGCTGCGGTCATAGCAGCTGCAGTAGCCGCAGCAGCGATACAGCAGCAGCAGCAGCAGCAGCAGCAGCAGCAGCAGCAGCAGCAGCAGCAGCAGCAGCAGCAGCAGCAGCAGCAGCAGCAGCAGCAGCAGCAGCAGCAGAAGCAGCAGCAGCAGCAGCAGAGGCAACAGCAGCAGCATAAGAGACGACATCAGCATCATTGTACAATGGGCGTCATCGGATACTCGAGGAAGCATAATCATAAGATCCCAGAAAACACGAGACATTGAGCCAATGTTAGCTTAATGTTGGCCCACCGTCTACGACGCTGGACCAACATTAAGCTAACATTTGCTCAACGCCTCTTGTTTACTGGGCTCCCCGTAATGCACACGCCTCCAAAGTCCGCATAACGACACCTGATTTATCAATGGCTAGCGGGTTACTCAGAGCTAATGTCACCATCTTCAAGAGATTGGCTCAGTTTAGCCTATATGTGCACAAAGGCGGTCTAAAACCCCATTTATTCATTCATTCATTAATTTATTCATTCATTCATTCATTCATTCATTTATTCATTCATTCATTCATTCATTCATTCATTCATTCATTCATTCATTCAAGCATTCATTCATTCATTCATTCATTCATTCATTCATTCATTCATTCATTCATTCATTCATTCATTCATTCATTTAGTCATTTATTCATTCATCCATCCATCCATCCATCCATTCATTCATTCATTCATTCATTCATTCATTCATTCATTCATTCATTCATTCATTCATCCACTCATTCATTCATTCATTCAAAACATAACACCACTGGAATTCATAAACTATTCTGTGCTAGACGCTTCATCAATAAAATAATTCAGACTCAGAAATCATAGTCATCGACCAACGTTGAGCCAATGTCTCATGTTTGCAGTGGAGGGATGTCTATTTTTGATAAATGATGTTTGCGTGTCATTTGTAGTTCAATTTCGGCTTCCAATGAAAGAAAATTAATAATAAACAATTTAGGATGAGTAGGTCAATAAATAGTTAACCCTTCAAACGCTGAATGTTTTTTTTACCATACAGACTAAAGTGTTTTTTTTTCAATTTAAAATAATCATGAATATCTTAGCTTTATCCGGTTCATTTTAATACCTACATTATGTATGTTAAAAATCTACGACCAATATAAATATGTTAATTCTTTCAGTGCGAGGACCGTCTTTATACGTCAGAATCCGACGTCTACACACGTCAGATACTGACGTGAAAAGACGGTTAATAATAAATAACAAGATGGTTAATAATCGTGAATACAGAATGACTAGTTTCAATAGTACTTAATAATCGTGAATTCATGAAGACGAAGTTCAATAATATTTTATAAGCGTGAATTAAGAATGACTAGGTTCAATAAATAATACTTAATAATCGTGAATACAGAATGAATAGATTCAATAGTACTTAATAACCGTGAATTCATGAAAACGAAGCTCAATAATATTTTATAATCGTGAATTAAGAATGACCAGGTTCAATAATACTTAATAATCGTGAATACAGAATGACTAGTTTCAATAGTACTTAATAAGCGTGAATTCATGAAGACGAAGTTCAATAATATTTTATAATCGTGAATTAAGAATGACTAGGTTCAATAATACTTATTAATCGCGAATACAGAATGAATAGATTCAATAGTACTTAATAACCGTGAATTCAAGATGACTAGGTTCATATATTGCGTAAAAATTGTTTCCGGCGTACAAACCGAAGCAAACCGGATCACTAAACGGTATTAAGATCGGTGCGAATCGAACAGGGCCTAAGTAATCGTGAATTCAGAATGACCAGGTTCAATAATACTTAACCCTCACAACGCTAAAATACTTTTGCATAAACCATGAAGATCAAATGTTTTTTTTTTTCATCTGAAATCATTGTAAATGTCTTAGTTAGCTCTGTCTACTTCATTTGAATATTCATTTGATGGGTCTACGGCCAATATATTTTTTAAATTATTTTAGTGCGGGGATCGACTTTAGCCGTCTGTCAGATTCTGACGTTTAAAATCGGTCCCCGCGCATACTGAAAGGGTTAACCCTTTGAAGCCTGAATTTACCATTGTCATCTTCATCCACTACAAGCCGCGAATTGCTGTCGCAATTATCGACTGTAGTGGATGAAGATGATTTAGTGTGGTTTAAAAATTAAAGAAAGTTACCATGTATTGGTACACCAATTTCGTGAAAATTTTCTAAAACCGTCAGTTGTAGAAAAATTAAGTCAACGATGTAAAATGATGTCAACGATGTAAAATGATGCTTGGATGCATCGTGAGGGCTTAAAGGGTTAATAATAAATACAAGTAAGTATCACTTCAGGCTAAGAGCTATTGACAAATAGTTCGACATCCCACCAAAATTATACCTATCACCAATCAACACCACTGCATGAATCGATCGACATCTCATCGATCAAATACTATGTTTAAAGTATGTTCGGTCGTTATAAATATGTTTCCTCTGTAATAGTATATTCTACGCGATACTAACGTTGTTTCAATTGTGGTCCACCGTCTGTGACGCTGGGCCAACTTTCAGAGCGGAGATCGACCTTACACGGCCGATTCTGACGTTTGTGAACGTCATAAGCTGACGTCAAAAGTCGTTCTCCGCACTGTAAGAATTAAATAAGGATAATGGCCAAAGACCCAGACCTTAGGTATTCAAATGACGCAGACAGAGCTGACTAAGATAATTATAATGATTTCAAATAGAAAAAACTCTTTGCTGTCTGTGGCTTACATCAATATATTTCAGTATGCAAGACATAGCTTTTTGTGTTCAGCTCAACTCTGACACTGTATAATGTGATTACGTCTCAGACAACTGTATTCATAAATGCATGTCTTGTCATTGATCAGAGGCGTATCCAGAAGCGGGGTCAGGGTACTCAAAAACAGCTTACTAAACCGCAAAAACAGCTATATGGTTTATCAAACACACTATCAGATCATTGGCAAAAAATACCAGTGTGACGGGCAACGGATGGGCAACGCGATGCATTTTAAAAAAAACTGTTACATTTTTATCGCGCTGGTTGTCGCGCCTGTTTTCGGGTCACTACCACAATCTGACCATGCAATAGAGGAAAATGCCTCACATTTCGCATGGGTCGTCGCGTCACTCGTCGCATGCCTAATCGCGCCCGCGTTCGCGTGGACAGTCCAATTGTTTGTCTCTTTTTCCGTCATTTGAAGCAATTTAAGCAAGATAGGTATCTCCCAAAAACATATTATCCGATAACTGAGCATTTACCACTAACAATTTAATTAACTTCAATGACATTTGCCGTGTATATAAAACGGACCATTTGATGTTCATATCTTCTCAATACCATGTTACGTTATATCGTGGACTTCTGATTGGTTGAGATGGCCATCTCAACCAATCAGAAGTCCACGATATAACGTAACATGTACGAGAATACGGGCCCAGCTAAGCACATAAGCACCCGCCTCTTATTGTATTTGTGCATACGCCACCGCAGACAATGCCCGTGTTTGTATGGAGGGACACGACATATCGCCATAAATAGGTCTACCTGATAACAGGGGCGGGTTCACAAGGTCTGCCATGGTATGCCGGACGTGGGGGGAGGGGGTCATTCAACCAAAAGTTGAGTGGAAGTGTTTAGGTTTGTGTCTGCAAAGCCATAAGAGCATAAGATTGCAAAAGTCGTTACATAAAATGAAATGAGATGAATGAATGGAGGATTAAGCCACATGTGTGCATATATAGGCTAAACTGGACCAGGAGAACCTCCTGAGGATGGCTAGATAAATGAGTAAACACTCCCCTCCAAACACATGACTCGAAATTCGGGCCCTGTCGATCTGAGGCGGAGCACGCTACCTTTTGGTCAAGAAGACTCCCCACAATATTACATCTTCACGAGTGAGCGGGAAGGAAAATGTTGTTTCTTTATAACCTAAAGACCAGATTTGGGCTCGAACCCGCGACCCCCGACTTTCCAAGCAGTCAGATTTAACCACTGTACAATTGCCCTAGCTGCCCTCTTTATATAAATGCTACACATTGGGTCACACGGTATCAACGTCCTGCATGTTCAGTAAGCTCGCCATGATAGCTAGCCAATTTTGTCTTAATGTTGGTCCACCGTCTGCCACGCTGGCCCAACATTCAAACAACATTGGGTAAACGAGTCGTGGCTAATGAGTGTAGCCACATATTATAGGAGTTGGTGTATAGATGTTAAAGCTGCACAGCGGTCGGATATTTATCATCGAGGTTGTGCATATCGTCGCCTCGGAGCTAAAGGATCCTATCTGCCACTCTAACGAGTGTCAGATAGGATCCTTTAGCTCCGTGGCGACGAGCAGTTCAAAGGCATGTAATGTGCAGTGCTGTCTAAGCATGAAGGACCCTTGAAGTTATTCGATAATAACGTCGGGCTTCGATTATGTACAGAAAGCAATATTCACTCACTCACTCACTCACTCACTCACTCACTCACTCACTCACTCACTCACTCACTCACTCACTCACTCACTCACTCACTCACTCACTCACTCACTCACTCACTCACTCACTCACTCACTCGCTCGCTCGCTCGCTCGCTCGCTCACTCACTCACTCACTCACTCACTCACTCACTCACTCACTCACTCACTCACTCACTCACTCACTCACTCACTCACTCACTCACTCACTCACTCACTCACCCCTGTACTCATTACAGGGGTCGCGACATTGTTACAGGATATATAACTGCACGTCATGGGGTCCCATTGAACCAATGTTTGTCTGTGGTCTTCTGCAGCCTGTGTTTGAGGAGTAATCAGTATTGGAGCTGACTCTGGGGACATCACGGGGGGGGGGGGGGGGGGGTTGTGTCCATTTTGTCTGCCCTTGGGAACCATTCATTATTCAATACAGATGTGACCAGAGACTGAGCGTGTATATTAGAGGCCACAGAGACCAATAATTAATTATATTAATCAATATGTCCAGTGATGACAGGACAGGCAAGCGACAATTAATGCAATGTACCCTTCCTAATCATGCTACAAGAACAACCGTGGATGTTACAGCCATACCAATTGGTCAATATAGCAGGCCTCAAAGAGCTATGCGTTATACATGCAATTTAAATTTCCAACCTCTTCAAGTTGGTGAAAATTAGTCATATCTGTTTAATTTGAGGAAAAACATCTGCAAATCTTATGTTTAAACACTAATTCAGTTTCCATTAACAATGATTTAATCGGCTAATCGACCAAATTAAAACACACCTCTACATTATGTTCTTTGTCCGATCACTACATTCTAAGCCAGGAATGGAGAGTTATTGCTGACCAAGTACATGGTAGGCCAATGACATTAAAAGTAGCCAGGTGTGACCGAGTTGTTGATTATGAGCGATCCTCATTATGGTCGGATGTGCTTTAAGTCAGTTTAAACCCTCAGAGTTCTTAATTCTTAGGTGTGACCTTTTTTCACAGCTAAAAATGTAGAGCTCCTCGAGCATTAACCTAAACTTAATGAACCAAGTCTTATTGATTTTAACATATGTATTTAACGAGGATTACAACATAGTATTAAACTAATGAAAATGCTCTCCTCAAAAGACAAAATAAACAAATAAAAAAACACATTAAACAGAACAGTATGACAATAAGCACTCAATATAAAACATAAAAATTATATAATATTTGACAAGTTTTAACGTTGGTTTGATGGCAAACAATATAAAATCAAAGAAAAATTGAATAATTGCGACATACATAAATATTGTTTTAAACAGCGTTCATTAGCATGTTAGAGTGGCTAGCATTGGAATTATTTATGAGAATCTGTTAGATGTAAATCTTTTCGCACCTGCAATAATGCGTAAAGCATCATTTTGCACGCTTTCAAGTTTTGCAGCGTCAGCTTTTTTACAACTACTATACACAATATCGCCATATTCTAATACTGGTCGGACAAAACTCTTATAACAAGTGCTAATTTATATTCAAAAAATCGCATCATATTTATTCGTTTGTAAGCATGGGATATCACACAATCAATGTGATGGCTCCACTGCATATCCGCAGAAAATGTGATGCCCAGATTTTTAGGAAATTTTACATTTTTTAATGGAATATTATTTAACAATAATGGGTGTTCAGTTGGGGGTACTCTTTTTCAAAAACTTGTAATGACACTCAGTAAACACAAAACATTTGTATGACTTCATGCAATGCTGGACCAACGTCGAAAACGTTGGGCCGACGTTGTATAAATGCTATACAAATGTCTTGTGTTTGCTGGAGCTGCAGGAGGACTTTCTCTCAAACATTGTACATTTATTCAATGTTGGTTAAATGTTGGGCCAGCGTCGCATACGTTGGCCTAGCATTAAAACAGCATTGGATCGATGTCTCGTCTAAGTAGTATCTTGTAATCAGTTCAGTGGCTATATTAATGCCGTCAATCTGTACTCAATGGGCAACTGTTGGCCTATACTTGACCGTCCCAGGCATGCGCATTTTGCAGCTGAACACTAGTTTAATTGTGCATTTTCAAGCTCTATTGTATCGATCCGAGACAACACTGTATCCAGTTTTTTATCAAAAGAGTCCATTTTTTTCAAATAAAGCTGTCTTAAAGCTTTCTAAATATTCCTGGCTTGCTTTCTGCACAGTTTGTTCCACCCAAGGACCTAAGATCGAACCGTGTCCTCCTTCTTGGGGTGATCTTTGGTCTAACTTTCTCTTTTTATCTAAAGCAGTAGGTGTCAGCATTGCTAGATTTTCTTCGTCTGCCATGTTGATGTTTGTTGATGCAGACTGTACACACACGACTGCAAATTCACTTGTGGGATATACGTTGGAGATCAATTTCAAAATATCGCTGTTATCAGGTCAAATCCCACGAATAAACATTATCTAGTATTTCTATATCATGTTATTTCCACAAACCAAGTCTAATTCAGAAATGAGAGTGACAAACAACACAATAGACTGCAGCTATGTGAAAAAGTAAGGCTTAAAAGCTGCTATCGCAAAGTATCACTTGAAAAAATAAAACCACCATGAAATATGAAATGTGAGAGGTGGCGTCACCTGGAACATGCCCTGTCTCTGCCTGGTGAACATTATTTACAGTTTTTGAATTAAATATATTGAAGGAGAAATAGCATTTTCAAATTGTGGACAGACAAATGACAGACGACGACAGACGCACGACGGAAAACGCGTAATGACGGTCTATCTAACGACTATAATCATGTTTATTACAATTCTGATTGGTTGTTGTATGAAACATGGAGAACAAAGAAGTTTTTCACATTGAAATCATCATAAATGTCTTAGTTAGGTCTTTCCGATGCATTTGCATACCTATGTTATGGGTCTACGGCCATTACAAATATATTTCACTTTGACAGTGCGGGATTGACTTTAGTCGTCAGAATCTGACGTCTACAGACGTCAGATTCTGACGACTAAAGTCGATCTCCGCGCTGTAGGGGTTATCCCTTACAACGCTGAAATATTTGTGTATAAACCACAGTGACCTATGTTTTATTTTTATTTTGAAAATATCATAAATGTCTTAGTTAGCTCTTTCTGCATCATATAAATATCCGTCCTAGATTAAGCAATGCAATGGGAATGTTCACCCACTCGACGTTGTGTCTATCGCGACCCAAAACTTCAAGTGGGTGAAAAATATTCAGATTTGTTCAATCTGAGACAAACATTCTTGATGTTTAAGCTTACTTCATTCCCAATGACAGCGATTTTCCCGGTTTTTAGAGCCGTTTAAAAACGATTAGGCCTTAAGTCGTGCTTAGCTCACAACACTGGAACAACGTCTCATGCTTGTACATGTCTGCAAATCCAGACGTAAAGTTTGACTGCCTTCTAGCATTCCATGGTGAACCCCCTGGATCCGCCCCTGAATGCTGTGGACGATGATGTTCCCGTGTGTAACCAACAACAATGACCCTTTCCGCATTAAACGTAACATGCGCATCACACACAGTCATGATGGGAAAGGTGGGTGCCTTTATCACACGTAAGCTTGGACACAGATCACAGAATTGTGCTCGGGAATAATGATACCAAACTCAGATCATCATTTAGTATGAGTTTGTTGTAAGACAACCAAGTTCGAATTTTACTAATACAGTCATCAAGAATGGAAAGGAAGATGTGTATATGTTTGGTCTCAATTTAAACAGATATGAGTATTTCATCACTCATATATATAAACCAAGAGACCAACGTTTTTCTTAAATTTCAAATCATCATCAAATAACAAGTGTCTAAGTCGGCTCTTTCCGCTTAATTTGAATACTTATGTTATGGGTGTACGGACATTATAAATATGTTGTTTTTTGCAGTGCGGGGATCGACTTCAAAATGAGATACATGTAACTATAGAGACCACATTGATTTATATCATGGAGGTTATGTGTGTCGTATGTGATTAATTACTCATGCTTCGTTAGAGAATCACCAGGTGAGAATTAATGATGACCCACGCCGCCTAACGAATGCGACGGAAACATGAAAGGAATCCCTGCCTGTGATGACGTAACGGGGAAATACCCTCACCTGTCATCTACACTGCTCATCACGGCGTAGATGTGGTGCTCTACCCACTGTGATCATTACCAGAGGTCCTGACGCAAGGGTTGGAGCGTAGAGCTTTGTCAATGTCGATGCCTGCCGGGCGGGTTCAAACCCAGCTTGGTGCAGAATTTTAGAGAAATTTCATGTTTCTCCCCTCTCAATAGTGGGACATTGATTATTGTTGTGTATATGGGCAAGACATTTTACCGTCACATGCTTCACTTGACTCAGGTGTAAATAAGTACCTGGTAGGACAGAGATTGCAAAGTGTACAATAAGTTCAAGAATGGCTGGAACACTGTATGCTCTCCATGGACTTGAAATGGCACACGAACAAACAGAGGCTGTGTCCAGGGGGGAATGTAAAATCACACTAGATATCAGTCAATCAACATGAACACTTTACCTTTTTATCTCAATATTAAATCAGCGTCGCCCCTTGTTCATCCTATCGATAATGGTCTATTGAGATGAATGGACATCTAATTGAGTTTATGTACAAATACAAGAAACGACATTGACCCGATACAGTTTCAATGTCAATCCGGAGTTGTGAGATCCGCACAGCCCAGTGAAGGTGTACGTTTTCAGGTTTTTTTTTAATTTTTGGCAACAACTGTTAATTAGTAGACTAAAATACAGGACAGCTCATTGCAACATATACTTTGATTTTATTGCTAAAGTGAAATGACTGCACAGGGTCTTTAATATACATTATATGTATTATAGTTGGTTGTTCTTTAAAACCAGGTTATGTTCATAGATCTTAGGTGGGAAAAGCACCAACGTGTCTGAAACATATTATACACTATAAAAGTCTATTATACACACTATTATACACACATGGTATACATGCAATATAGCTATCTGTGTTCACAACCAATTCTAAAAAAATCCATTTATCAATACATCAGAAAATAAGAATGATTAATTGTGTTTCTTAATCCTTCTGGTGATTAATTTCAGTCAGCTGTCTTTTAAGCATTTGCTGCAGGTATCGTTAACGAGATGAAATTTCCAGCCGCAAATGACATAAATCTCTCTATATATATACGGACCTAGCCGGACAGCTTCTAAACCTTACAGCGCTGGGATCGACTTCAGACGTCAGAATCTGAAATCTGTGGACGTCGGATTCTGACGTCTAAACTCGATTCTGAAAGAGTAAACTATTTATAGTGGCCATATGTATAGTATATAATAAAAATATAATAGACCCATACCATATATGGGTATTCAAATGAAACAGAAAGAGCCAACTAAGACATCTATGATGATTTCAAATTGAAAACAACCCTTTGGTCTCCATGGTTTATCCACAAATATTTCAGCGCTTTCAGGCTTCATTCTTCACGCGCTTAATTGTAGGTCAGTTGTCTTCAAGCATTTGCTGCAGGAATCGCCAACAACATTCAGTGAATGACATAAAGCTATCTTTATACGGATCTAGTGGGACATGGGTTAACCCTTACAGCGCGACTTCAGACGTCAGAATCTGACGTCTCTAGACGTCAGATTCTGACGTCTAAAGTCGTTCCTCTCGCTGAGAGAGAGTAAAATATGTATAATGGCCGTATATATAGTATATATAGTAGACCCGTAACATTATGTATTCAAATGAAGCGGAAAGAGCCAAGACATTTATAATGATTTCAAATTGAAAAAAATCCTTTGGTCTCTGTGGTTTATACAAAAATATTTCAGCGACTTGTCAATCTTTCCCGCGCTTAATTTTCAATCAATTGTCTTCAAGCATTTGACGCAAGAATCGCTAACGAAATTCTTAGCCGCAAATGGGCCTTTCACGCCAGAGTTCGGAGCTCGTTTCCCGGTCTCGAAGGTTTGAATATTGTGGGGAGTCTCCGTGACCGAGAGGTTGCGTGCTCGGCCTCAGACCTCCAGGGTTTGAAATTCGAATACTGTGTCTGGAGACCAGTGTCATCTCACTCATCTCACCATCCTTAGGAGGTTCTCCTGGCCTAATTCAGCCTGTAGGGGCCTATGTGCACAAAAGTGGCCTAACGCCCGATTCATTTTCTCAGCCGCAAGGGACATCAAGTTATACATATACAGACGTTATCGGACATGTGCTGAAATGTGATCCAGACATATGCGATCTGTAGGATCGATATAATGCTGTTAATTTAGCGTTAACTCTGAGAAAGCGGGTTGTGGGTGGCGGGAGTGTTATCGACTTGGTTTATCTGGGTGAGATGCAGAGCCGCAGTAAGAGAGGCACAGAGGGGAGTGGCCCACACCCTTTACCTGAACACGTAATAGGGCAGCACCGGAGTTTATAACGTCACAGACTAGAATAGCCCATGTGGATATTAAAGGTTGTATCTGCCAGTTTACAAAGTGGCAGATACACCCTTTTATATCCACAGTTATGTTATAAAGCCCACACCTTTACCCGAACACGTAATACGCCGGCCTCCAAGTCTATAACGTCAAAGACTAGAATAGTAATCTGACCTGTGGATATGAAAGGGTGTATATGCCACTCTTCAAAGTGGCAGATACATTCTTATATATCCACAGGTATGCTATGAGGCTCAAACCTTTACCTTTACACGTAATAGGCCGGCCTACAAGTCTATAACGTCGCGGTCTAGAGTAGTAATTCGTCCTTTGGATATGAAAGGGTGTATCTGCCACTTTACAAAGTGGCAGATACACCCTTTTATATCCATAGGTATGTTATTAGGCCCAAACATTTACATGGACACGTAATAGGCCGGCCCCCAAGTACATAACGTCACATACTAGAATAGTAATTCGTTCTTTGGATATGAAAGGGTGTATCTGCCACTTTACAAAGTGGCAGATACACCCTTTCATATCCACAGATATGTTATAAGGCCCACAACTTTACGTGGTATAATAGGCAGGCCCGCACGTTTATAACGTCACAGACGAATAGTAATCCATCCTTTAGATATTAAAGGGACACATTGGCGTTCGATACTTTATCTACGGCGCTGATGTGTCAGACATGGCGCTATTCCATCTTAATTTTATGTAATATATATTTAGGGCTTATTATATGTTATCACATGGATATAGCGCTGTCACATTGACATCACTCATCCCGCTGAACGCTGGACATCGGCCCAATGCTGCCATAGAGCTGACCCACCATCTTCAACGTCGGTCTAGCATCCGGCTGGCTTTGGGTCGTTATCTTGTGTTTACTGGGATGTGAGGTCATGTTGGCAATATGAGGTCATGTTGACAACATGAAGTCATGTTGAAAACATGGAGTCATGTTGACAACATGAGGTCGTGTTGACAATATAAGGTCATGTTGACAATGTTAGATACCACTTCCATTTGTTTTACGACACTTTCTATCTCTACCAACGAGATTTGCACCCACTGGCTACTCATAGTACTCACAGTATGACTCCGCAAGCATCACTCACGTTCTTTTTTTTCCGAGCGAAGCCTATGTATTACAATCCTGTATTGCTTCAATTGGTCAATAAAATATGTTTTGAACTAAAACTCTATGAAAGGGTGTATCTGACACTTTACAAAGTGGCATTTACAGTTTACCAGAATCAATTAGTTTAAATGTCAGAGTCTAACGTCACTAGACGTCAGATTCTGACGTCTAAAGTCGATTTCCGCACTGTGAAAGTAAACATATTTCTAATGGCAGTAGAATCAGGAAGAGCTAAGTATTTCAGATTTAAAAAAAAATGTCTCTATGGCGCATATTTAAAAATACAGCACTTTAGGGGTCCAATGGACTAACTAGTTTCTAGTCATGCTGGTCGCAATGTCATATTGTGCCAGGTGAATCAACAGTTGTTGAATTTAAATTTTTATCTTACAAAATAAATTAGTCTGAAAAGTATGAAAAGACAATAATTAGTTGTTAATTCACCAGGTAAATTCAAGCTTTTAGATAACTATGGTTAAAATAATTTAGTGGCTAGTCTCTTAAAATTATTGTTATGTATACTACAATGAACATGGTAAAATTATGGCATTGCTAAAACTATCATTTGAATTATGTTCTTCAAGCCCAAATTTTTAAATTAGTGTTCAAGCATCATTACATTTTATCAGATTCCATCATGTTTGCAGTATTTCGTAATAAATTACTGATATATATTTCACATCAATTACAGTGCAATTCAACATTAAACTAGGAAGTCAGTCAGAGAATGCAACTTCCGCCGCCTGATCCGGATCGTAATCCGAAAATCACGATACTGAATTCGGATCGTAATCTGGACCAGCCAAATGTTAGTGGGTTATTCCTTGGCCCGGCATGCACTTCTAGTAAAAGCTCCTTTCAAATTCGTACATTATTGTAAGTAGTCCTGTTTAGGAGCAGGAAAACAAACCAACACAACCGAAAACATAACTTACTTTGGTTGATGAAATAATATGATCTGGCGCGTAGAGACAAAAACAGTCACTGTGTACTTTTTAAACATAGCACTGTTGCTGGTCACGTGTCTGCATTTCGTATAGGATAAAGCCCGAGGAACTCTACATTCTTAGCTTTGAAAAGGGCCCAGGCTGAAGGCCGAGGCATTTTTCAAAGCTAAGAATGTAGAGCTCTGAGAGTATTAACACATCCGACCATAATGAAAATCCCTCATAATCAACAGTTTGGTCGCGCCTGACTGATTATAGTACCATATGCCTACCGTGATAATCTGTCTGTACTTTATGAACAATGACTCTCCATCCCCAGCTTAGAATGTGGTGGTCGGACAAAAAAAATAATGTAGTGGTGTGTTTTCATCCGCTTTATTACACGATAAAATCACTTATATTGGGAATGAAATTGTTGTTAAAGCATCAAGATTTCAAAATTATTGCTCTCAAATGAAACAATTAAAAGTAATTTTCGCTCACTTGAAGTTGTGGGTCGAGGTAGCGGGACACGGCTTCAAGTGAGTGAAAATGTATGTTATTTAATTAGCCTTTACCCCTTAGAACGCGGGGACCGTCTTTATACATCAGAATCTGATTTCTGTCTAGAGACGTCAGATTCTGATGTAGAAAGACGGTCCCCACACTGAAAGAAATATAATTTTTTTAATGGCCCTAAACCCATAGCATAGGTTTTCAAATGAAGCAGAAGAAGTTAACTAACACATTAATGATGATTTAAAATTGAATGAACCCTTTGGTTTCCATGGCTTATAAAAAATATAATTCAGTGTTGTACGTAGGGGTTAAAGGTTAAGATGACATATGTCTGTTAAATGTTGGGCCAGCGTCTCCGATGCTGGCCAGTATCCATTCAGCCCTAGTCAGTATTTCATGCTGGCAGGAGTGCGTGCACATAGCATACAATGCCCCAATGCCGTTTAAATGCTGGCCAGCGTCGTACACAATGACGTTACACCGACACATTGTCGGGTCAATGGTCGGCTTGCGTAGCATATACCGGCACTATGCTTTGAATCAAAGCTGGGTTAATATTGGCCCGTCGTCTGTGACGCTAGCCCACATTCAGGGTGGCGCCAAATATGACACGGTTAGCCAATACTAGGCTAATGTTGGCTTAGCGTCGTAAACGGTGGGCCAACATTAGCCCAGCATTGGGTCAACTTCTCGTGTTTGCTAAGGCGACCTCCGCGGCATCCGCCTGCATGGTACAAACCGCTGAACAGACCGGACAGACAGCGACAGACACACTTAGCAGACAGAGGTAAACCAACATGCCCCACCTCTGTGTACAGAGGGGGAGACATAAAAATAGTTGTTGCCTACACCACGAAATAAACAACAACGTCTCAGTAAAAACGGGGCCTTCAATCAATGTTGGTTTAATGTGATTAGGCTAGCGTTTCGAAAGAGGGTCCAACAACATTAAACCAACATTGGGTCAACGTCTCGTGTTTCGTGGAATGCATTGAAATTAAATGTTTGTGTTCTATATTTCTGACTGTAGTGGAAGCGCATAATTATGGCATCACCTTTGTCATGACTTTAGACATCAGAATCTGACGTCTACAGACGTCACGTCTACAGACGTCATATTTTGACGTCTAAGGTTCATCCCCGCACTAAAAGGGTTAAAACTGTCGGCTTTGGTAGAGCAAAGCCCCTATCTCGATTCAAATATATTTTGTCCCTACTGCACTGATGAAAGCGATATACTCATGAATTGTTTATGGTTCATATGTTTCAAGAGACCATTTAATCGACATATGGATGGGCTCGTTTAACAACATGCATGTTAACAAGCCTGTATCGAAAAAATCTATTAAGTCGACAACTCCTTATCGGGCGAGCGAAGGAAAACGCTCTCAATAACCCACCACGCCCTATCACCCCCACCCTCACATCATCATCTGTACATCATTTCATCTCATCAATTGACTACAACGTTTTTATCGTATTATAATGTCACTTAAAAGACCTTTCGTGCCGAAAAGTGACGTAAAGCAATGATTTACTACTACTAAGTCGACAACTCAATTTAAACAAAATCGCAGTTATTCTCATATATATTTTACAAACTAGCTGGTTGGTGTGATGTCCAGTTTGAAATACCATTTATAAAAATCTAATTAGAATAATCTGATATATTAAATATTGAATTCTAAATCTTTCAGTGTATCATGACTATGGAAAAAAAACATTTAAACCACGAACATCACATTTTAAAGATATATATATATATATATGGTAATATATTTAAGAACAATATAAACAAATCATACGAGGTTGCATACTAAGAAAACAACGTTTCAAGTACAGTTGGTCAACATATAATTGCGTATATATATGTTGTCGCAAAATTGACCTTTACAATAATTCATTGACATAAAAATATGTTCTGGTGACCTCAAGAAATGTGTTTAAAGACAGTCAGTTGCAGTCTGTACCATATAAAATCTTGCCTGGATCAATAATACACATAACATGATCAATTGTAAAGTAAACCCGCGAACACGAGACATTGAACAAATGTTGGTTCAATGTTGGTTCTCCGTCTACGACGTCAGCCCAACATTCACCCAACACTGGTTCAATGGCTCGGGTTTGCTTGTATGTATCGTAGCATAATATGAAAATCGTGCATCTATGCATTCTAGGAAATAAATAATACGGTGTGTGTTTCCGTGCATTATACAAACATAGAATAAATCATGTTTATCGTGCATTCTAGAAAAAATAGTAAAACATCTGTTGTCAGACACATTATAAATGAAATGAGATAATAAAAATGTTTTTTTTATCGTGCATTCTACAGAATAAACTTGTATCCGTGCATTCTAGGAAACTATGCCATAAAAAAGTGTGTATCCCCGCATTCTATGGGATTAAAATCAGTATCCATTGTGGTGCAAGTCTGAGATGCAATAAGCGAGCAACAGAAGAAAAGAGAGTATTTTCTGCAGGACGTATTGCCCTGTGCTGTAGTGCTGGGGCATATACTGTAGCAGCATGCAGGGCGTATGGCCACATGCTGCAGCTAGTGTGCGTCTCTACTAGGCCTATAGCAGCATGCTGATTGTGAGCTCAGAAAAATCACTCGCCTGTGTCACTGATAGAGCTATCATATCCTGAGCCTTTCTTCTTCTTTCTGTCTCGTATCCTTCTTAGCACCTGTCCCACTGCAATCATACCAAACGGCCAAATATCAGCCTCCAAACTAAACAACACACAATCAGTCCACTACCTATATCCACTACCTAGATCCGCAAATATAACTTACTTTTAGAGGTCCAAAATCTGGCATATTTGGTCCTATGACCGTCTTCCTTGCCACCCATGTTGACTAATGGTAATAGTGACAGGACGTCACGTGGTGAGAGCTAATACTGAGACGGGACACAATTAGGACTGACGGATTGGTTTACAATGACGAACACTTAATACACGTACTGCAGAATGTCTGGTTGCTGGGGCAGTAGACTGTTATGTCAGTCAGATGAGTATATCCTGGAGTACTGAGATGTCAGTCAGTATATCCTAGAGTACTGTGGACTGACTGCAGGACGGTGAGCCGGCATCCATTGATGGAGACACGAGGTAGAGCAAGACACGTCAGTATGGACCCCGTGAATATAGCCGCTTATAAGGCAGTACAGGACAGGGACGGGCTGCAGCAACAGCTGCCAGCACCTGGCACTAACGACAGCAGCAGCAGCAGCAGTAGCTGACAGGAGAAGCCGCAACGACAGCAGCAGCAGCAGCAGCAGTGGCTGACAGGAGAAGCCGCAACGACAGCAGCAGCAGCAGCAGTGGCTGACAGGAGAAGCCGCAACGACAGCAGCAGCAGTAACAGGAGCAGCAGCAGCATAAGGCAGTATATGACAGGGACGAGTTGTAGCAACAGCTGCCAGCAGCTGGCACTAACGACAGCAGCAGCAGCAGCAAGCCGCAACGACAGCAGCAGAAGCAGCATGAGGCAGTACAGGACAGGGACACGAACAGCGTCTGCAACCTGCTGGAAGAAGAAACAGCAACGACAGCAGCAGCAAAAGCCGTAGCAGCAGCAGCAACAGCAGCAACAAAAACAGCAGCAGCAGCAGTTACAGCAGCAGCAGCAGCAACAGCAGCAGCAGCAGCAGCAGCAGCAGCAGCCACAGCAGCAGCAGCAGTACATGACAAGAACCAGCAAAAGGAAAATCTACAGCATCTGCTGGCAAAGGCAATGGTAGCAGCAGCAGCAGAAACAGCAACAGCGCAGCAGCAGCGCAGCAGCAGTACCAAAATCAACAGCAGTAGCAGCAGCAGCAGCAGCAGCAACAACAACAACAAATGCAACAGCATCGGCATCAACATCAGCAAGAACATAGGCTTCATCATCATCATCATCATCTGCAGCAACAACAACAGCAACATCAGATAAAACTATGGCAGTAACAGAAGCAGCAGCCACAACAATGTCAACAGCAGCAGCAACAGAAAATGTATCAACGTCAGCTACGCGAATAGTTGTATCTTCATCGTCTGCATCTGTGAGAGATGGAGCAATAGAAAGGAGACTACATAACAAAAGAACTGTGGGCAATAGCGGGAACACCGTCATCGGCATCCTGTGTACCAAAAGGTTTGGCAAGTGCAAACTGAAGACAACGCAAGCAATTTCTGAAGGAAAAAACAGGAGCTGTAGAAAGACACACTCATTAGCAAGGCAACAACAGCTGGAGCAAAAGTGATAGCATTACATGTCATTACATGTACGATATCATTATGGTGGTGGTTAACCATTACCACTGATTTCAGCACTGGGATGGACTTTAGTCGTCAGAATCTGTTGTCTGTAGACTTCAAATTCTGAGGTCTAAAGTCGATCCCAGCGCTTTAATTGTAAAAATCCGTATAATGGCCGAAAGCCAATAACATAGGTGTTCAAATGGTTGGTTTATATGGTTTGTAGCGATATAATTCAGGGTTGTAAGGATTGATAGATTGATGATGTCACTGAGTAATGAATGACTGAATGAATGGGTCTTAGGCCAGCTTTGTGCACATAAAGGCCAAACTGGACCAGGAAAATTTTCTGAAGATGGTGAGATGGATGAGATAACACTACCCTACAGACAATAGATTCGAAATTCGAACCCTGATGGTCTGAGGCCGAGCTCGCTATCTCTCGGTCAGGGAGGCTCCCCACAGTATTTAATCCCAATGACTGGGCAGGGAAGAAACATTTTGCTACTTTGCAGCTTGAATACCAGAGTGGGGCTCGAACCCGCGATCTCCGACAGTCCAGGCAGGCAGCTATAACCACTGCACCAGGGCCCCCACCAAGTCACCGAGTACATATGGCTTATCGTTTAATGTAATGAGACTATGCCCACATTTAACCCTTTGACTTCCATGCCGGAGTGCATGCCAGGATCCAGATATACTGGTGTAGGAGTTCTATTTTTCGTCATTTAAAGCTGGAATTGCTAACGCAATTTCCAGCTTCAAATGACGAAAAATACATAAATGTAGTATATATTTGACGAAAATTTGTGTCATTTTATGGTTACGTTCATTGACGAATGACGACGGAAATTTCCGTCATGTATGGTAGTGAAAAGGTTAAAATTACCCGGGATCACAGGATTTCCGCCGACTTATCGTCAATTCTAAACCGAGATTGCAAAGGGCATTTGCAAGTTCCTAAAAATATGGCTAAATGATATTGAGTATTTTAAAAGTTAGACTATTTCACATGTAATAAAATCCAAGAATTGTTTTTAGAGGGCCGTTATAATTTCAATTTACTACATGTCAAAACAAGAGGATCTCTCGTTTGGCATCCACTGAGCTATTGGCCGAGTCATTAACCTCTAGACTTCTTAGCTATTTTAATTAAATGTTCAGTCACTTGAAGCTGTGTCTCGCTACAGCGATCCACAACTTCTAGTGGCTGAAAATTACACAGATTTGTAAAATCAAGTCGTATTGGCGCAATGCTGGGCTGATGTTGGCCCAGCGTCGTAGACGATGGGCCAACATCAGCCCAAAACTGCGCCAACCCCTCTTGTTTGCTGGGTTGTCCTGCTGAATTATATGCTTCTATTTTTTATTCATTCTAAGCTGGAATAGCTAACGCAATTTCAAGCCTCAAATGACGAAAAATATGTCTATTTATGAGCCATTGTCATCTGCAAAACATATTTTTTAGTTAAAAAATGTGACGCTAAAGGTGCAGGTCTGATACCAAATCTGAAGACCTATCATCGGAATTTACATTTTACCATGTTTACCCCCTGGTCACTGGACCTGTTCGCTGTGTGCAATTTCAACTCTACGGGGAGCATGTAGTGCTGAAGACATTTCGGCGCATCGAATTTATTGCACACATTGCCATCTCTGTGCTACCAGGTACTCGTTCGCACCTGAGTCAAGGGAACAATTTGATGGTGCCCAAGGACACAACATCGAAACGATGTCCCAAGATTAAGAGGGAAGAAACACTATGTTTCTCTGGAAATCTTGCACCATGCGGCGTTCGAAACAACAGCACAACAGGCAGCGACATCGGCAAGGCGCCACGCTCTAACCATTGCTCCTTGTCCCTCTGAGCATCTAGCAAAAATTATTTTGTGGAATTCTGTGGCATTTTAATAGGTCTTAAACTTGCCTGGAACCGTATATACCCGGTTCTAGCAGCATAAGGGTTAACCCTTATCCTGCTAAGTTAATTATTTTACTTTTCCACTCACTTCAACTTGCGCCTCGCTACCGCGACCCACAACTTCAAGTGAATGCCAATTACTCATATTTGTTTATTCTGAGCACAAATATTTGCTAATTTTGCTGTTTAGACACAAATTTCATTCCCAATAACAGTGATTTGGTCAATTAATAATACAAATTACAAACGACAAAAGTCGTGATCAGCTGAATAACATTTTGCAATTCTAAGACATGTTACATAAATGCGAAAAAAAACAGGAATAAAAATATAGTCGACATCGGTGCACTAAAGGTTAACCATTAAACGATAAAATGTGTTTGCTTAAACCATAGAGACCAAAGGTTTTTTTTAATTTGAAATTATCATAAATGTCTTAGTCAGCTCTTTCCGCTGCATTTGTTATGGGTCAACGGCCTTTATAAATATGTTACCCTTTCAGTGCAAATATCGACTTTAGACGTCAGAATCTGACGTTTACAGATTCGATCCCTGCGCTGAAAGGGTTAAATGAAGAAGTAGCACCCAACCCTTTTACTGCTGGAGCCGCATATATACAGTTTCAAGACAAATAGAAATATCACTAAATTAAAAATAAAATAGTTTTTAGTAAATGCTTAGTTTACCTAATAAGTCAACATTGTCTATTTTTCAGAAATATAAATATTTTTTGTCGTTGAAGCCGGAAATTGCTGGCATTTATTTTGCCAAATATGAGCAATTTTTATTCACTGGGGTTGTGAATCGCCTTAGCGAGCCGCAACTTAACGTGAGTGAAAATTCAAATTGATTAATTTTGTGGTTAAAGGGTTCAATAGCGAGGGCCGCAGAGTTAACTGAAGATACTGAACATGTTATTATCAGAAATTAAACATTAATTATGTGTTATTAATTCTAGTCGTGCAAATATCACTTACTATGAACGTAGCCAAAGTGCTGTCAAGCTGCAGCTTATCATAGTGCAATTATTGGTTTAATCTGATAGGGCTTAAAAACTGGTGTCTGGTAACCCACACCTGACCCTGAAAACTAAGTCAAGTTTGAGGTTTTTTTGCGCCTATGAGAGACGAGTTTATATAATTATGTCTTCGCTATACTGGGTTATGGTTGTCATTACATGCCTAGTATTATTATGACCAGTATATGCAATCAACCTGTGTTGTATTATAGTTGGTCCATCCTATATAATGTCGGCCCAGCATAAAAGCAACATTGGATTTATGTATTTTATTTGTGTTATTGTAAACTTGCTTTTGTAAGACAATTAAGATGCCAGCAGGAAGGGCACAGTGATTGCAACAACCACCTTTTGTTTAATGTTGGGACAGCATTGCACATTGTGGATTAACATGAACCCAGCTTGGTCTTCGTTTTCACTGGTGTGCAGTCTCAGTCAGCATGATACACTGACCTATTATTGGTTTCATAATGGTCCATCCTTTGCGACGCAGTCCAAACTTTATTAAAACATTGGATCGGTGTAGACCTATCGTGTTTACGCTGTAAAATTGACAATGCTGGATTGATGTATTATTATCACAATCTAGCTATGAAAAGAATGTTATTCTATAATGAAAAGTATATATATATGAACATAATACACTGGATGGCAAATAAAAAAATACATTGATAATAATAATCGTCTGGAAATTTTTTGTCGGAAAAAAAACTTGCAAACGTCTATATTTTAAGACGTTATTTCTCAGTGATATATCTTCAACATTGATTTTTTCTATTTAGCAAAAACAAATTTAGGTATGTTTAAGTCAGTGTCACACGCAGTTTTAAAAAAATGAAAGAATTACGTATTAATTTTGGACCATGTCGCGGTGATTAGAGGAGAACTCGGATGCGGGTATAAAAATAAATTGGAGAATGCTAATGTTTAATAGGAGTGTTCTTATTTGTGAAACGCATTGTTATTTTTGCAGTCTGATCGTCATGTATGGAAGTGCTCAGTTGGTGACCTTCTTTCTGATCCTCGCGATGTTGGAATCTCATTCCGTGCTTGGAGATTATGTAGGTAGGTTAGGCCATAGATTAATCTTCTAAGCGCGGTCACACAGTCTTTATACGTCAGAATCTGACGGCTGTAGTCGTCAGAATCTGACGTCTAAAGTCGATCTCCGCGCTGTGAGGGTTGAACTACCCAGTTGGAGAAAGACGCTGTAGAGTGTAAATATTTCATTTACACAAACTTGTAAATATATGATTATATGGTTATAGCTAGTATTTAGCGAAACGTGCAAATAAATAGAAAAAATACACATTTTGCACGAATTATTTAGAATCCAACCATAATTTCTGACAGGAAAAACATCATAGCAGCGGACGTTTTTGATTTCTGCTTTTATTTCGCCCTAATTCAAGGTCAAAGTTCAAATGTCACGATAAAATACGATTTTTTAGCAAATAAAGCTACGAACAAGTGTAATACCTCTATTTCATGTAAGTTTACTGGAAAGCTCATTTCTGTTACTATTTTAATAATTCAAAGTCATCTTTAAGGTCAAAAGGTCAATTTCAAGGGCAAATTGTCGAAAATGTCATTTTTAACAAACTTAATTATGAACAAATGTATTAACTCTTTGTAGTGTGATTTTGACTACGGTATCTATTTCTAATAATGTTTTGCTGATTCAAGGTCATCTTCAAAGTCAAAAGGGCAAATCTAAGGTCAAAACTGCGAAAATATATTTAAAAAAAAAATACAAATAGCAGCAAAGTGTAATACCTCTTTTTGATGTGTTTTTACTGCAGAATCTATTTGTGGTACTATTTTGATGATTAAAGGTCACCTTTTAGTCAGGAAGCCAAATCCGACTTTTGTACTTTTCGTGTGCATGCAGTATATATTTGCATATGTGGTATCATTGAAAAGGTAAAACTCTGCAGATTATGAATCTGCCTGTTGTAGATTTTTAAAATGCGCCTTTTTCACCTTAAATGCCCCCTGAAGTTACCCATAATGCACCAGCTCGTTACATATTGATACAACTCATTCAAGTTTCCACTGTCATCAACATGGACAGAGTATGATCATAATCACTCGTAGCATCCTCGTTTTTTATTTGCAACAAAACTAATATAAGGGAATTCGATTTCTATAACGGATGTATAAAAACATAGTATGATCGTTACCATGGCAATGGTATCCCTATCAACATTACACACATACCACCCCAATGCGTAGCGTTCATTGGTTCCATCAAAAATACCTGCATTAATCTGATTGTATCTTATTACTTTATAATGTTTTAGAACACAATAAGTCAAAGCGTAAATATCAAAGTCAAGTAAGCGAAAAAAATGATTTTTAAGGTCAAATAATATGAATTTTCTAGCTAATATATCTAGGAACAAGTGTTATACCTCTTTTTCGTGTACTTTTGGCTGGAAAATCCATTTCTGGTATTATTTTCATGATGCTATGTCATCTTCAAGGTCAAAACGTCAATTTCAAGGTCAAATGAGCAAATATATGATTCTAATAAATAAAAATAAGATCCATTTTTCAATGTAATTTTAACTACAGTAGACATGCTAAGAGCTCAAGTATTGACAAACGCCGCACATTTAGGACACGCATGACACTTGGCACGGATGTTTTATAGACCCATTAGTTTTATCGAAAGAGACAATTCATATCTATTTCTAAAGACCCAAAAATCCGCCTGTTTCCAAGTTGACCAAGGTCAAACATTAAATTGTGATACTGTTCAACAGAAAAGAAGCATATGTCTACAATAGGGTTCTCAGGTATGCCCCACTTATTGGTGTGGCCGGTAAACTAAAAGATGTCCGCCAGTTATGCAAGGTCAAACAATAAATTGGTATCATTTTGTGACAGAATTGAAGCAGACCCATGATGTCCGTGTCCATCATATGGATTTCAGGTACGGTACGCCACCAGAATATAACATTTTAGATGATACAGATCGCCTAATCCCAGATGACAGCTGTAAAGCAAACAAAAGTGCAGCCTCAGTGCACTGACCTAACACGAAATGTGTGATGGAACTATAATAACAAAAAGCATTTGTGGCCAGACCAGTGAAAATAAATTGAAGTTTCATGAAAAAGCCGAGAAGCTGCTTTCAATTCTTACAAGGTGACACTGAAAAACCACAAAGCCTGAAAAACAAAGTATTACATTCATGTTAACAACAATAATATTAAGTAACATCTGAACAACAAGAAATGTGTTGAATGAAGGCATAATTCATTTTCAAATTTAAGGCATGGAACCCTTTACCATGAATTCATTTTATTTGTATAGGTCCTAATCTGCAAGCCTATGCACTTGACCTACAAGTAGATTGAATACATGGCATAGTATGGTATGCCCCCGCCAGCCTGCCACAGTGTTTTACAGGTACCGTGGGCATATGCCAACTGAACATTCATTTGTTAAAATCACTCGTCCACCACAATGGTATTATTATAAAGGCGATGCAGATTTTCGTGTTTGGTCATGGCCTATTTGCGGGCTTTGACTAACAGCCACTAATTTGGTTTCATTATCTAAACAATGCCGAAAATGATTTCTGAAAATGTCATAATGTCGTCCGCTATGATAGATACCAATACAAAATATATAGATACAAAATCACAGATCTAACTCGATTCGAGTTAATGTTTCACATATTTATTGATAGTGTGTGGCCATGTGACGGCGATTATGTTGGCCTTCTGGTCACCTTCTTGGTTTCTACCATCTCTAATATTCTTTTTGGTGATACCACCGTGTCTGGCGTACCTGAAAACCACACGGTATCTTGCTCTATCATGGCCATTTTGTTTCCTTAATGACCGCCATCGTGGTTTTCGGCATGTAGACGGTGTCCTAAATGATTTTTGATAATGCTACTGCACAACTTTTAATACCACGGTAAACTGCTTTCATTCTGAGGAGAGTGATATGTATTTTGTGTTTGACCTTAGACAATTGGCGGCCATCTTGGATTTTACCCACACTGCAATGTCTAAAGTACTTTCTGGCTACACCCTATTTGTTGGGCATACCTGTCCACCCTATGGTAGACGCACGTGTACTTCCATTTTGTCGAAAATGATATCCATTTATTATTTGACCTTGCACAAATGACAATTATTCTGGACTTAAAACCACAAAACAATGTCTAATGCACTTTATTACACCAACATCATGAACCTGCTTCTATTTTGTCGAACATTGCATCAATTTATTGTTTGACTTTTGCCATCTTAGAAAATGGCGCATTTGGGGGTAGTTAGAAACAGATAAAACTTGTCTCTTTGAATACAACTTTTCTAATGGATCTTGCCTTCCCTGGAAACATGCAGTGCTCATGATCTTTCTTGACCAGAAGTTCCTGGTAGCGGTGGTTTCATCATTCAAGTCCTCTTAAACATGTTTGAAGAATAAATGTAAAATTAATTGTCTCATTTCCGAAATATACATAAAAAGGATATGGTTATGACTGCATTTTTTAGGAATAGAATGTCATCTTCGTGGTTATAAGGTCAAAATTAGCGTACTTTTATTGAATTAAGTGTAATAATGCATCTTGTTAATGTAATTTGACTGACCATTTCTGGTATATTTTTGGATTATTGTTATCTTCAACACCACAGAGTAAATTCCAAGGTCAAATTAGGACAAACAACATGATTGTGAATACAAATAAAAAGACACGCGTAATTTATACCTTTTCGATGATATTTTTCTTGTTGATATATTTGCTATATTTTGATGGGATACGAAAATATTATTTGACATAATACAGGACTGAATGTACCGCATCGACAATGGCGCAAACCAAATCGATCTTATATCTTGAAATCCACGTTATTTAGCAGCAAAGTTATAGCACATTACGTTGCACTTTGGAATTTGTCCACCAATTTTCATCTCTCCCCTAATTTTCCGATCAAAATTATAATTCTACTTAAGTGGACTACTGGGCCAAAGCCTACATGCTAGTGTATAACTTGAAGCTGACCAATGACAAAGTAGTCTGCATAATCATCACATGCATACATACATATTTCGTTCTTGTAGTAGGCATATAGTCCGGCAGCTTATGACCACATTGGAAAAGGATGGGGACATGTCGGATAAAAGCACCAATTTTTTCCAGGCACTCATCAGGTCATTAGCTATATACTGCATATAATTCTGAGACTGGCGCCAAACGATCTAGGATGTCAGAAGCTCCTATGAGCCATTTTTGTAATAATGGGAGATTGACGCTCGCAAAAATCTTGGAAAAAAACCGCCTCATTTGTATCTTCATAATAAGCTATCTGTATGCGTCAAAATCATCACATTTTGTTATATTCTAGGTGTGATTATGGGCTCAGGTTGCTAGCTATGATTCTGAGATCGGCAACAAACGATTTAAGAAGTCAGAAGCCCCTATGAGTCATTTTTGATATCGCGGAAAATTGCACAAAAAGCTGATTCACTTGTACCATCATGACAAACTATCTGCAAGAGTCAAAATCACCAGATTTTGTTGTATTCCAGGTGCAATTAAGGGCCCAGACTCTTAGCTATGCTTCTGAGACCAGTAACAAACCATCTACGAGCCATTTTTGTAGTAATGGAAAATTGTTTGGGGGCTAGTTGGGTGGTAAAGAAAATTAAACTTACAAAGTTTTAACCTGAAAATGAGCCAATTTTGAATCATATTTTGAATTGATTCCTTTCACGAATCCGCTATATCTACATTTCTAGCCGATTGATTCAATGTCATGATTGAATAGAATTTTAACTTTAATTTCTGGGGGTTTTAAAAATTATTTACAACATGGTATATATCAGGCAGGTAATATAAAACTACCTACAATTTCAGACTGTTATGCGAAGATATAGTATATATATATATATATATTAAACTAATTTAACATTTCAATGAAAATGTATGAAATATTCTTGTACAGTCATTACACATGTAGTTAAGATTACAATAGTGTCTGCTATAATAGCATGTTTTGAGTTGTATGTTGCATGCGTCCTTCTTGGAGAATGTGTCTCATTTCAGAAAAATAACCTGCCAGTAGAAAACTACAGCCAGTGCCTGTAAGATTTGGTGCTGAAACAACCGTGGATGAACTGATTCTGAACCATGCGCAGTTGCACAAGTCATGTCACGCAGAGTTCAATGCAAACATATTGGCTAGGGCGAAGAAGAGGAAAACACCAATGAAAAAACTCCACAGAAAGGGAGTGATTCAAGAAGGGACTGATTGCAGGGCCCGAGAAGGCGCGCCTCCTGTTGGATTTTGAGGAGCAGTATGCTGACACCCAAGATAATGACCAGCAACGTCACGAAGAAGGTTCCCCTAACCAGAAGACAATTTGCAATGGTTATTATTGTGATGAGAAACCTATTTACTAATACCAACCCCGAACTCCTTGCACTTGACACACGGGATGTCATTGATAATTCTGTTGTCAACACATTCTGAACTTTGGAAGATATTGACAAGGAGCAGAATAGCAGCTCCAACAAATCGTGGTAACTTATCTTACACAATCCATCCACGACCAAAAATAACTCACAGTGCTTCTCTTCAGCAGGTTTATATTCCCAGCACCGTAGACAAAAACAGGCTGAAGGATGATGTTTCTCTATTTCCCCACCTCTACATAGTCATCCAGTATCGTCATGGAGGCATGGATACATTCTTCAAGCATGATAACCACACATATCCACCTTCTCTGTCAGAAAGAGGGAAACTGCGACAAGGGAAGAAGTTCGATCTAATAGACATTGTGGCCCCAAGTATCCAGGTGGAGTTCCCCAGCACATTTGATGTCAAGTTTATTGATGGTGCTGCTGTGGTACACCTCTTACCAGTTACCAGTGTTTCTACATTTGACGCTTAATCGAGCACGGGACACATACCTGGATAACAGCTTGATACCTGGGTTAAACGAGGTAAGAGCATACAGAGAAAGTGGCAGGCAAGACCAAGGTCACAGGCAATTGGCCTGACTTCCTCCGTGACCCGTCAAAGAAGCAGGAACTCTTCCCGTTCCTGTCAGAAAAGATCGCCTCCACTGCTTTCCCAGATGGGAAACATGTCTATGCCGCATTTGGAGCCACCGTAGTCCGCACTGGCAGTGACCACTGCATGCCTCCCTGTGATCACGAGAAAGTAGATACAATTATTGTGGTCCACCTGCAACATGTTCCAGAGAGTGGATGTACCACATGCCTGGTGCGCACTGTGAATGCTGATGTTGTCGCCATCCTCATTGGCAAGTACACTTCGTTAGTGACTAAGTATAAATCGCAGATATCGGGCTTCGTCTATCTGCACATGAATACCATCTGCCGCACTCTGTCATTTATGACAAGACCAGTCACCTGGAGTCTGTGAAAAAACCACCAAAGTTATCTGTTAATAGAACATAACAGCATTCCTTCAATGCAGGAAGCATTGCTGCAGCACACAAATAGTATTGTGTACCAGGCTGGCATCTGGACAACGTCTTATCAGGCCCAGCAACACACCACAACCCCTGAAGGTTGTGGCTGAACACAGTTCTGGGTTCCTGTCTGGAGCAAATTACCCATTTTGTGGTGGTAGGTGTTCATGCAAGAAACCCAAAATGGAGATGCACCGGACTTTTTACTTGTCAATCCAAGTAGTAGTGATGTGATACAGTACTGAAGTGACTTATGCCTCCTGTTACATTTTGATACATGACAGAGATAGCATCACCATGATGATATTGTATGCAAACTATAAGTGTACCTACATTTAATATTGCTGATCACCGACAATGATTCACTCTTAATTTTCAATTTTTTATCGGTCAGCTTTATCAAGCTTATTTTGTATCGACTTTTGTGCTTTAAACTACATGTAGCCTATACATGCCCTGTTCATATTAATTTTAAAAATTGTGTTTCCTGTGAGATATTTGGGTGCTGTGAAAGTTGTACACAGTAATGGAATGGTGTTTTGCTACTGACGTTGGAGTTAGGTCAAATAGTGTATTCGAGAATCTTTAAATGCGGTTATTAAAGATTCACTCTTGTTTCCATTTTTGCTATACTCATCATTCCTCGTTTTCAATCGCACAAATTCATAGAATGACTGGAATATAGTTTACTTTGAGCCCCAAAATAGTACTTTTATGAACACATTCACAATAATATTATTTGTACACACATTTCGTTTTTCCACATGCCAAAATGGCAACAAATTGTCAATAAAATATGTTAAGTATGACCTTAAATATTCTGAGACCCTAATTGCACATGGCATATTACAAAATGTGTTGCTTTTATTGCTTACATAAAGTTAGTTATGATAATAGTGCAGATACAAGCAAATCAGCTTTTTCCCAAGATTTTTTTGGGAGTGACAATTGCCCGCTACTACAAAACGGCTCGTAGACGCTTTTGAATTCTAACATCGCTTGTTGCTGGTCTCAGAATCATAGCTAGGAACCTGAGCCCTTAGTTTCACCTAGAATAAAACAAGATGTGCTGATTTTGACGCATACAGATTGTTTATTATCATGATGCTTGTAGTAAATCATTTTTTTCCAAGATTTTTGCAAGCGTTATTTTCCCGTTATTACAAAAATGGTTCACAGGAGCTCCTGACTTCTTAAATCATTTGGCGCCGGTCTCAGAATTATAGCTAAGGACCAGATGAATGCCTGAAACAAATTTGGTGTTTTTATCCGGCATGTCCCCATCCTTTCTCTAAGCTGCCTGACTAATATGGTAGATGTCAAAATCATACTATAATTTTCGTATTTGTGAAATTGACATTGCGGATGACCTTTAATCACAAAAATAATATCAGAAAGGGATTATACAGTGAAAATCAAACGAAAAAGAGGTATTGCACCTGCTGTTATCTGTTTGTTTTCAAATTATATTTTTGCATTTTGACCTTGAAATTGACGTTTTGATCTTCAAGATGACCTTGAACATGTTGAATCATGAAAATAGTATTATAAATGGGTTTCCCAGTCAAAAATATACGAAAAAGAGGTATTGCACTTTTTCCTAGCTGTATCAGTTACAAAAATCATATTTGACCTTTAAAACCATATATTGACCTGCAAATTTACGTTTTGACCTTGAAATGTCCTCTAATCATCAAAATAGTGCCACAAGTTGATTCTGCAGTCAAAAACACATCAAAAAGAGGTATTACACTTGCTGCTATTTGTATTTGTTAAAAAACATATTTTCACAGTTTTGACCTTGGAATTGTCATTTTGACCTTGTAGATGACCTTGAATTATCATAATAATATCATAAATAGATTCTGTAGACAAAATGACACCAACAAGAGTTACTACATTTTGTTCCTAATTGTGTTTGTTAAAAATGACATTTTTAAAAATTTGACCTTAAAATTAACATTTTAGCCTTGAAGATGACCTTGAATCATTAAAATAATACCAGCAATGAATTTTCCAGTCAAAATCACTTACAATAGAGATATTACACTTGTTCGTAGCTTTATATGTTAAAAAAATATATTTGACCTTAAAATTGACCTTTGACCTTGAATTGTGGCAAAATAAAAGCAGAAAGCAAAATGTCCGCTGCTTAAATTTTTTCACTTGGTCCAAGTAGCATTCGTGCCAAGTGGCATAATTCTACTCCAAGATGCAGTGAGCATGTCTTTAATCTGTCCACTATATGGTTTATCAGAGATAAACATCATGCTAGATCTGAATTCAGTCCTTCTAGCTGTAGAAATATGGTATAGAAGAGATAAACAGCATGCTAGATTTGAATTCAATCATTCTAGCTGTAGAAATATGATATATCAGAAATAAACAGCATGCTAGATCTGAATTCAATCCTTCTAGCTGTAGAAATATGGTTTATCAGAGATAAACATCATGCTAGATCTGAATTCAATCCTTCTAACTGTAGAAATATGGTATACCAGAGATAAACATAATGCTAGATCTGAATTCCCTGTTTTTAGCTGTATAAATATGGTATATCAGAGGAAAACATATTTTATAGTTGCCTATTTTTTATGCGCTCATCTAATGCCTTTCCAAAACACAAAACCTTCGACTGCATCCAATATAGCTACTTTCTTGAAATAAGCTATATAGATATAGTTACCATGTATTTCCACCATGTATTTCCACATATTTTATAGTTGCCTATTTTTTATGCGCTCATCTAATGCCTTTCCAAAACACAAAACCCTCGACTGCATCCAAAATAGCTACTTTCTTGAAATAAGCTATATAGATATAGTTACCATGTATTTCCACTGTTGTGTAAATTAAATATTGACACTATGTGACATTTCCCCCAAACTGAATAACCCTTTCAGTTTGTTAAACAATTTAGCAGTCATTGATATGAACACTCAATATTGAGCATCTATAAATGTATTAAAAATACCTTATATTGAGCTGATGTATGCTTCTAATTCTAATGCGATGGACAGTTATGGAGACAAGTGTAGTCCCGCTTGTCAAGACATGGGTAGGGCAGACGAGCCTATTTATCTTGTGCTACCAGTAAAGATGAGAAAGATGATCATGTCGTATGCCCTATCAGATGTTGTAAATTCACTACCTGCCATTTTTGTACATGGCAAAAATGATCTCAAATTTATTGACTTCTCCAGCAATGAATTTAAGAAGCTCGATGGGAAAATTATGTTTACAGACAGCATCCCACTGATGTCACACTGGATTTCAGTTCTAACAATTGTGAACGTATATATGCTGACTACTGGAAATATAGTGGGGATAGCATCGTTATACTTACCTTGAATAACAACGACGTTGCTTGCTCGTCACGGAAATAGCTCATTTTTACAATGGCTGACACAGCTTGTGGAGCTAAATTTGATTCGAAACAACATAAAAGATCTTCCAAGATCCACATTTTCAAGACAGAATAATCTGCAAAGACTACTTCTAGCTGACAATTCACTCATTTACATCAACTTCGAAGTATCGCACATCAACAATTTGACTTATTTGGATCTTTCAGGAATCATACATACAGCTGACAGACATTGTATATAATAAATTCTGCTACAACATGCAGCTTTCTCTCGCGATGACAAGCTGATGTACAAATATGATGCTTTTGTGGCATACCACAAATATGATATCTGGTTTGTTAGGGGTCATATGATTGAGCAACTTGAAGAGACTGACTCACCTCTGAAACTGTGTGTTCACGAGAGGGACTTTATGCCGGGTTGTGCTATAGAAGAAAACATCATAGACGCCATCGAGTCCAGCAGAAAAACTATCCTGGTTCTGACTAAGAGTTTTTTGCTGAGTTACTGGTGTGATTTTGAGTATCACATGGCTCGAATCAGATGTACAGAAAGCGGAGATGACGCGATCGTGACAATCATTCTGGAAGAGTTACCAGGTAGACACATTTCTAAACCACTACTCAACTGGTTAAAAAGAAGAACATACTTAGAGTGGCCAGAGAACAGCGTAGAAATACCGCATTTCTGGGATAAACTGAAAGAAGCTATTGAATGCTAAGGCAGACCTGAAACTCAACGATAAACGTGTCTTCCATATGTTTAGTGTTAAAAATATAATAGATTAGAAAGATATAGATATAGATTCCCACCAATATAATAATCTCTTTCCGTTTTTTCTGTTATATATGCCTAGCAATATTTTAACTCAGATTAGTTTTGTCCTTCACAACACAATATACCGAATAAATTACCAAAGAAACATTGATAGGACAACAACATCACCCAAAGAATAAACATATACTATGATAAACAATCCATCTCCTAATTAATATACTTAGGACCAAGACAATTATTATATCATTACGCTAACGCTTAAGTGATAATATATTTCGTAAATGCTGTGAGATATGCAACAAAGGAAATATACTATTTGCCCTGGCATTGCTTATGCTAATTAGTATTGCAAAGCTTAAGCGTTATTATTATTTCTGGCGAGTGTTATAATTGTCAAAGATGGTATTTTATCTTTATATTTGAGGTAGCCTGAACTAATTAATTTGCTGTACGATATATTTTAAGATATATTTACAATAAATTCGTTGTGCCTTGAGTATGTCATATTAACACATGTGCTGCTGAACTGTGTTTCTATTTCCAATTCACTTGAAGCTAGAACTGCTAACGCAATTTCCAGCTTCCAATGAATGAAAAATAACATTATTTATGAAAAATCACCCAAATTTAATAATTTACCAGATTAACTGGGCATCTATAAAAAACATTTCATCAAATTTAGTTATATTTTTATTGATCTAAACATGCTTGAAACAGTATATATGCGGTTCAAGCAGCACAAGGGTTAACCATTTGATTGCAAGGTTTTTTTAATTGTCATCCACTTGAAGTGTTGTCTTGCTGATGAAAGTTAGCGAGTTAGTGACAAATATTCAATTTTATTTAATTGGAGGCAACTAATTTTAAAATGTTATTACTATGATATATATATAACATTAAAATGTGTTTTTTAATGTGTTCTTATGAAGGTTCAACACAAATATGTTTTTTGGTACGGTATAAATAGGCCCTTATAATACAATTATTACTACTGTATTATTATAAGAACGGTTTGGTGTGAAGTGACAGTGATTACAGTGTATTTGTTACAGTCTAAATAGACCCTTATAATACAATTATTACTATTGTATTATTTTAAATATGTTGTTTTAGACGTGGCAGAAAATATAATTATTACTATTGTATTACTATAGGAATGGTTTGTTTTAAAATGGCAGTGATTACAGTTTATTAGGTACAGTATAAATAGGCCCTTATAATAAAATATTACTACGCTTTTATTATCAGAATGATTTGTTTTAAAGTGGCAGTGACTACTATGCATTTGGAACAGTATAAATAGGCCCTTATAATACAATTATTACTACTGTATTATTATATGAATGATTTGTTTTAAAGTGGCAGTGATCACAATGTATTTGGTGCAGTGTTAATAGACCCTTATAATGCAGTAATTATTACTAAGGTATAATTATAAGAATTTTTTGGTATCAATAGCTTGAACAATAATAAGTGTGTTGTGTGGACAATGCTTGAAGGCGTTATATAATTTTTAGTACATACAAACGCTACTATTTATGCCGCTGTCTTAATAATTACATAAATCACGACTATATGTTAAGGTGGATTATATGTTCGGATGGACTATATGTTGAGGTGGACTATATGTTCTGGTGGACTATATGTTCTGGTGGACTATATGTTCTGGTGTACTATATGTTCTGGTGGACTATATGTTTAGGTGGACTATATGTTCTGGTGGACAATATGTTCTGGTGGACTATATGTTCTGGTGTACTATATGTTCAGGTGGACTATATGTTTAGTTGGACTATATGTTGAGGTGGACAATATGTTGAGGTGGATTATACGTTCTAGTGGACCCTAGGGTAGTGGTTAGCACCGCTGCCTTTCACGCCAGAGTTCGAGGTTCGGTTCCTGCTCTCGGCGGTTTCAAAGAAACAAAAATGTTTCTTCCCCATCCACGTGTGAAAGTCAGTATTGTGGGGAGCTTCCTTGACCGAGAGGTAGCGTGCTCGGCCTCAGACCGCCAGGGCGCCGAATTTCGAATCCTGTGTCTGGAGGACAGTGTCATCTCAGGTTCTCCTGGCCCAGTTCAGCCTATATGTGCACAAATGTGGCCTAAAGCCCGATTCATTTCATTTTCTAGTGGACTACATGTTCAGGTGGACTATATGTTCAAGTGGACTATGTGTTCAAGCGGACTATATGTTCCGGTCAATTATTTCAGACTTATTACCTTATATATGTAAGCATTTTCAACTAACTGATTATGAGGATTGTTTAGTCATTTTTTCACTATTAAAAACACGATTTATGACAAAGAGTATATACATACATTCCCCAACAACATGATCTAACATGGAATAAAATATGTGAAAAGTATCATCTTCGACTCTGTTTCCACCACAATCGACAGTTCAATGAAGTAATGTGTAATATATAGTCAGATTCACATTAAATTCATTAACGAGGGTGAATGGATTTATCACAGAGAAAAACATTGCTAACGGCTGTAAATCAATAACATACGTATTGAAATGACGCAGGCAAAGCTGACTAAGACATTTATGATGATTCCAAATTGAAAAAAACCCGTTGATCTTTTGGTTTATATAAACATATTTCGCTTAAGGGGTTAAACTCCACTGCAAACCGCTAATTTCTGTCGTAATTCTAGATTTTTAGCGAATGAAGACTTGAAGTGGTTGAATAAAATTGCCACATATTGTTAATAGAGCTGCATGAAAATTCAAGTTTTAAAATCTTTAAGTGTAGTAAACTGAGTAGTGTTTAGAGATGCTGATGCTGCTTTGGGTATCTTAACAATATATGTCAAATTCGCTTGGACACCCACTATAAGTGTAGAATGGCGACACCATTCTTTAAGTTACATCTTGCTACAGCGATCCACTTATAGCTCTGAGGTAATAAATTAAAATTGTCAGTCACTTGTTACATCTCGCTACAAAATCAGGTCACTGGAAATTACGTGGATTTATGGAATTTAAGTCGCATCATAAAACGATTATTTTTATGATTTGGACAAATTTTATTTTTAATAATTGGCTATGCAGGTGCCGGTAAAAACACAGAATGGCAAATGTTGTCGAAATCAGTGCACTAGGGGTTAAAATCCGTCATTTGAAGCTACGATGAAATGTTTTTAAGCTGTCTATAAACGCTACTACACAGAGCACTGTGTAGCCTGTTCCAACCAGACATAGACGCCACGCGCATCTTAAAATGCCGACAGCTGACCACACAGGCACACATATGTCCGTCTACTCCCACCCCTCCCCCTCCTGATCAGACGATCACATAAGTTTTAGCAGGACAGCCGGCCAATCACAAGCGAATTACGATATGCTGAATTTGAGAGTGGGGGAATGTGAAGTCATCCCATCTGCAAAATATACCCTGCAAAATAGCAGTGCTTACGGCCGGCAGTGTACAACGCTACCAGCGATAATTTTTTAGTCATTTTCACCCGCTTGAAGTTGTGGGTCGCGGTGAAAATTTTAATTTTATTCACTTCAAGGGTTGAAGAATGAGCTCTGAGCTGTCAGCTTGAAGGATACGGTTATACATAGTGCGAGGTGAAATCTAATATTTATATCTGTAAAAAACGAATATAAAACATTTTGATTTATTACCTAATTTCGGTGATGTATTGAAATTTTAAATGTCGCATCTCTATCATAAGCTATAGGAAACCTTAAACTATGAATTACTGCACTTTATCCTTGGATTGTATTAGAGACATCATAGTGAACAGGTGTGTTTTGAATGGGTGTCTTCTTGGTGTGATGGAGGTGATATCGGATGCAGCAAATTATAAAATACATAACAGTCGTCACTAGAGCCACCTGGTGAATGCCACAGTTAAGAAATACAAGCAGTGTGCACAGCACAATGGGTCCTGTAAATAACAAGTCGGAGATCGCGGGTTCGAACCCCGCTCTGACATACAATTTTCTAATAAACAAAATATTTACTCCCCGCTCATTCGTAAAGATTCAAGATTGTGGGAAGCCTCCTTGACTGAGAGGTAGCGTGCTCGGCCTCAGACCGCTAGGGCTGAAATGTGGAATAATATTCTGGAGTGTCATCTCCGCAGTATCAACTCACTCATATCAGCATCCTCAGAATGTTCTCCTGGCCTAGTTTAGCCTGTAGACATCTACATAAAGTGGCCTGAAACCCCATTCATCCATCCATCCATTGTAAATAAGAAAACACTGGAATATTTAGGATTAAGTCAATTTTATTTTACTGCATGATATAAACATATAACAAATAGAAAACGATGCAAATACAAAAGCTTTTATTACAAAATACATTATTTAATTAAATAATAAAAAAGTATTCTGTCTCCGTCATTCGTCTTGGTATACTGCAATATAATGATATAAGTAATATGGATTATTATAATTGACAGGGTGGAAAACCCCTAATATTAATTAAAATGATATAGAAATGACAACAATCGTTTTTTTTTTCAGTAAACAACAAATTGTATGTGTTAAACTCTAAAATATCCCATGTTATTTGGGAATAATAAAATAACAACAAGAAAACAATAGCATACATAACAGTTATTTTACATTTATGTAACTTTATTAAATATAATTCTTTTAACGTAATTCATGCAACTGCAATTTTCCCAAGTATAAAAAAATACACATATATTTATCATGTTTATACTTGCCCAACCAATGCAAAGCCATTACTTTCCACCCAGATAGACGCGATCATACAAAATGTGTTTAAAAAATGCTAACTGCTGTGAGAATGCAATCATGCAATTTTATAGAGTACAATATTTATACAAAATGAAAACATCAAGAAACCACTTTGAAACCACGCTATAGATTCGACCAAAAATGGTGTAATTGGTCACAAGTGGAAGTGATACTAATTATAATTGTTTATATGGTCATATTCTTAATGAAACGAATCCAGCAGGTTCTAATCTTAACTTACTCTGTCATCTTTAATTCTACTATAGACATCAAATAATGTGTCACTGCATTGAAAAACGTTATGTGACAGTATTAAAAAAACAATATAGGTATACCAATATTATAAAACTGATCGAGTGTGATAAAATTACATTTGACGAGTTTTAGAAATGAATAGTTTCTTTCACTGACAATAAACGTGACATCAATGTTTTTTAAACTAGATGTGTTTCAATGTTGTAAGATACAAAGAAAAATGATAAGATTTGATTATAATAATGTTAATTTAATACACTTTGTTATTGTCAAATGACAATCATTGTTTCAAAATATTTAACATATATTTGAAATATCCCGTTAACACTATCAGACTATGATAAAAACATTTTAAATGCCAGGTTTTTTTTAATACATGTACAGTAATAACAGCTATGCACGACTGCTGGATCTAGCTCAATTTTGAGCAGCTTTTGCGTGATGATATATCTTTACACCGTAAGTACCCCATTCATTAGAATTGGCATCATACTTGTTTTCTTTAACACATTTTCTTCAATGTGTTGGGTTCTTTAACTTGACCAAATTGATCATCTTGTCAAAATTTAAAATCGCTGTCAAAATTGATGACTAAATAGAACGGCGACTTTTACAGAGACTAGACATATGACTAGGCCTAATAAACATGATAACGTAGAAACATTCATAGTTAGAACAATAGTTGTTCGAAGAGGGTACTTCGCTACGTAGAAGTGAAATCCTTCTAATAGCCTAGGAAAGCCCTCTGATATGGTGAAAATAGCTGATGATCTTTTTTTTTAATGTAAAGAGTAAATATCTATGGCATCCACTTTAACTAGGCCTATATTGTTTTACTTAATTTGTTTCACCTGGTCTTTAAGGGTGTAATTCACAGATTCCAGAACACACCGCATTGCAATCCCTCGTCTCTAGTTTCATATTGCATCCATGATCCATAGTGATGCATTCTGCTGTCGGCGGATTACAGTAGGCATCCGGAGGGACTGTAACGGTATCCATCGTGGTCAGCCAGGTATAGCGACCTGCAATAAATGGATCCTCTCTGCCTGATGTGTGATAGCAAATCCCAGTTGCTCCACCAACTAAAAACATACTGCATACTATCAGAAATGCCTAATAAGATGATATGTATTTATGATAATATATATATAATACTTGTTCTACAGTGTTGATGGGAAATGCAGCAATGAAAGGTTCTTGAGATAAGAGCATAATAAAAGGTGAATTACCATACAAGAAAATAGCGAAAACACACACATTCTTACACAAACCTTGGTTCGCTGGAACATTGTCCACGAGGAATTGATGTTCTTCAATTGTATTTATAGCCACAGCATAACTGTTGGCATGCAGGGGATCACACTGAAGAATTAGGTCGTCATGAGTTAGGAATGAATATTCTAAGAAACAGTAAAGAGTGTTGCTGATGTGGTCATATTTCCATCCGCCATCACAATCTGAATCTGTAATAAAGTACATGTTAGTCCTTATATGGTCATACTTCCACTCCCGTCACAATCTTAATCTGTAATGAGGTACTTATTAGTCCTTATATGGTCATACTTCCACTCCCGTCACAATCTGGATCTGTAATAAAGTACATGTTAGTCCTTATATGGTCATACTGCCACTCCCGTCACAATCTTAATCTGTAATGAGGTACTTATTAGTCCTTATATGGTCATACTTCCACCCTCGTCACAATCTGAATCTAAAAAGAAGTAAATGTTAGTCCTTATATGGTCATACTTCCTCTGTCACAATCTGAATCTGTAATAAAGTACATGTTAGTCCTTATATGGTCATACTGCCACTCCCGTCACAATCTTAATCTAAAAAGAAGTAAATGTTAGTCCTTATATGGTCATACTTCCTCTGTCACAATCTGAATCTGTAATAAAGTACATGTTAGTCCTTATATGGTCATACTTCCACCCTCGTCACAATCTGAATCTAAAAAGAAGTAAATGTTAGTCCTTATATGGTCATACTTCCTCTGTCACAATCTGAATCTGTAATGAAGTACATGTTAGTCCTTATATGGTCATACTGCCACTCCCGTCACAATCTTAATCTGTAATGAGGTACTTATTAGTCCTTATGTGGTCATACTTCCACCCTCGTCACAATCTGAATCTAAAAAGAAGTAAATGTTAGTCCTTATATGGTCATACTTCCTCTGTCACAATCTGAATCTGTAATGAAGTACAAGTTAGTCCTTATATGGTCATACTTCCACCCTCGTCACAATCTTAATCTAAAAAGAAGTAAATGTTAGTCCTTATAAGGTCATACTTCCACTCCCGTCACAATCTGGATCTGTAATGAAGTATATCTTAGTCCTTATATGGTCGTACCTACACCCCCGTCATAATCTGAATATGTAATGAGGTACAACTTTCAACCCACCGCACCCCCTTTCTTCAGATTATAGATCCGCCTCTGAAGCCTTGTTCTGAGATCATCTTACAAGGTAAATTATGAGTTAAGTTGATAATTCGATACATCTAAAGATAAGACAAGATGGACTTAACTATCAGCCTCACATTTAAAATCGTGTCAGTACACGGTCTCTCTTATCATTAGAATAATATAATGACAATCGAATATCAGTGAAATATATAAAATTATCAGCTATTTTTTTAAGATCGTCCTAGTACACTGTCTCTATTTTGATTCGAATAGTACAAAGACAATCGCTGGAATATCAGTGAAATATATAGCAACAAACGGACAAAGTAAAACAAAATACAAGTAGAAGTTGTAGCATGAAAGTTACAGGGGCTACTGGGGCTGATATTTTTATTTAAAAAAATAATGCTGTTTTCTATTTTAACAAAGAACTAGACAGGGACAGAATAAACCAATAATTTCTATAGTTAATCGCCGCAGTTTCAAGCAAGCATTGCGCTCAGTGATTGACATATGTGCATCAGAAAATAGGTTGACACCAAACAAAGGTTGCTTGGTGATACATTGTTTCAATATGAATGGGTATGAGCTTGCTTCCATGTGAATGGACATGTTCAGTGTGAATGCCCAATTCTAAGCTGAATTATATGATACACCAGTACATTACACCTACTGTCTACATTTATGTCAGGAATAGTATATACGGGTTCCCCTTCAGCTTCTGTTGTCGGCTGATCATTGATTGTGGTGGCTTGTATTTGTTCTGTAGTGGTCTGGTCTATGCTGACCTCAGTGCTGACATCAGTTTCTCCTGTGGCCTGTGGTTCACGATGAATCTCGTTGATATAGAGGTCATCACTGTATGACGTCTTCAGAAAGTTAGGTCCTGATCCACTGGAATCCTAAAAACACATTCATCCTAGAAATAAATACAACATAATGAAAATCGGTGTCAATCAATGACTTTAAAGCTAATATGCTTGGCACTCTAATTTACCAAGGTAAGGTAAGGTAAGGTAAGGTAAGGTAGTGCCTCTAGTTTCTAATCCACCATTGCCTAAAAATAAAATAACACTGAAATAGCCTAAATATATCCCGGTAGATAGGCTATCCATGTAATCAAATTAAGCAATATCTATATTCATATAATTTGATAGTGAACCTTTATGGCGCTAGGCCCGTATTTACACGGGCTCAAACTAGTTCAGCGGGAGTAGAATTGATAGTGAACCTTTGTGGCGCTAGGCCCGTATGTACACGGGGTCAAGCCAGTTCAGTTGGAGTAGAATTGATAGTGAACCTATATGAAGCAAGTCCCGTATATACACGGGCTCAAACTAGTTCAGCGGGAGTAGGATTGATGATGAATCTTTGTGGTGCTAGGCCTGTATACACACGGGTTCAAGCTAGCTCAGCGGGAGAAGAATTGATAGTGAACCTTTGTGGCGCTAGGCCCGTATATGCACAGGTTCAAACTAGTTCAGCTGAAGTAGGATTGATAGTGAACATATGTGATGCAAGTCCCGTATATACACAGGTTCAAGCTAGTTCAGTGGGAGTAGGATTGAATGTGAACTTTTGTGGCGCTAGGCCCGTATGTACACGGGCTCAAACTAGTTCAGTGGGAGTAGGATTGATAGTGAACCTTTGTGGCGCTAGGCCCGTATGTACACGGTTTCAAGCTAGTTCAGCGGGAGTAGAATTGATAGTGAACCTTTGTGGTGCTGGGTCCGTATGTACACGGGTTCAAACTAGTTCAGCGGGAGTAGGATTGAATGTGAACTTTGTGGGGCTGGGCCCGTATATACACGGGTTCAAACTAGTTCCGAGCCAAAGAAAATGCCACTAAAATTGGTTAGTTTTTTTGTTATGTTCACCAAAAGTTTATGTTTTCTTAATTTGGAGCTGTCGATTGCGTTACCAATTCCAGCTCGAAATGAATGACACATAGAAACAAACACAGTTCAAAGTCAAGGTCAAAGTCAAAACTATTTGACAAACACAGTTCAGCAGAACGAAGTTTGAGTTACACTTATTTATTAAATATTTTACTTTTCAGCAGAAAACATGTGCAAATAGAACCATATCATTATTAATCAGCCTATTAATCAACATGTTATCATCTTTGGTTGGTGAGAACAGGCATGTTACCCATGTACATGAAATAAAATTATATAACAAAAGAATATATAATATGAAGCCAATTGTTCACCAGTTTTAGGGGTAGGCATAGTTATCATGTAAGTATGCCTACACCTGGGATTTAACATATGTAAATTCATATTACAAAGAAAAACTGTGCCTCTAAAAACATAATGGGGCCAATCATGTTACCATGGTTACCTTAACTGCTAATGCGCAGGTCCACTGGTTGTCGATGAAAATAAAGGCAAACGCAGCACAGGGCTCGAGCCCGGTCCTATCGCTGCACACTGTGGCACATTCCGCTTCTGACGTGGCTTTATAAGTAATCTCTAATGACGTCACAGGCAATCTGTATTCTGTATGCTCCCTCCATTTGTAGAAATAAGAGCTGCTCCCTGCTATCTGTGAACCTGTTCCCATGGTGACGGTCATGAAATAAATCAGGATTGGTGCCCTGAAATTCATCTTATAATATGCTGTTCTATGTGGACCACTGAGTCACGTATTGTGTATTATTGTAATCGTCCAATTCAGCCCATTCAAAGCTTGGCTGTTAATTCCTCGCCAAGACCTCTGACGTGGAAAGTTTTAGGCTTGTCGGGGAAGTGTATAAAAGTATTGTAATTGCATGAATCTGATGTAGATCAATGCACCATCTTATTCACTTAACACTTGAAGCTTCACTGTTAGTAAACTCCTCGCCAATAGCTCTGACCTTCACTTATGTTATTATGAAGCTTTTGGCGGTGAAGTATGTGAGAGTAATTTTATCCCATGAGTTTGAGAGAGATCAATGAACCATCATTGTCCCTGATGATGCTTATGAATCGCGAAGAAAACAGAGTGCCTTGATGGCTGCTGTCAGTCAAAACAAATATGGATGTTGGCATTCAATTATTGGACTGGTAATATCAGCCAGTAGGGATCACTTCAACCCTTACAGCGCTGACATGTTTCTGTGTAAACTAAGGAAATCAAATTTGCTGTCTTAGTTAGCTCTATCAGCTTTATTTAACCCTTTAAGCCCTCACGATGCATTAAAGCATAATTTTACATCCTTGAAAACAGACCTAATTTATATACAACTAAGGGTTTTAGAATGAAAATTTCCATGAAACTGTTTTACCAATACATGGTAATTTTCTTTAATTTTTAAACCACATAAAATCATCTTCATCCACTACAAGTCGTGAATTGCGACAGCAATTCGCGGCTTGTAGTGGATGAAGATGACAATTGTAAACTCAGGATTGAAAGGGTTGAATACCTATGTCATGGATCTACGGCCATTATAAATAGTGTGATCTTTCAGTTGCGGGTATGGACTATAGACGTCAGAATCTGACTTCTACATACGTCAGATTCTGACGTTTGCAGTCAATCCCTCGCTGAAAGGCCTAACAGGTGGGCCCACGGTCAGACTGTACTCATAACGAGTGGTAGCCTAATCCATTAAAATGTCCAGTGAATATGCCTTGCGTCGCTTCCTGAACAATTTCCCGACGGAAGGAATTCCGAAGCCGGGACTATGCTAATCTCTGATCTAACGATTCAAGGTTTATTTATTGTGTAGAGTACTATGGACAGCACTGCACATTCTAGGCCATAGAACAGTTTTGAGCTCTGTGTGATAAACATCCAACCCGGCAGGGAATCGAAACGCGTATTCGAGCTACAGCCGGACCCAATTGGGGCCGGCCATTAATAATTTGACCCCTAATCATGAACATATTCGCTTTCAATACATTTTATTAGTAGATTTTTTAAAATGAAATACGTTTCAAAAATCAATGTTTGAAAATGGTGGGCCTCAAATGAGACAAATATGAGTAATTTTCACCCAATTGAAGTTGTGGCTCGCGGAAGCAACTTCAAGTGGGTAAAACCTAATATTAGATACCATAGCGATTCAAGGGTTAAACAATTAGATACCATAGAGCTTTAACCCTTTAACCGCCGGTGCCGCATATATTCGGGTTTTCATTTTTTAGTAGCACATTAAGTACCACATTTTAAATATGTTAAAGATAAAATGGTACATCAATCAGCAATATTTGAAAACAGTTGAACTCGATTTTGTCAAATTTGAATAATTTTCACTCACTTGAAGTTGTGAATCGCGTCAGCGAGACACAACTTTAAGTGGGTGAAAATTCAGATTGAATAATTTGGCGGTTAAAGGGTTAAGGGTTAATTCATCCAGTCGATGTTCTCCCAGAGACATATCGACCCAATGTTGAATTAACGTTGGTTCACCATGTGAGACGTTGGACCAACATTGAATCAACATTGGGTGAAATCTCGTGGACGATCTATGGATGTGGATGGCGGAAGCAACCATTAGTCCACGAAATATGACACTAAAAATACCCTTCATATAAATATCTCTGGTCAATGAATATCTGGGCGAGCTTTTATCGGGGATGTATCATCTTACAATGTTTGTTTTCTTTCTCATGCTGGTGGTGAGGATTTTCTGGGAGGGGGGCATTGTCTCTTAGCCCTTTCCATAAGTTATCTTTTATACATTTACGCCCACTTGAAGTCGTGTGTCGCTACCGTTCAACTTTAACTAGGAGACAATTGTTCATATGTGTTTAATTCGAGGTTAAACATTTGCACATTTTGATGTTTAAACATTCATTTCGTTCCCAATTATAACGGAGCGGGGGCCCTAGGGTAGTGGTTAGCACCGCTGCCTTTCACGCCAGAGTTCGGGGTTCGATTCCCGGTCACGGCGGTTCGAAAGAAACAAAAATGTTTCTTCCCCATCCACGTGTGAAAGTCAGTATTGTGGGGAGCCTCCGTGACCGAGAGGTAGCGTGCTCGGCCTCAGACCGCCAGGGCTCGAATTTCGAATCCCTTGTCTGGAGGACAGTGTCATCTTAATCATCTCACCATCCTCAGGAGGTTCTCCTGGCCCAGTTTAGCCTATAAGTGCACAAAGGTGGCCTAAAGCCTGATTCATTTCATTTCCCAATTATAACAGAGACCTAATCCGATAATAAAACTAATTAAAACGACTCTAGGCGTGATTAGCTGTTAAAAGGTTAGGTCACATAGATCCACCCACAGTTTTATCGTTTGTGCGCTCCGTCTCCATTGATTAATTTCGCCCCTTTTTCCTTTACATAATTTATATTTTTTTCATTGATCACTACATTAACGTTGAACCAACATAAATGACGTTGAGTCAGTGTGTCTAGCGGGACAGTTTTAGTATGATGTTGCTTCTCCCACGACACACTTCAAGCAGATGATAAATATGTTAACTCTTTAAGCGTGGGGACTGTCCTTATACGTCAGAATCTGACGTATGTACACGTCAGATACTGATGTATAAAGACGGTCCCCGTGCTGAAAGGGTTAACATATTTGTATGAGTCGTAGACCCACAACTTAGGTATTCAAATGAACCAGAAAGAGCTAAATGAGATATGTAAGATGATTTCAAATAATAAAAAAACATTTCGTCTCCATGGTTGACACGAAAATATTTCAGTCTTGTCAGAATGAAACTAGACAGTCAGTCAGTGTCAGCAAATTCGGATCATCTATATATATCTTTGGAGAAAAATAACGCAACTTGGACTGACAAACAAAAACGAATCAATAGCGATACTTTAAAGCTTATATACCCTATTTTGGTACAATTACCATTGCATATTTGTTTATTCAATCTTTTGGTTTTCCAATTGGCTAACTTAACATTTGTCACACATTTTTGCTGAGCTGTGTTTTTGTTTGTTTTTTCCAGTAAATTTGGTATGATGCGCTGTGCTTTCAATGGGCCTGAACTAGATATCTTGTTTTTTTCATTTACTGAAATCAGATTTAGGGATGGTTTATAGTTTTAAATATCTAAAAGCATACAATATTAAAACATGTGGACAATTTATATAATAAAAAGTATGTAGTGTGTAGAATATATTTATGTCTTGCTTGTGCAGAAGGTAACAAGTTTCACATTACAGGTGATTTATAAATTTAAATATCGTCAGAAATAAAACAAAGCAATCACACATTTTATTGTCATAATTGTAGTCGGACCAAGTATAATATTCTCCCACTGATCAATGAAGAAGTGGCCCAGCCTATCACGAAATCAGCTGGTCAGATCCATCATTGTTGTTATTCAAATTAGAAGGTAGACTGTTATACCTTGGCCGAGCAGACACATTGTAAAATACAGTAGAAATCGCCATATTGTATTACAAAAAATACTGATGAGTTTTGAACATTTTCTTTCAACAGTATGATTTTTATGCCAGTATATGTTGTATGGCAAGATTTGATTTCAATTTATGATGGTATGTCACACTTTGGTTTTAGTTTATCGTTGTTTGTTATACTACGTTATACTTTGGTTTCAATCTATTAATGTACGTTACTTTTTGGTTTTTAATTTACCACAGCTTAGTATTTTACTGTCATGCTTTACAGCATTATACAATTATATATATATGTATATTTTATTGAAGATATATACGCTTTGCTGGTACAAATAGCTAAATGTTTCACTATTTTTGTAGTAGTAGGGCCTATATCTAAATTAATTTTAAAGAAATACAATGTAAATCTGCTCATGTTGTAATAGGAATAGAACATTAGGTTGTGTGTAGTTCTAGTGGCAATGCTATCTTTATAATACTGGATCAATTATATGAATGCTGGCATGTTGTAATTAATGTGAAGTAAATGTTCTGAAAATTAAAAACAAGCTATGTCAGTTTGCGGATTTTACTAAACCACCTTTAAAATAAACTCTATGTTTTTACTACTTTGTCAAGTACAGGACAGTATCGGAGGTTTAAAGTCTCTTTGGACGATAGGGCACATGAACCCAGATTGAAGTGATTTCAATTTAACGTGTCAAATAGCACGCAGCCTTGACCCGTTATTGATTAATCGGTGGTAGGTCATGATTTCATCTTGTCATCCATCCCATGGTTTTGAGACTAAGGTCTGCCAGCACTGTCACCGTTAAAACAACCATCTGTATTAGAGATGACTGAGAATAGAAGTGTGCTTCATTCAATTGATAGTATGGTCGTAAATGACAATATATCCCAAAGCATAGCTGTTTGTGTATTTAATAGGACATTATTATGCTTGAACAGAAGATATTATTTGAACAGTTTTCTGGTTGTTATGCCAGTAAATGTTTTTGTAAGTTTTAATTTATCGATGAACGTTATTCTTTGGTTTCACTTTATCGTTGTATGTTACTCTTTGGTTTAAATGTATCGTTGTTTGTTACTCTTTGGTTTAAATGTATCGTTATATGTTACTCTTTTGTTTTAATGTATCGGTATATGTTACTCTTTGGTTTAAATGTATCGTTATATGTTACTCTTTTGTTTTAATGTATCGATATATGTTACTCTTTTGTTTAAATGTATCGATATATGTTACTCTTTTGTTTTAATGTATCGATATATGTTACTCTTTTGTTTTAATGTATCGATATATGTTACTCTTTTGTTTTAATGTATCGATATATGTTACTCTTTTGTTTTAATGTATCAATATATGTTACTCTTTTGTTTTAATGTATCGATATATGTTACTCTTTTGTTTTAATGTATCGTTTTATGTTGCTCTTTTGTTTTATTGTATCGTTGTACGTTATTCTTTGGTTTTACCCAGCAGGCACAGCCACGTGGAATACGCCTACACGTGGGATATGAGTGATTGTGCCACGTGGAATACAAGTGGAAAACAGGTTTCAGTGTTTATATCATGTATTTTCCACGTATTTATGCTACCTATACTACATGTAAATGAACCATGTGTATTCCACGTGTTAATGCCACCTACAATACATGTGAATGAAGCATGTGTTTTAAACTGATGTAAAAGTGTATTAATAATTAACTATTTAATTAATTGTTTATTTATTTCACCATTCCCCCTTTGACACTTATCTGATCTGAAACATACATGAAATATCACAAGTAAAATTATTATTATCAACATTATTAGTTTTTCATGGACCCAACGAGTAATTCCACCCCTCGACGACGAGATTAGGAGCTTCACGCGTTAGAACACTGAACCGTGTAGGTCTTACTAATTTGGACAATAATATTATCAACCCATTTAATGTCATTTCCCAGATGGCACGGGACGTAATTTCCAAGTGGAAATTCCGTTCTGTGCCTCCAAGCTGAGTTTTATGGTCTCATACAACTAATTTCCATCATTTTATGTTTGGCAAATGTCGTTAAGCAGGGGCCGTATTCTCGTACAATAATATTTAAGATAAGATCTTATCCTAAAACCAAGTTAAGATTGTCGTAGCTAAGTGAGATCTTAATTTGCTATTTTCCAATGATTTACGCTTAATCTTAGCTAAGATCTTAACTCCCCGTCAGTGTGACTGTGAAGCTGTGTTTTACTAAAAATCGCTAAGTTTCCGTGTGACGGAAGCGTGTATAATTTATGTGCCTTGTCATATCGTATGATGTCGCCCAATAAGTGTGATTTAAGCATCTGTTTTTTTCTGTTTTTGATACAGCCTAGTAGTCTGTGACAAATTAGGACAATGCATAGACTCTGGTGGGACTCGAACCTACTACCTATGAACTCTCAGTCAAGAACTGTAACCATTAAGCCACCCGGCGTCATTTATGCCTACTAAGTTAATAAGTGTGTAGACTACAAGACAAAAATTACACATGTATGTGGCGGGCTCGATCAACAAGGGAGCGTGATGTTGTAGGTCCCCATCACGCACAAATAGGTCCGTATCTGACAGGTGTTCAGTAATTGTGTAATCAAGTGTCATACGCATGGATATGTAGGCCTACACCAACGATCCACGTGAACCCCCCCCCCCCTCCACCCAGGACCCTCCACGAGTCGTATCATTTTGTTCAGGGACATCTCACGGGTCAGAATCAGCCTGTTAACACATGATCTGTAGGGAAGAAATTGCCAATAAGGCCGATTTTCAAAATGGCCGCCATCAAAATTACCGAACTCACCATCAATTCATAATTGAACATATCTTGCCTCTTATATTTATCAACTTAGAAAGACGATTTTGTTGTCTAATCCTACATTTAAGAGATCAAGAAATCTATTGAAACTATTTTCAATTGCTAAATTATAATACTTTTTGTGTAATTCAAGATGGCGTCCGAAAAAATGACGAAAAATTACATATTTTTCTTCTATGCACTTTTAAAGTTGTGATTTGTGACTTAAAATATGCCCAGGACTCCCATTAAATGGTATCATTTTGTTCAGGGACATAGCCCAAGTCCAAATCAGGCTGTTAACATTTGATTGATGGCGAAAAAATTGCCAAAAAGCGATTTTCAAAATGGCCGCTATCAAAATCACCGAAGTTGGAGATGTCTTGCCTCCTAATCAACATAGAAGCATGCATTTTATGGCAACTCCTACATTTTAATGGTCAAGGCATCTGTTAAGCCTATTTTCGATTGGTAAATTGGAATGTGTAACTGTTGTAAGTTTGCTATGACTGGGAGAAGCTATGGAATGTGTATCTGCTGGGCGCTTACTATGACTGGAATGAGCTATGGAATGTGTATCTGCTGTAAGTTTACTATGACTGGGGGAAGCTATGGAATGTGTATCTGCTGGGTGCTTACTATGACTAGAGGAAGCTATGGAATGTGTATCTACTGGGCGTTTACTATGACTGGAGGAAGCTATGGAATGTGTATCTACTGGGCGTTTACTATGACTAGAGGAAGCTATGGAATGTGTATCTGCTGTAAGTTTACTTTGACTGGAGGAAGCTATGGAATGTGTATCTGCTGGGCGCTTACTATGCCTGGAGGAAGCTATGGAATGTGCATCTGATGTAAGTTTACTATGACTAGAGGAAGCTATGGAATGTGTATCTGCTGTAAGTTTACTATGACTGGAGGAAGCTATGGAATGTGTATCTACTGGGCGTTTACTATGACTAGAGGAAGCTATGGAATGTGTATCTGCTGTAAGTTTACTATGACTGGAGGAAGCTATGGAATATGTATCTGCTGGGCGCTTACTATGACTGGAGGAAGCTATGGAATGTGTATCTGCTGTAAGTTTACTATGACTGGAGGAAGCTATGGAATGTGTATCTGCTGTAAGTTTACTATGACTGGAGGAAGCTATGGAATGTGTATCTGCTGTAAGTTTACTATGACTGGAGGAAGCTATGGAATGTGTATCTGCTGGACGCTTACTATGACTGGAGGAAGCTATGGAATGTGTATCTGCTGTAAGTTTACTATGACTGGAGGAAGCTATGGAATGTGTATCTGCTGTAAGTTTACTATGACTGGAGGAAGCTATGGAATGTGTATCTACTGGGCGTTTACTATGACTGGAGGAAGCCATGGAATGTGTATCTGCTGTAAGTTTACTATGACTGGAGGAAGCTATGGAATGTGTATCTGCTGGGCGCTTACTATGCCTGGAGGAAGCTATGGAATGTGTATATGCTGTAAGTTTACTATGACTGGAGGAAGCTATGGAATGTGTATCTGCTGTAAGTTTACTATGACTGGAGGAAGCTATGGAATGTGTATCTGCTGGGCGCTTACTATGCCTGGAGGAAGCTATGGAATGTGTATCTGCTGTAAGTTTACTATGACTGGGGGAAGCTATGGAATGTGTATCTGCTGTAAGTTTACTATGACTGGAGGAAGCTATGGAATGTGTATCTGCTGTAAGTTTACTATGACTGGAGGAAGCTATGGAATGTGTATCTGCTGTAAGTTTACTATGACTGGGGGAAGCTATGGAATGTGTATCTGCTGTAAGTTTACTATGACTGGAGGAAGCTATGGAATGTGTATCTGCTGGGCGTTTACTATGACTGGAGGAAGCTATGGAATGTGTATCTGCTGGGCGTTTACTATGACTGGAGGAAGCTATGGAATGTGTATCTGCTGTAAGTTTACTATGACTGGAGGAAGCTATGGAATGTGTATCTGCTGGGCGCTTACTATGCCTGGAGGAAGCTATGGAATGTGTATCTGCTGTAAGTTTACTATGACTGGAGGAAGCTATGGAATGTGTATCTGCTGGGCGTTTACTATGACTGGAGGAAGCTATGGAATGTGTATCTGCTGTAAGTTTACTATGACTGGAGGAAGCTATGGAATGTGTATCTGCTGTAAGTTTACTATGACTGGAGGAAGCTATGGAATGTGTATCTGCTGGGCGCTTACTATGACTGGAGGAAGCTATGGAATGTGTATCTGCTGGGCGCTTACTATGACCGGAGGAAGCTATGGAATGTGTATCTGCTGTAAGTTTACTATGACTGGAGGAAGCTATGGAATGTGTATCTGCTGTAAGTTTACTATGACTAGAGGAAGCTATGGAATGTGTATCTGCTGGGCGCTTACTATGACTGGAGGAAGCTATATAATGTGTATCTGCTGTAAGTTTACTATGACTGGAGGAAGCTATGGAATGTGTATCTGCTGGGCGTTTACTATGACTGGAGGAAGCTATGGAATGTGTATCTGCTGTAAGTTTACTATGACTGGAGGAAGCTATGGAATGTGTATCTGCTGTAAGTTTACTATGACTGGAGGAAGCTATGGAATGTGTATCTGCTGGGCGCTTACTATGACTGGAGGAAGCTATGGAATGTGTATCTGCTGGGCGCTTACTATGACCGGAGGAAGCTATGGAATGTGTATCTGCTGTAAGTTTACTATGACTGGAGGAAGCTATGGAATGTGTATCTGCTGGGCGCTTACTATGACTGGAGGAAGCTATGGAATGTGTATCTGCTGTAAGTTTACTATGACTGGAGGAAGCTATGGAATGTGTATCTGCTGTAAGTTTACTATGACTGGAGGAAGCTATGGAATGTGTATCTGCTGGGCGCTTACTATGACTGGAGGAAGCTATATAATGTGTATCTGCTGGGCGCTTACTATGACTGGAGGAAGCTATGGAATGTGTATCTGCTGGGCGCTTACTATGACTGGAAGAAGCTATGGAATGTGTATCTGCTGGGCGCTTACTGTGACTGGAGGAAGCTATGGAATGTGTATCTGCTGGGCGCTTACTATGACTGGAGGAAGCTATGGAATGTGTATCTGCTGTAAGTTTACTATGACTGGAGGAAGCTATGGAATGTGTATCTGCTGTAAGTTTACTATGACTAGAGGAAGCTATGGAATGTGTATCTGCTGGGCGCTTACTATGACTGGAGGAAGCTATGGAATGTGTATCTGCTGGGCGCTTACTATGACTGGAGGAAGCTATGGAATGTGTATCTGCTGGGCGCTTACTATGACTGGAGGAAGCTATATAATGTGTATCTGCTGGGCGCTTACTATGACTGGAGGAAGCTATATAATGTGTATCTGCTGGGCGCTTACTATGACTGGAGGAAGCTATGGAATGTGTATCTGCTGGGCGCTTACTATGACTGGAGGAAGCTATGGAATGTGTATCTACTGGGCGCTTACTATGACTGGTGGAAGCTATGGAATGTGTATCTACTGGGCGCTTACTATGACTGGAGGAAGCTATGGAATATGTATCTGCTGTAAGTTTACTATGACTGGAGGAAGCTATGGAATGTGTATCTGCTGGGCGCTTACTATGACTGGAGGAAGCTATGGAATATGTATCTGCTGTAAGTTTACTATGACTGGAGGAAGCTATGGAATGTGTATCTGCTGGGCGCTTACTATGCCTGGAGGAAGCTATGGAATGTGTATCTGCTGTAAGTTTACTATGACTTGAGGAAGCCATGGAATGTGTATCTGCTGTAAGTTTACTATGACTGGAGGAAGCTATGGAATGTGTATATGCTGTAAGTTTGCTATGACTGGGGGAAGCTATGGAATGTGTATCTGCTGGGCGCTTACTATGACTGGAGTAAGCTATGAAATGTGTATATGCTGTAAGTTTACTATGACTTGAGGAAGCTATGGAATGTGTATCTGCTGGACGTTTACTATGACTGGAGGAAGCTATGGAATGTGTATCTGCTGGGCGTTTACTATGACTGGAGGAAGCTATGGAATGTGTATCTGCTGTAAGTTTACTATGACTGGAGGAAGCTATGGAATGTGTATCTGCTGTAAGTTTACTATGACTGGAGGAAGCTATGGGATGTGTATCTTCTGTAAGTTTACTATGACTGGAGGAAGCTAGGGAATGTGTATATGCTGTAAGTTTACTATGACTGGAGGAAGCTATGGAATGTGTATCTGCTGTAAGTTTACTATGACTGGGGGAAGCTATGGAATGTGTATCTGCTGGGCGCTTACTATGACTGGAGGAAGCTATGAAATGTGTATATGCTGTAAGTTTACTATGACTTGAGGAAGCTATGGAATGTGTATCTGCTGTAAGTTTACTATGACTGGAGGAAGCTATGGAATGTGTATCTGCTGTAAGTTTACTATGACTGGAGGAAGCTATGGAATGTGTATCTACTTTAAGTTTACTATGACTGGAGGAAGCTATGAAATGTGTATCTGCTGAGCGCTTACTATGACTGGAGGAATGTTGTACCATTTTTAAATGTTGTACCATTTTTAATTTCCAATTTGTTCCATTGTGAATAGGACCTGCACCCCTCTTATACACTTCTCAAAACACACTACCTTTAATAATTTTCATCTGTGTTTTCCTCTGTGCGTGATGTAAATGGTTATTTGCAAATCAAGGAAATGTATGGAACATCGTTATTGTACAGCTTATTGTTTTGTTTCCACCCTATTGCGTTTACGCCGCTTTTGTGGAATATCTAGGGCCTATCAACAAAACACCCATCATTCAGAAACCATCAACAGTATTCTGTTTACCATATTACAGATAAGTAATGGTCTGAGAAATAATTGTTAAATTTGTTTTTATTATATCTCAATATTCAAGAAATAATTGTTAAATTTGAGGATTTTTCGCATCTACGACAACAATTGATATTTGGAGAGGTATATTAAGAATAAAAAACAGCTGGTCGCAAATTGTCCCGGGCGGGGGGGGGGGGGTGTACGGTAACTGTATCTGGCTCATGGACTACATATACAGATATATATAGCGGCCCACATATCAGAGCAGGGGACGTATGGCTAGGCGCCTGACTGCCTCGCCAGTCATGCATGCATCCCGGGTTCGAACCCCGCTGTTCCTGTGTGGGGTTTTCAGAGAACAGCATTGCTTCTCTCTTCTGATCGTGACTAGGCGATCAGGCGAGTTAAGGTTGAGACCAGTGTATCGATGTTAATGTCGCGCAGGGCCCACTTCGGTTGATGGTTGGGAAATATATACGCTAGGTACGTTGTACTTCGATCTCACGCTACCATAATTATACATGATATACGTGCAGTGATGCGGGACATGATATATTGTAAAGTATTGAAATTGAATTAACTGTACACGTGACACTTCCATATCTAGCCTAATACTTATCACGTAGGCTGCGGGTGCCGGTATACACATTTCGATCATATTTCCGGGGTGATATTTGACACATTGATCATCTGTTGTGGCGACCCAGTTTTAAAACAACAGAGGACTGATATATCGTGTTTGCTGTGATATAGGCGGCTGACATTACTTTATCATCTATACTCCCACACTATTACACCTACAGGTAAGAGATAAGTGTGGTTTCAATGGATTGGATATAACATAATCAACCTCTGATGAGTATACGCTAAATAATTACATTTTACTCCCTTCCATTGTGTAAGGTTACGTTCACATATTAAACGAATACTGACACGGCAATCCCATTCCCATTGGGTACACGACGTTGTTGCGACGTTGAATCAACGTAATTGACGTTGCATCAACGTCGCAATAACGTCGTGTGCCCAATGGGATGTATATTATATTGATGTGGGTGTTCACATATACATATAGCCTAAAAACAGGAATACGTTTATTCCACTGTATGATTGATGTCGCATTCATCTACCATGCCCTACTAGAGATTACATGGATTACGTCTAACTTTTGGCCCAAATAGGAAACCACATTAGGCTTAGAACCACGTGTTTAAAATAATATGTATATAGATTCAAAAACACATATAAACACGAATACGATTAGTCCTTTTTGGAAAGTCGGAGATCGCGGGCTCGAACCCCGCCCTGGCATTAAAGTTTGAAAGAAAATGTTTCTTTATCGCCCACTCGTAAATATTCAATATTGAGGGGAGCCTCCGTGACCGAGAGTTGGAGTGCTCGGCCCAGACCGCAGGGCTCGAATTTCGAATTCTGTATTTGGACGGCAGTTTCACCTCATCATTCTCAATAGGCCTATCCCCACCTCCTGACCCAGTTTAGCCTATATGTGCGCAAAGATGGCCTACAGCTCTTTTCATTTAATTTCATTTCTTTTATCCTATTGCAGCGCTTAGCGCAGTGGTCTACCATGCCCTACTAGGGATCACATGGATGACGTCTAACTTTTGACCCAAATAGGAAAAAACACAATACAACCACGTGTTTAAAATAATATATATATAAATTCAAGTTATATCTAATTCTAAAACTGATATTTAACCCTTACAGCGCAGGTATCGACTTTGTATGTCAGATTATGACGGTTAAGTTGTGGCTTAAAGGGTTAAGTTATATCTTATTCTAAACTGTTCACAAACTAGATTTCAGATCAACATATAAAATAACGTAGATCTGTATAGGGCATACACAAAGATCAACATAATAACGTATATCTCTATAGGGCATACACACGGCGCACTTGTCGTAGATCTGTATACCGCATACACATGGCGCACTTGATGATCCAGTGTATGTGGACTCTTTTATAAATACGGTTTGCCAGTAGTCCTAAGATAAGATAAGATAAAGATAAGATAAGATTTATTTTAAGTCGCACATAAAAACATATAACATTAGCTCTAACGAGCTAGTACAAGCGACATATAAAATAAAACAATAAATATAACATCTAAAACAAGCAGGTTATCCAAGCAAACATAACAAATTGAAACAATGTTGGTTAAATGTTGGGCCAGCGTCGCAGACGGTGGACCAACCATAAAACAAACATTGTTTCAATGTGTCGTGTTCGCTGGGATGCGTTGTTATTGCCGTCTGAGTCCGTATTCGATATATATGAACGTAGCTTTAGTAATGTATTGTTTTGCATTTTAGTACATAACATATAGAGTTCATAAATTTAAATTAGTGTAGTCAATACAAGACCAATTGAAAAAATGTCTATATATGATATTTTTATGAACATAAAATAGTTATCATCAAGATTATACTGAAGGAAAATAAAGAAGAACCCAAATTAACAACAAGATGATAGTCTCTTTAAGATGTAGTAGTTTATAACTTATCGGTCCGATAGTCTGTACGAGTGGTGAATCTTTTTAATAATAATACAGCTAAACTTTGAATGTTTACAGACGACACCTGGGACAAGTTATCACGAATATGGCTGACAACAAATTAAAGGATCTGACGTTTGAAGATATTCCCTCATCTCTTAAGGACTGCTCTACAAGGATAGAGATCAAGAAGAGCAGGGTGAGCATCACCACGGATGATAACACTATATCTGTGTTCTACCAGGAGCCAGACGTGTCACCCACTTGTAAGACGTCCTTGCTTCTCCTACACGGACTGCGCTTTAAATCACAGACGTGGTGTGATTTAGGAACTCTTCATCTGGCTGGAGCCATGGGGATCAGGGCTGTGGCTGTGGACATGCCAGGCTTTGGAGAAACATCTGGTAAAGTGACAGACATTGCAGCCTTCCTCAGCGAACTGATCAACCAGCTGGGATTAGATAGACCTGTACTTGTGAGTCCTTCGATGAGTGGTATGTATGCACTACCTTTTCTTCTGGAAGACCCTGCTCGAGCAGAAGATAAACTTAGGGGTTACATACCAATAGCTCCGATTGATACAGAGAAATACAGCAAAGCGCAGTACGAGGGCTGTTCAGTTCCCACCTTGATTGTCTATGGTAGTGAAGACCACTTAACGGGACAGGTGTCCCTTGCAAACTTTCAACAAATGCCCAATTCCACAGCGCACTGTTTCCAAGGAGCAGGACATTGCTGTTATCTGGATCAACCTGAGCTGTGGCATAAGGTTCTTTACAACTACCTCAACTTTATTGAACACAAATAGAATGCGGAGATGTGGATTTGAAACATGTACTTTATATGCTCGATATGACGAAGACTTATCTTGCTGATCGCGAATATTCTCGTGTTTAATCAGATTTATTAGCCGATTAAACCACTGTAATTGGGAATGAAATGACTGTGTAGACAGCAAGATAAGTAAATGTTTCGTCTTGAATTTAACAAAGATGTGTAATTTTCAACCATTTGAGGTTGTAGATCGCGGTGGCGAGACACAACCTTAAGCGGGTGAAAATTTAAATAAATTTAGTTAGCTCGACACGCTTATGATTTTTTTTCAGTTAAGCAAATATGTTGTATGTTCAGATGATCTATCTCAGATGAGTTACGATGAAGCCAGAGCTGTGCTAAGCAGATTTTAAAGTAACTCTTGGTTATCACTTTTTGTACTGATCTGATTGGTATTAAATTTTTAAGGACAATTAACATATGATGTCAGTTCCTACTTTGTGAAGACTATTCCAACCTTTTTCCTACTGTATGGTTAGTATTTTACAAGTTGGAATTGCTAATGCAATTTCAAAATTAAACAAATGTTAAATGACGAAAAACATTACAGCTGCCGAAACATTAACATTTCCCAAATTGAATGATTTGCTTAACTTAGCATCTACCACAAATTATGTTATTAGTCTCAGTCACATCAGATCTAGTGAGGAACGTGCATGAAAACGTATATAATATATGCAGACCTAACAGAACAAGGATTGACACTTTGAATCCTTAATTTACCATGTCATTCTTCATCTACGACAATCCGACTTGTAGTGCATAAAAATGACGGGTTGTGAGTGGCAAATTGAAAAGAAAAAAAAGTTGTATATTGTTAAACAGTTCCGTGAAAATGTCCGTTCTAAAAATATAATGTTGCTTTGATGAAAAAAGAGGGAATAACCCCTAGAGTTCTGAGCTATGACATTTAAATTTTCACTTGAATTTTCACTTGAAATTTTCACTTGAAGCTGTGCGTCGCGGTAGCTTCAAGTGACTGAAATTAATTCAAAATTTACTTTGTAAAATTATGTGGTATACCAGCTTAATTATTAGGACGTTTTTCATTTCTAAAGCTAGTCATATAAGTGCGAATAAACTCCATTAACACCACTCTAGTCGCCGTCAGTGATCTAGGGGTTTAAAGGTTAACTCTTGAGGCGCTACATGGTTACGAGTGAATGGGGAAGACACATTTTTGTTTCTTTCAAACTGCAGAGACCGGGAAACGAGCCCCGAACTACTACCCTAGGGCCCCCGCCCTTTATGTTGGATCAGCGTTGTAGACGGTGGACCAGCATTAAACCAACATTGGTCCATTGACTTGTGTTGTTGAGTTGCATTTATAATGCTTTGATGAATAAGGAGGGATTAACCCTTAGAGTTCGGGGTTATTAAATTTAAATTTAACCCTTAAGAGTTCGGGGCTAGTAAATTTAAATTTTCATTCACTTGAAGTTGTGCCTCGCTACCGCGATCCATAACTAAAATTATGTGGTATATATCAGTTCCATATAATTATTAAAACGTTTTTTCACGTCAAAAATTGTTGACACAAGTGTGAATAAACTACATCGCTGGTCGACGTCAGTGATCTAGTCATTAAAAGGTTAACTCTTGAGGCGCTACGTGTGTTTGAAGTGTTATATAAGCAGTTGACACTTGATGTCGCCTTATCACCAGGCTGTGATACCTGGTTGTCACTTGTGATTAATATGAACACGTGACGCCAACATGCTTTGAAATACCGCGGTATCAGCAAATACTAGTACGTTCACTCAATGTTTGCTAAATGTTGGGGCGTGGTCGCCGATGCTGGACGTACATTAAACCAGCATTGGGTTGGCTAAGATATCGACACGTCGGTTGCGATGGAGAGTGAAACATTGTGTTGTGGGTTGCTGTTTTGTATACCAGTATCACAACAAGACGAACCCTACTCTTTACGATAAAACATCAATGCTTCTGTATATTGCAGCAGAACTGTACACCACATTCCTTTGAACGGTTTGGAGCAAAGAGAACAATATTCTATTCAGCTATTATCGACGTTAACATTATGACAACACTAGGACGGCATTAGGACAACGTTAGGACAGCGTTATGATAACGTTAGGACAACGTTACGACAACGTTAGGATAACGTTAGGAAAACGCTAGGCTACCACCTGTTGTTGATTAATGAAGACAGATAACTAATTGTTTAGAGAATCAATCGCTCTTTGTATCCCTTTATGTTCGTCACCTGTCAGCGAGGACTGATAATAATAATAAATAGACTCAGAAATGCCTATCAATCTATTGTCCTGTTTAAGATTGTGTATTGTGTTCAATGTTAAACTAAAAAATATAGCAAAACTGTGAGTTATCAATTGACGCGGTTTATGGAACCGTCTGTTGTTTTAATGTTTTGCTCACTCCATATTTTGATATCTCTGTAAAATAATCATTCCAGCGATGCACAAATTCAAGTGGGTTTAATTTATAAAAAAAATAAGTTGATGTTCAAATGGTCTCCCAGCAAAAACACAAGACGGCCATTGTATCAAAGTCTGGTGTATGCTGGGGTAACAGGGTTAGGAGGGTCGTCTGCAGCTGGCCTGCACACTCAGTACTAGCTTGAGCAACTGGCCTGCACACTCAGTACTTGCTTGAGCAGCTGGCCTGCACACTCAGTACTAGCTTGAGCAGCTGGCCTGCACACTCGGTACTAGCTTGAGTAAGTCATGTAATTAGGGAACTTAACTTTTATAGGCTGTGATTAGCTCTGTTTGTGTGTGGAAACGCCTCTCCTATTGGTCGATGGCGTTTCACCCTTGTGCTGTTAGGCTCCTATATATATACGGTATTAAGCATGTTTTCGATCAAGAGACATTTCACTGAATTGTATAAAATAGTTTTTGGTAGTGTAGATGCTTAGCTAATCCAATAATTCAATATTGGACATGTCTGTTCATTAATAAAATTATTTTCCATTCATTTTAAGCTGGAACTTGCGTTAGCACCTCAGCTTAAAATGAACAAAAACAACTCTCTAACAATTCAGCAGCACGAGGGTTAAGCTCTCCCGACCTACATTCTCACAACATAGACCATGATCCGGAATATCGCCGCTGGTGAATGAAAACCAACTTATTCTAGCCTTATACCCAGGACAGTGTTCAGGCTGGTCCGTGCCATGATCATTTTTTATATGATTTAAAGCAGCCTGTATGATGTCAATTCTACAATGTAGTGCTGATTATCAACATTATTTTGCTTGACTTATAATAGTATTGAACAAGTCTAGTCGGCGGGTTGTTTGAGTTCACATGTTTAAGACACAAACCTACAAACTATATGGCACTAGAAATATATTACCGTAATACCGTTACAACTTTCATAGTAATATGAAATAGAGTTCAATCCAATCCAATTACCCCTAGTTAATTTTGAAAAATATTAAAACATATTAACATAAATAAACAATTGGAAACTTCGCATATAGAATATATATTTCCAGCCTTCTGCGTAAATAAATCAGAAAAATCTATTGAAATGTCTGTTTAAATAAGTTAAGGGAGTAACAAAGATCCATCAAATTACAAAGGGATTACGTTACTCAGTTGTGTCTATAAATTATTTATTTCTTTATGTTATTTGCGAAAAAAATGATTTGGTCAAATTTATTCTATTATTCTTCAATCTGAGCTGCGAATTGTTTTCGCAGTTTGTACCTCAATAAATGAAAATTACTGCATTTTATACAGTTCGGCAGTGCTATATATAGCAAATTCAACCTCCTAATGTGCCGGTTATGATGGTCTGTGATATTTCATGTTAAATTAATTATTTAAAAGAAGATTATAGTTCATTTTGTCCGCTGCATAAAAATAAAGGTATTAACAAAGACCCATCAAATTACTCAGTTTTGTCGTAAACTATTTACTTCTTTAATTAATACCAGGCTTTAAAACAAAACAATAATTTGTCGTTATTTAAAATGTGATTTTCGTCAAAATCAGATTATTTAAAACAGCTGTAAGTGAATGACAAATATTACCTAACAGTGAGTGATTAACCTTTTCACCGCTGAGTCCGATTATAGTCGTTTTAATGCTATTATTGGGAACGAAATGCTCATCAATATCAATATTTTGCAAGCGGTGGGTAGCGGTCAGGTATGTGATAATTTAATGTTCAAATGTAGCGGATAAGCGTATTTTAATTTTCATTTGAATCTGATAATTGTATCATATTATCAAAATCGGAGAGGAAATCATCACAATAATGACATTTGTTCACTATATTTGTTCACTATATTGTGACTATAAATATACAAATATCTTACCTTGCTTTTCCCTTCAACAGCAGCCTTCCCTGCTAAGTCTTATGGGTTCCTGATGATCACAGATGCATACAGTATTATTCCCAGCTGGTAGGTATTGTGGAGTTCGATTTTCAGAAAAAACACCGCAGATAACCATCGCTTGATGTACACGGCGCCGTGTTATCCAGCGAAATAAGTTTTCCCCGTCATGATGTATATATTATATTCTGACGCTTTTATAAATCCAGTGATAAGAGATAATACGTGTTTTGTCATAACGTGTTTTGTCATTGCTGTATAACGTACTTTAAAGGCCCTGTGAAGTGATTTCAGTTCATCAATATAATTAAAGTATATATCACAATGAACTATCTTCTAACTTAGCGGATTATTTTAGTCTACTAATTATCAGTTATTTTCATAAATAAAAACTGGAAATGTGCACATTTCTTGGGATGGGCGGATCTCACAACTCATGACTTTACACACAAAAACCGCCCCTTATTGAATCTGAATCAACATTGAAACTGCATCGGGTATATGTTTCATGTTTATTGTATTTGTACATGAGCTGAACTAGATTTCTATTCATTTCAATATGCCCGCATCGACAGGGTGAACAAGGGATGCGTGAATGCTAGACGCTGGCCAGGAGCGGTCGCGGTGATGGCGATTAATTCTAGTGCTGCACCTGCATTCAGGCAGTGTTGGACCGGCGTTCCGTGTTGACTTCGGTCAGTTTTATAAAATCATTCAGTACAACATCAGCTACATGTATATGTACATGTATTATAACCAGCCAGGCATGTCTGCATCTTGGGACGTCACGAATTAGCTCCGCCCCCTACTTTTACTTTTGGGAAAATCGTTCCCAGTGGTTTAAAAATCGGAGCTGAGCACTCTCATCCAAAATAGTATGAAATATGACATTGTGCAGAGTAGGTCTGGGGACTACATGGGGCCTTTAAACACACTCGCTTCTCATTATCTTTACGCTTAGATATTAAGCTTTTTCTCCCTGATTGATAAAAGTACATAACGCATTTCTCATGTATATATATAAATAGCTATTTTCAATCACATTACTGGGTGTTGGAATTGATCTCCGATAATGCGTCAGGAATAATTAATATTGAGTCGATGAGCACAACTATACAAAACATATAGGCCTGTATATACATGTAGTTCTTTTTTTTATATTGCAATCCACCAGTGGCATCATACTGTAAACGAGAAGTACTTGTTATGATAACCTCATGTACATCTTCATTAATTAATACCAATAGGCCTATCTTATCTTAATAATATCAGGTCTATGTTACCTGTTTGCAGCTAAGGCTCTCATTAAAAAAAATCTACCGATTTAGGCTATAATTTAGTTCCATCCACACATATCGATATTTGCTCGAACCTGAGAAATTGAACATAATGTATATTTCATTATAAGTTGTTTGTATGTGTTTTCTCTGTGATTTCTGATACTTAACCCTTTGACTTCCAGGCCGGGGTGCATGCCAGGATACAGATATACTGGTGTACGAGTTCTATTTTTCGTCATTTGAAGCTGGAATTGCTAACGCAATTTCCAGCTTCAAATGACGAAAAATATATAAATGTAGTATATATTTGACGAGAATTTGTGTCATTTTATGGTTACGTTCATTGACGAATGACGACGGAAATTTGCGTCATGTATGGTAGTGAAAAGGTTAACTCATTAATTAACCCTTGTGCTGCTGGATTCCGTATATAAATTATATACGGCTTCAAGTAAATTTCAGACCAAATAAAAAACCACTGAATTCCACAAAGTAGTTTGTGTTAGATGGTCAGTTAATCAAAGAATTACATTTTCAAAGTGACCTTTGCTCATTAATAGACATATTGCTCGTAATTTAAAGCTTCAAATGAATGAACAATACAGATAAACAATCCAGCAGGGTTAGTTGTTACTATGCAATGATATTACGATGAATACCCTTAGGTGTGTTGACATGGCTCAGGTGAAAGCGAAAGGAAAGTTTGTGGTGACATTCACCAGGTGGCTCTAGATATGCTGTTATTGAAATGTTCTGTATGTTCTATGTATATATAATATGTAAACTAACCAGTCAGCCATTTTACCGTGAAGTCAAGAAACAACGAACACGAGAAATGAACCCAATGATGATGCAATGCTGGGCCAGCGTCACAGACATAATACCGGAATACTCAACTTTTTTTCAAATGCAGGTTTGATTTTATTGAAAACAAAATTAAAAAATTGTAGTCACCCAATAATTGTTTAGTCTTCCCAGCTGATATATAAGAGGTTTGACACTCTATGGTGTCACTCAATGATTGTTTAGTCTTCCCAGCTGATATATAAGAGGTTTGACACTCTATGGTGTCACTCAATAATTGTTTAGTCTTCCCAGCTGATATATAAGAGGTTTTACACTCTATGGTGTCACTCAACAATTGTTTAGTCTTCCCAGCTGATATATAAGAGGTTTGACACTCTATGGTGTCACTCAATAATTGTTTAGTTTTCCCAGCTGATTTATAAGAGGTTTGACATTCAACATTCACTACATGTAGGGCATGACCTCAATTTGAAACACCACCCTAGTTAATTTGGAGTCTCAAATACAGATATTTTGGCAATTTTGATCGATGTTGAGGTGAATTAGTTATGGAAAATACGGGCACGGTATTACAAGGGCCTAGGCCCATACAAGGGTTAACCTAGTCATTATTTCATACCCTACTGCATGCTGAATTCAGAGGAAACCAGAGCACAACAGCGGGGGTATCGAGGGTATGGTTCCGTGTGATATATACATTTACATTTATCTGATATACACATTATATTTATCAATTTATTTTTGTTGATGCTTAATATTGAACACCTGTATATAATGCAATAATAATATATGGGTGGTGAAAATATCATGGGTATAAAAAGTGATTTTTTTCGCCCAGAACTTCAGTATATATCACCCACCCCCCCCCCCCCACCCCCCCTCGCCACCCTCAGTCGGCATGCTCAAACCTTGAACACGCAACGCTTGGCACGTTACAGGATTATAAAGAAATAGGATCTTCACCAGAATGAAAAAAAAGACAAAAATAAATCCAAGGATAATGTGAGAACAATGGCAGCGTGTGGCTGCCTGGTGGATGTGTACTTCGGAACTCAGTGAAGCGGTAAAGCTGTGACATGGCGTTTAGTTGCACGGATTTGAACCGGTCTACTCAGGTAAGGCTTTCCAGGGCATATGTGCTCATAACTCAATCACAGTGACACTATATAATACTACACTACACACGGTAGCGTACGTGTACATCTATGTCAGATGTCACGCATGCTGTCTTCAACTGAGAAACAACTGATATAGAAACACATGAGACTGAGAAAATATAATTAAACCTCGCGCACGTTCTATACTTCGTTCTCGCGATTTATAATCCGTGCCCGGGATTAATAATCCGTGGATACGGATGGCAAGTCGTTGGCAATGATTTGTGAATTATTAATCGCGTGGCCACGGATTATAATACGTTTTCGCGGATAATCAGTCGTGGCCACGGAATAATATATGGGCATTAAAATGGCAGTACGGACTATTAACAGTGGGCAACAACGGATTATAAACGTTTGAATTTCCGCTTCAAATAACAGTGAATATAACTATTTCTGCTAAATATAAATCTTCCAGTCATATTATTTACTGGGCATCCACCGTTAATTGTTTTATCAAGTTCATCAATTGTATATTAGTTTCGAAATGTATTTTAACGGTTAAAGCGCTCAGCGAGACTATAATCGATTTTATTATGTGTTGTTACCTGATAAAATTACTGCTTTTTGGGAACGAAAAAAAGTGTTTCAACAACAAGATTTGCAAATGTTTGACCTCAAATTTAACAAGTATTTGTTATTGTCACCCACTTGAACTTGTGGGTCGCGGTAGCGAGACACAGCTTCAAGAAGGTGAAAAATATAAATGATTTAATTTAGGGTTAAGCGTATTAACGGTCCAGCTCCCAACGATCAGGACAAACTCAGGTTAATAAAATGCTGTGAAATAGACTTCATTTTCTGCTCCACTGAGATAATAATGCGATGACTATAGACCCTTTAAGGTCCAGGGCAAAGAGCAGTTTAAGATAAACGTTTTTGAACAACTTGAATTAGAGACTTTTCACCTAGTAACATTCAGACGCAAATTTTAAATCTACAATTTTTCCATCATTTCAGCCACTCACAGTTCTTTCGCACAAAACATACACACTCAAGTGGGGATAATTTCACGTTATTATCATAGCTTTGTGGTTTTGGTTATTTTGACGCTTCGTGGGTTAACCCTTGAAACGCCAAACTGGAAAATCTGGTTATTGCCAAAACCACTTAGTAATAACATATTAATTTTCATCCATTTGAAGCTGTTTCGCCACCGTAAGTGATAGAAATTATTAAATATGTAGAATTTGAGTCAAGATAAATCCTAATCTGGAAACTTTAATGCTCATTTCTCAATCGAGATTTCTAGGTTGAAAGACAATCAAACATGTTAAAAATGGCTAGATACACTTCAAGGATTATGTGATCAACCAGGCTTAATTAAGCATGACTCGACTCAAGCATGAACATGTGTGTCCAATTGGGCTGAGCATACCCCAAGCATAATAGCATTATTGTTCATGAAGGAGCCACGCATGGCTTAGTCACTCAGTCATGTGAGATGATGATAATGATGATAATGATGATAATGATGATAATGATGATGATAATGATAATAATGCTTGTTCTGTGTGACCTGAAAACGTTATAATTCACCCTTAAAACGCTAAATTAAATAATTAAAATTATCACCCACTTGAAGTTGTGCCTCGCTACCTGGACCGAGCCTAAAGATTGACTCGAGCGTTATTGATGAAAACCAGTCACAATCATCCTACTAACGCTGAGTTCGCTAGTGTAATCACAATGCTATAGACATGCTTCTTCACTTCAAAACTGTTAACTAGTCTCCATGGAGGGTTGTTTTACAATTTTGGAATATTCACAAAGGTAACTACTTACCTCAGCTCGGGAGGTTATGTTTTCGGTTTATTTGTGTGTCTGTTTGTTAGCAAAATTAACATGACTAATTCAAATTAATGAACGTATTTGCATAAAACTTCTACAACAATTAAATTTTGGGGAAGATCCGGATTACGATCCTGATCCGGATCTCATACACGATCACTTGTAAAGGAGGAGGTTTGAAGTCTCTGACTCTCTAGTTTAAAATATGGCAAGGGAATATAACATAGTTATCAGCTTTGAGGGGAGTATCCCTTTGATATGTGTACGTATTTAATTTTACTTCACCTGTTCACCAATATACCACAGTGATACCTTGATACTTTGCCGCTACAACGAGCTGGTGATTTAGTATTTCAGCACAAAGACAGTTATGGTCGCTCCTATGTTAAACTCGCTCCAAATCAAAGCTGTTGTATAGTAGTTATTGTATTACGTTTAGGGACAGATCAGGTTGCCGTGTGAACACTAGTATGAACGTTAAAAAGCAGTTACTGTTGTTTAGCTTTGCAGAACAGTTGTAGGTTATTTGAAAAATAAGCTGTTACCAGAAATACATAAGATATATTATGTATTTCTGCTGTTACTGATTGTTGTTTTTGAACATGTTGAAGTGCTGGTTTAATCATTTAATTCGTTGTGTTAACTCTTAAGGCGCTGAAATATATTTATATATAAACCAAAAGAACAAATAATATGATTTTTGAAATTCGAAATCATCATAAATGTCTTAGTCAGCTGCTATTTCTGCTTCGCGCTGAATGGGTTATATACAAAAGCATTTAATAAAGGATTAACAAATAAACCACAATACAAATTTTCGATAAAAAAATGTCCATGGCAATTTGACACAACTCAGTGGCTCCCAGTGAGTGCGAGACGTTGAGCCAACGTTGTTTTAATGTTGATCTACTTTCTGCGACGCTGGCCCAACATTAAACCGAAACCGGACCAACCTCCCTTGTTTGATGGGATGCATGCCATGTATATCATACTGTGTCAGCGTTTAAGTTGATTCTTAATTAACTCATCCAAATGACCTACGTTACTTTTAATTTCTATTTGCTAGTTTCAGACACAAGTCTCAAATGGGGGAAACATGTTTATTCAGGTGCAAGTAATTCTATATCATGTATAATGTTACACAATTTCCTTTAAACTTATTGAGAAATAGTTTCCATCAAACGAAGATATAAGCATGGTATATGCTATTTCGGAGCCTACATGTGTATCATGAAACGTATTTATTTTCAAACACTTTTACCGTCTTACAATATATACGTTTTGGCCTTTTCTCTATCGTTGAATGGGGCCATGATTTTTTTCAGAGAAACGTTGCCGTCGTGATTCTATATTATTAACCCTCAAAACGCTGAAATATTTTTGTTTAAGCCATGAAGACCAAGTTAGGTTTTTACTCATCACAAATGTCTTTGTTAGCCCTTTCTGCGTCATATGAACCCATCCTATGGGTCTACGGCATTTATAAATGAGTAATTCTTTCAGCGCGGGGATCGACTTCAGACGTCAGATGCCGGTCTTTTCAAAAGTTTATGACTTTTTCATATAAAGAACTGCAAACCTCTAATCAGTAATAACTACCTGGTTGGAAATCAGATAGGAAACAGCGGTAAATTAAGGTTTGACATCAGGGACCAGTGTGATCATGTTGAATAAGTGTCACAATTGCAATCCTGTTTATTACCTAATTCATTGTATATGTGATTGTAAAAGCCGATGAAAATCTGGACTCAGAAAGGGGTGACCCGGTAAGAATTTAAAGGGGGTGTTAATGAATGTGTCAAACAAGGATTGTTAATTTGTCTCACCTAATAACCACCCGATTGAATTTCAAGTGTCAAATACTGATGTTAGTGAAATGTATTTTCTGAAAAAAATTCACACACACTCCTCTCCCTTGACACCCCCTCTAACATTGGACCGCCCTTGAAAAGTGTGTATATTTGCGGGTAATGTATGAATGTATAGGCCTATCTAGAACACTTAAAACGTCAACTAATACACACTTTTCAATGACAATACGCCACACAGTGACCAAAGCTGAACTAATTAGTTCAGAATCCTGCTTACGCGCAAACTCGTGCAAAGAGTGTATACTGTGCCAATTTTCTTAAAGTTGCCTTGCTACCGCGGCCAACAACTTGAAGGTTTTGCTACTTATTATATATTTGTTAAATTTGAGACCTGAGCTGCCAATCCAGCGCCAAACGTTGCCATGTCAAATCTGTCACTTACAAAACCTCTTATTAGGGGCCCTGTATGTGCTACAATGGGTCAACAGTGATTATAGTCTAAATAGGCGTCAAATGATTAAAATCACTTCAATATAACATTTCATAGAGCATGTGTGGCACATCTCAAAAGAGTTTTTAAATTATAGTGAATCTACTGTTGCATCAGAGTGCGATAAGATAGAGCAGTAATATGGTTAAAGTGACTGGCCCAGGCTAAAATCATCAAAAAATCGGTGATTTTATTTCGGGTTCTTAATATGACCATATGATGTAAACATGTACATAGACTAGAACTGCAAATTTTTATAATTTTTGTCCTGCGCATTCACCAGTAAGGCTAGATATAGAGACGTAATTCCTGATTTCTAATTATTGACAACCATGTCAAAAATAGGAAATGCGGGAATTTCGTCTCTATATCTAATCTAACTGGTGAATGCGCAGCACAAAAATTATACAAATTTGCAGTTCTAGTCTATGTACATGTTTACATCATATGGTCATATTAAGAACCCGAAATAAAATCACCGATTTTTTGATGATTTTAGCCTGGGCCAGTCCCTTTAATCTTGGGAACATTTGATACCCTCAGTTTGGAAACATACTCAACTCGTATAAGTATTACATTCTTACAGATCATTCATGTTAAGCTGGTGCAATTTTCAGCTTAAAATGAGTGTAATATATACCTTTGCTGATTTGCAATTCCAAACAAACACGAGACGTTGATCCAATGTTGTCTTAATGTTGGCCCACTGTCTACTACACTGACCCAACATTAAAAGAACATTGGGTCAATGCCTCGTGTTTGTTGGGTCGGTGCAGAAAACTGAACTGGCAAAATAAAGCTGTGCAAATCCTGTCCCCGGGGTAGAAAGGTGCTGTTTCCACAAAAATAAAAACCTGACTTGTCAAAGCAAGAAGGTTCCACACATAACCTTCCTGGTCAAAGTGAACAGTAACGTTGTGAAAGGTCTGTATTACATTATCTGGTCTTAAATCAAACACCCCACTCAACTCTTGGGCGCCTAGGACCGAAAATACACGGTTTACCAAACCCCTAACCAGTGTGCTGCTAGTACCGTATGAATACAGTTAAACCCTTGTGTGGCTACGATCCTATTATGCGGTTTCAAACACCTGACGAACCAAAATAAATGTTACTGACATTGATAAATATTTTTGTGAGTTTGGGATAAATGTTCAGTAAATCAAATAAATAAATCTTGGAGATGTCTATTTTTTACAAATAGTAATAGTTTTCACTGAATTACACTTATTGGAACTGTTTTTTAAAACAGTATTTATTTAAGAAATGTGTTGGTGCAGATTTTGAATATATCACGCATTATAAATGGTAAAATCGCAGTTTTCAAAAGAAAGTTACCCCTTCGACGCTGTGCCAACATCAAAACAACATTGGTTCAACTCCTAGTGTTTGTTAGGCGTATTGCTTGTGTCACCCAGCCCTGGTGTACCCAACCAGTAAACAAGAGACGTTGATCTAATGCTGGTTTAAGATCGGCCCGCCATATGTGATGCTGCCACAACATTTAAACTATATCTTACAGTTTCGTGATGACTGGAGGAATGTTGCAGTCAAGCAAACATGTGATATTGATACATTGCTGGTTAAAGGCTGGTCCAACGTCTACAACGCTGGCCTAACATTAGAACAATATTGTTATTCCACCTGATAGATACCAGTATAACTGTAGATGTTGAAGCACGTATCAGTTCATACACACTGCCGACACAGACACACACACAGTGACACCGGGTGAACACACAGGGACTGGACGACTCAGTCACTGAATGAACATCCACAATCTATCAACAAAGACGGAATATATACAGAATAAACTGTTCTGTTACGTGAGTATGTGTTGGCCTAGTCAGCAATAAACCGACTTCCAGGATTGTAGTCAGCACGGAAGATGTATGTAAGCTATAGATCGGCGGTTTTTCATAAATGGCATTCCACTTAATGATACCTCTAATGGCCAGCAACAACTTTTTATATCAATTTGTAACCATCCTCTCCTCCCAAAAGGGGTACATAGGGGTAATATGGGGGGGGGGGGGGTGATAACCATCACTTAATCAGTTATTTGACCTAGATTCTTAAAATCTGTATCAAAACATACCCGGGGTGTTTATAATTTTCATTTGTATTAATGTTTTATCACCTTTTCATCCCCGAAGCAAAAAATAGCATAATAACCACAACTTGTGAGCTATTTTACCTAGATTTTTAAAATTGGCAGAGCCTGCCTGGATGTGTTTTACCATGGGAGAAAACGTAAAACGTCATTATACTATTTATTACCCCTATTTACCCCTTATTACACCAATTTCGGGCACTAATACCAGGGGGATCTCTGAGGACTTTAGATATGTATTTCTATGTTGTCTCAACAAAATATGCTGAAATTGTCAGCTTGTTACGAATTTGTTCCAGATCTCTTAGACAGTTTTTGACTAATAGCCTTGGACTATAACAGCATTAAGAGTGTTTGGATGTACATATAACATTTTCCGTGGTATGCAATAACTAGATGGATCGTCTTCTGACCTTTGACCTGTATTGGTGGAAAACCTTGATCAGTTTATAAAGACGTCATCCCGTGACACCATCGTGACGCCAACACGACAAGGCGGACAGCGACGGACTAGTTATTAATCAAGACTCCAGGTTCCCTCAACAAGTTATCTTCTTTTAGGAACAATGTCGTGTTTATTTCTCCTCGTCTGTGTAGAACACATAATATACAGATACAGTTACATAGTCCTTCCACTCTGCCTAACCATGACAGAGAACATAAACCAGCTTGATTCTAAACTAGAGTGGGCACCACCGTGCCCTGGGTCACACTCTGGCTCGCACGACGCCCGCTCTCGTCCCGCTCCAATCCCCCATTACGCCCGCTCTCTTGTGCCCACCGACGTCCGTCCCTTTTATGCACTTTACATTATCATAATTACAACATTGACTTAACATATATTTACACGCTTAGGCTTCCCTAGGCCTGCTCTTGCGACGGATCAACCAGGCCTTGGGAACAAGGCCCACGGACGGCAGTCCCTCCTAGTGAGCAGCCTGTCTTGATGGCTCTGCTGACTTCTGGCAAGATATGCCGTGCAGTGTGGCTTATACTGCCTGGATTACAAAGGAGTAATCCATTCTAACTGACCCATCCGTTTGCCATCTATTCCAGAATCCAATCACACGCCAATCCGTAATGCGGTCTCAGCGCGCATGGATTGTTGTGTTTGATGGTGCCCGTTCTGGCCAGGTCAATAGCAGCATAATCTCTGCGTTTGGATGTGCATACTTTTACAAGTTGTTAACATTTCGACCAACAAGTTACCCATATTCTAAACAGTGTCGGATTACTTTTAGGGGTGGTCAGAATTAAAAGCATCGACTACATTTCAGTTGACTGCATACGGTACACTAAATAGGTGTATGTAGAGGTAAGATATTGTAATGTATGATGTACTTGCATCGGATTTATTTTGAGCGGAATGTTTGCTATTGAGGAGAGCCTAAATGGCCCGCTCCGTCCAAAAAAGATGAACGCCATTCTTGCTCACTCTCAGCTGTGACTGACAGTGCTTCTCACCAGTATTGGTTAGGAGAAGTCCTTATTTAAACACAATATCATAGGGGGATTCGCATTAGCTAAATGTTATAGAAATTATTTTTTGAACTAATGTCTTTCAATTTTTTAATGAAATTAGGGCCTATCTAGGTGGTCGCCACTTCACTTGAAAACAGCACTTGTGAAATGTCATGAATATTGGTGGATTAGTTGAGAATTGACTACGAGATCAGCAAAAATCATTTACTACATTTAATGTGAATCGTGTAGTATAATACTGTATATACATTGAATATTTTGTGGGGAAGCTTGCAGTTTTCTCGCTCATAGTAAACATGTAACATTCATATAGCCCAAAAGACCTAGTACGAGCGACATGTAAAATAACAATAATATGGCCTAATATGACAATAAAAGGTGGTCTCATGATAGGTTGTGTGTCGTCTTCTTCTTAACTTAAATTGGATACATAAAATTATGAATTCAATACACGTGATACACGATTATTTCTAGCTTAAATCCTTATCCAGCAGTGACAAAGATACGTGCATCAAATATTTCACGTTAAGATATTGTCGCCCGCCCTTTCAGAGACGGCCTAAGAATTCCCTTTTATTTCGTCTGTGTGTCCCTGTGCCCATCTGTCCGTGTGTCGAGTAGAATTCGCTCCAAGCGCCCAATATGTCCATAGATCGTGAGTTAGAAGATTATGGCTGGTACATGATAATTTGGCCTACAATAAGCGTATAAAATATGCCATTTTTTAGAAAAGTTATGGCAGTAAACGGATTTATTTTTATGTTTACACTCTCGATGAGAATTCAAAGACCGTGCATCCAGTGTAAGCGACGTACGCTCGCAAATATTTTATTGCAGTGACTGCAGTAACTCCGGCTTAATATTGTTTTTTCTATATTTTTTTTTTCTTGGGGGCGAGGGTATTACGCGAATCTCACATTTGGGGATTTAAAAAAAAAATGTCAATTAATGCACATTCTTTCAGTGGCTGACAAGTGCGAAGATAAGGGCTCACACTCTTAGGGATGCATGGTTGAGAGGGGAGAGAGGCAAACTTCAAACATATTTATTGAAAACACTCCTTCAATTTCTGAGTATTAGTACGGGACAGAGGCTGGTGTCGCCTTTTAATCTCTCGAGATGGAACACAATACGAAGTTAAGAACCTCGTTTTATCACAAATAGTAGCATGGCCGAAATCTAGGATGGGAGATGATTATGCGATGTGCGGTAACATTGCATAAGTTAAGACGCAAGAACATTGCATATTATTGCATAATTTTATTAAATTTTGTGGTCTTTCATTTTTATGTTTAGGTTCAACAATTAAAATGTCGCCAGTCGACCATATCCACCAAACCATGTGTGTTTATTTTTATGTGTGTGTTATTATTGTTGCGAACTGTCACATAAATGTATTTTAGAGTTCTCATTTTGCTTATAATAGTATGTATGAAGGCCCGCAATGTATATATATTTTACAAATTTAATAAGTGCGTTATTGCACTGTTGTACAAATAATATGTATCCCATAATATTTTCTGTATATTTCTGACCTTAAATTTTATACATATGTATAGCAGTTTATGTTATGTACATATATATTTATAACTGAATAGTCTGTACAAACTGTCAAAGTCAATGAATGATTTTTTTAATGTTGGGCCATAGTCGCAGAGGTTGGTCTAAGGTTAAGCAGACCTTAAGCTAATGCATGTTGTTTTGGTAGTAGAGACGAGGCTAAGGTATTTTATGATAAGGCTACCTAAAACAGAAAGTACCAAAAACAGGATAACTCAAGGCTCTTACAATATCGGGCCAGCGTTGGGGGGATCGACATATTTGAAACCTCAGGCAAGCTTAACTGTAGGTAGGACTACACACTACACGGAGTACTTTAATTTAATTTGATTTAAGAAATATTTTTCATTTATTTGAAACTGTAAATTGTGTCAGCAGTGTTAGCAGTGTTAGCGTCAAATGACATAAAAACTTCAAAGAGAAGCACGATTCGTAAAGAGTTAAGTAAATTGTCTAAATATTGTTGCTTGGCTTTAACTCTTTAAGCTCTACTTACGACTACAATCGTATTAACCCTTAATGCACTGGAAAAATTGAATTTGAAATCAAAATAAATGTCTTAGTTAGCTCTGTCTGCTTCATTTGAATACCTACGTTTACAAACGTCGGATTCTGAGTCTAAAGTCGATCCCCGCACTGTAAGTGTTAAACCGTTTTTGAACATTTAAAAATAATTATTGAGATGAAATACGTCCGCAATTAGTCAACTATAATCTTTATCACATAATCTGCTTAAGCCCTTAAACAGAACCCGTAATCCCCGCTCCTCAGATGATGATGAACTGGTTGTTCCCAGAGTGAGTTCTAAGATGAGTGAAGGGCTTTTTCGGTTGCGACCCCCCCAGCTCTGGAATTGTATCCCTCTTCAGATTAAAAAATCTAAATCTGCACAGTCATTTCGGAAGAAATTGAAGACTTTATATTTCGGCCAAGCCTTTCTATCCTGAATCCTCTGTGTCCCGTCATGCTGGATCTACGAGTTGGAACATCAAACGGACAATGATAATCGAGCCTGATTCGGATTTGCAGCGCCTCTGAGCTCGGGACACCGTGGATTTAGGCGCATTAGAAGTTTTTCATTTCATTTCATTTTATCTCATTAAATGCAGCACATGACCTAATGTATATACAATATTGTAATATAGCGTGTAAAACAAGGCATAGTTATGCCGGCTCGGTAACCAAGAGGTATTATTTTGTTGATAAAGCCCGTTTATAACGTTTATAGCTTTTTTTCTTTGGGTGATACCATCGCTTTACAAATCATCAAATTGCTTTAAAAATCATCAAATTGCTTTACAAATTATAAATGGTGCTGCTTCAATGATTATGTCGTGCAGTGAAATTTCGGTTTCTTTATAAACATATTAAAAAACACACTTTTTTGTTAAGACGCAAGAACATTGCATATTATTGCATAATTTTAGTAAATTTTGTGGTCTTTCATTTTTATGTTTAGGTTCAACAATTAAAATGTCGCCAGTCGACCATATCCACCAAACCATGTGTGTTTATTTTTATGTGTATGTTATTATTGTTGCGAACTGTCACATAAATGTATTTTAGAGTTCTCATCTCAGAAATCACGAAGGGCTTAAAAAAATGATAGTCTTTTTGATGACTTTTGAGTTCATGTGACTCAAACCCAAAGCATGTCTCGACATATATCACTGATTAATAATTAGCAGGTGCAACGCTAGGTGCTGATTAATAGGTCTAAGCATTAATTTTCTTTTATTAATTTTCTAGATAACTTGTTACCACCAGCTAGTATGCATAATGTACGTAACCTTTCTAATGATTATGCAAACCCATGTTCATAATAAAATTTTTGTCTGAAAAAACCAAGGCCATAGTTTTCTGGCAATCAGAAGGTGCACGATATGTTCGGTCGATGTGTTTATTTTTAATTCCCGATATCCCTAATAAACATGATGATATCCCTAATATTCATATTTCGATGCTTGGTAACTAGCTTAGCAGGATATGTGGGCAACCTTTTATCAACATTAGGTTCTAAATGAACTTTTACATATTATTTGAACTATAATTAAGAAGCCCACACTTCTGAATTGGCACCAGAATGAAATAAAAACAATGCTACAGGCACATGCTTATTTTATTGGTCACTTTATGTATGTATTATCGGACAATCATGTAACTATATAGGGTAAGGTATCATGCTGGGAACCATAAAAAATTCAAAGTGAAAAAATCACAATAAGAAACACATTTTGGTATTATCGTATAAGTATAGTTGCCCAAACCCAAATAATTATACAGTAAAAGTGGGTCATTTTAATTAAAGGTCATTTCCACGAGATCAGGGTTATAGGGTTACCCTAATATAGTAAAGAAAACAGAGTAGAGTCTACTGCTGTATTTAAATATGAAAAATAAACGTTTAAACTGGTCGTGGGTATTAGCTGAGAGGTCAAGGGGCTTAGTGAGAGGTCGTGTGTGGCGATAATACGTTTTTGAGTTTTGTCTTTTTACACGAATTTCTATTTGACAACGCCTTAACTACATGTCATGTGTGTACACAATTACCAGTTGAAATGTTATATATTACATGTAATGTGGACATTTCGGAACTCTTGAAATGTTTTCCGATGAAAGGTTGACCACAAAAATGGGAGTGTAGATATTTTATGTTTTACTCTTTGGTTGTTTGGTCCTTGATATAGGCCCCTATTGCTTGAAACCTGATTTCCTATAATACTCATTATTGACTAATTTGCATATTTTATGCTAATATGTTTTCATGATGTTGATAACATATATTTTATTGCAATCTCTGTCCATGAAAAACATAGGGTAGATTCTAACTTGATTAGTTTCTGAGATATTGCTCGAAACTGGATTTTGCGTAATGGCTGCTTAATTTGCATATTTTATGCCAATTTATTATTCTGATCCTAATTAGATATATTTTATTGCATTCGTTGGCCATGAAAACCGTATGATAGACACTGTTTTTAGGATTCTAACTTGATTAGTTTCTGAGATATTGCTTGGAACTGGATTTTGCGTAATGGCTGCCTAATTTGCATATTTTATGCTGATTTATTATTCTGATCCTAATTAGATTTATTTTATTGCATTCGGTGACCATGAAAACCGTATTATAGACACTGTTTTTAGGATTCTAACTTGATTAGCTGCAGAGATATTGCTTGAAACTGGATTTTTGGTAATGGCTGCCTAATTTGCATATTTTAGCATATTTAGCCCCAACAGATTAAATGCAAACAACCGGATTTCAATGGGTCCATATTCAGAGGCTTCAAAAATAACCACCGTGAAAAATATATATACGTTTCAGGTGTGTGGCCTAGGGTCATCTAAGCGTGATTTATTAAAGTTATATGGCGTAGTAAAATATTGATTCAAAAGTAGTTCTCGGTTTATAAGATGGCTCTGGGCCCTAGTGGAGAGTAGAAAAAAAACGACTGCGTGTGCACAGGGCCTACATGAATTAATTTGTATGCGCTAAAGGCTATTGTCTTCTTGTTTCACTCACTAGGTGGGGCGTATGTATCATGACCAGACATCCATGCGTCTATGCTATAAAAGACTAAAAAAAGACCAACACTAAAACGAAAACTTTGAATAGTAATTTTGAAATTTCATTGTGAAGCCATTAGCTTATATCAATTTACCAAAACACCAATTGATATTCGGACAACTAATTTCTGAGTGTCGAAATATTAGCTAGAAAGACTATAGCTCAGGTTAAGTGAATGAGTTTGGCGAGTGAGTGATAATTATGGATTTTACTGTACCAACACAAATGGCCTGAGCCTGTTTAAATATAGTTGATGAGTTACCCCACTGGACCGAAATTGCACTCCTTTAGCCTCAGAATGGAGATAAAGCAGTTCAAAGTTTGTATGTATTGTCAATGGGATTTGTCACCCTTTGTGTCCAAATTGTACGACTGTACGACGAACGGTTTTCGAGATATAACCACTTTATATTCAAAATAGGCAATAATGCGATTTTGCTAAATTGTACTCTTGTACTTGTCAATTTTTATTAATCCGATTGATTTCTCAGTCAATTCCCTACCCCGATGACACAGAAACCTCCAGTTTTAAATGCAATAGTTCAAAAAAATCACAAGTTTACGACTGCTATCGATGGCCAAGTTTTCATAAGCCCTTGATATATTCTAGCTTTCCAAATTGTTGTGAAACTTTTCAGAATTCTTGCAGACCTGTGGATTTTTAGACGTATCGATCTAAAACAAATTGACATATGATCATTTAAGTTTTTGCTATTGTATTAATGTAAATGGGATTTTCTTTACTTTGATATCATGATACGCGCAGGTCGTAGGTCATTGATAAAAATAATGAGTGTTAAATAGCCTTTTTAAAATCGCAAAAAGATTAGACGTAAAAACAGTAGAACACTTTATTGGGATAACAGAAGTTTAGCCGTCGGTGGGGCCAAACTAATAAGAACAATTCCACTTAGAAAACAATAGTTAATTGGACGAATAGAAAGTCGAAACTAACCAGCACATGAACTAATCATTCTGATATGAGCGACATGTGTCAGAAATCACCTTCAAATACAAACGTTGGTATAATTACCATATAGTGTATGTACATAGACTTATCAATTTTTTCACAATGCATAGAATATGATGGTGAATATGTTAAAATGAATCAATACAAAAACAATATTAAACCTAACCAGAATCCACGTCTAGTGTTTCGTGGGGAAGTTTATTACTCTACTATGCCACTATACTACGTACACACTTATTTATTGTTGCTGTATGTTCACCAGGTGGGGTGTTCAGACAGCAAACAGACAGCCATGTGTCTGTACAGAAGACACAGTTACTTGGTGTACACACTTCTCATATTGTTGTTTTGTGTTTGATTCATCAGGTGGGGTGTGCAGACAGCAAACAGACAGCCATGCGCCTGTACAGAAGACACAGTTACTTGGTGTACACACTTCTCTTAATATTACTGATTTCCTTCTTGGTGCTTTTACGTAGTAACTTCACTCTGGTTGACCTTATGACCCTGGGTGAGCAGCCCCAAATGGTGAGGGTTTCTCTGAGCCGCTACCCCCGGGCGGTGTGTAATGACGGTACCCCGGGGGTGTACTACAGGACCGCCCGTCAGCCCTGGGAGGGTGATCGCTACGTGTTGTACCTCGCCGGTGATGGTCACTGTGAATCGGTAGACACGTGTGACAAGAAATGTGAAGGTGACCCAACCTCATGCTCCTCTCACATGACCTCACATCTAGTACCTCACCAAGGAATCATGTCCTCAAATCTTCAAACAAACCCTCACTTCTACAACTGGTTCAAAGCCAGCCTACATTACTGCAGCAGCGACTGCTATATTGGTAATAACTACCCGCCTGTGGGGAGACCTTTCGTGGGACAACACATCATGGATGCTATGATTAAAGACCTGATTATGACGTCGATGTTGTCAGAGGCTGACACAGTACTGGTGGTGGGGACAAGGTGTGCAGGTGTTAGTGTGGTCACATATTGTGATCGTTTACAGTTACTGCTCCCGGATGCCAATGTTCGCTGTGTGGTTGATTCCTCCATCACTGTGCCTCCACCACCAGCCTTCACAGGGGCCTGCAGTGGATACATGTACGACATGTTCAAAGTAATGGCAGCATTCTATAACTCTACATTTAACAAGGATCTAGACATCTACAGATGGTGGCAGAAGATGGCTACCCCGGTGTTCATGTCTACCAATATGTGGGACACGGTGATGCTAGACACATTCTGTGGTAAAGTCAAGAGCTCTGTTTACACAGAAGGTTGGTCTAAAGGCCTGAGACAGACTGCTGTAAACATTAAAGCCTCGTACAGTACTGTAGGGCTCTACATGGTGGGATGTGTGGGTCATGGACTTGTGGATACAGATGTAGGGTTTAATGGGATCACAGCGGGAGACCAGATACTCACTTACTCTGAGGTTCTCTGGAACTGGCTCCAGAAGCAGGATAACTCGCAGGTGTGGGATAGCTGTGGTGCTATGGGGGCCGCGTTAGGGGGGTGTCACACCCTCTGCCCCAGCTACAGACATAAAGTGAAAATAACTCTGCAACATGCACCACCAAAGAAAGTGATTCAATAAAATTGTTGTCACAATAGCCTTTTCAGTCCTAGTTTTCTAAAATATGCTGATCAAAGCAAGTAAAACAAACTGAAATATTGTTCAACCTCATAGAGAATAAACAAAGTATATTGAGAGTATATTGTGCTGGTCAATAAAAACGTATACATAAGCCAGAACACATTCTTCTTGCAATGGGGTCGAAAAGTCCAATTGAGATTTTTTACTAGTAGCATAGGCCCTATAGTTATTTTTTACTACACTTTACAGTGAAACCGTTTGCTTGCCCATATATTAGATGCAAAGTTGAGACACGAACAGGCATTCCTAGGGTGGTGTGCAAATACTCTGGTTCCCTGAACCACACCCCTCGGCGACACTGGGCTTCATGTAAGGTACGGCTCAGTAGTGAATGCAAATGATTAGCTGACAGACGTCATATTCTGACGTCTAATGACGATCAAGGCGGCTAACCCTCTAAACAAGTTTTAGTCTGTTTAATTAACACGTTAAACCACTGTTACTGAGAACGAAATGAGTGTTTAAACATCATGATTTGCAAATTGTTTGGTCTTAAATTGAAATTGGTAATTTTCATCTCTTGACAGACACAACTTTCCAATAGGTGGAAATTTAAATTTTATAATTTAGCGCCTCAAGGGTAAATTTTCTCCGCCCAAAACACAATTTTCTTATTAAATTCTGCATCCGGATCGTAGTCGGGATCCTGGATCCGGATCTTAGTCGGGATCCTGCATCCAGGATCCGGATCATAGTCGGAATTCTGCATCCGGATAGTGGTCGGGATCCTGGATCCGAATTATAGTCGGGCTTCTGGAGCCGAATTGTAGTCGGGATCCTGGATCCGAATTGTAGTCGGGATCCTGGATCCGGATTGTAGTCGGGATCCTGGATCCGGATTGTAGTCGGGATCCTGGATCGCATTGTAGTCGGGATCCTGGATCCGAATTGTAGTCGGGATCCTGCATCCGGATTATAGTCGGGATCCTGGATCCGGATTGTAGTCGGAATCCTGGATCCGGATCGTAGTCGGGATCCAGGATCCGGATTGTAGTCGGGATCCTGGATCCGGATTGTAGTCGGGATCCTGGATCCGGATTGTAGTCGGGATCCAGGATCCGGATTGTAGTCGGGATCCTGGATCCGGATTGTAGTCGGGATCCTGGATCCGGATTGTAGTCGGGATCCTGGATCCGGATTGTAGTCGGGATCCTGCATTCGGATCGTAGTCGGGATCCTGGATCCGGATTTTAGTCGGGATTCTGGATCAGGATTGTAGTCGGGATCCTGGATCAGGATTTTAGTCGGGATCCTGGATCAGGATTGTAGTCGGGATCCTGGATCAGGATTTTAGTCGGGATCCTGGATCAGGATTGTAGTCGGGATCCTGGATTCGGATCGTAGTCGGGTTCCTGGATCCGGATTTTAGTCGGGATCCAGGATCCGCATTGTAGTCGGGATCCTGGATCCGGATTGTAGTCGGGATCCTGGATCTGGATTGTAGTCGGGTTCCTGGATCCGGATTGTAGTCGGGATCCTGGATCTGGATTGTAGTCGGGATCCAGGATCCGGATTGTAGTCGGGATCCTGCATCCGGATTGTAATCCGAATCATCCCAAAATGTAATCGATTGTTCCTTTTGTCCAAGACACATCTCAGGGGAAAAGTTTCATGCAAATTCGTTCATTATTTTTGAATAATCCTGCTGACAGACAAACAAACAAACAGACAAACACAACCAAAACATAACCTCCTTGGCGGAGTTACACATGGGGATATGAGCTGACGTGGCCTATTATGCCGGGATATCTTCGTGGAATTCACACCTGAAGATGGAAGAAACTTATATCGTCGCCTCGGAGCTAAAGGATCCTATCTGCCACTCTAACGAGTGTCAGATAGGATCCTTTAGCTCCGAGGCGACGATATATACTCGGGTGTTACATTGATTAATCTGGTTCTATCGTCAGCGAATTCAACCAGAATCGGATTCAACGTCAGCTCCAGGCGACAAATCCAGGCCGCATTTTGTGATCTGTAGCTACTTGACCTGTACAAGTCATGCCCAGTGAGCGTGTGTACATCATCTAGATAACAAACCAGATATGACAAACCAGCATACATCAAATACTCACCCAGTGTTTGTTCAATGCTGGCTCAGCATCGCAGGCTGGGCGCATGACGTTGTTGCTACGTTGAATCAACGTCAATGACGTTGATTCTACGTCTTCAACGTTTTGTGCTAAAGGATGGTCAGCACAGAGTGTTTGATTGGGAGCACGCGTGTCAATAAACCAATGTTGTGTTAATGTTGGAACAGCGTGGAAGATGGTGGGCCAACTTTCAAATAACATTGGCTCAACGCATCGTTTTAGCTGGGAATAAATATTTTCAGAACAAGGTGAAATATAACAAATAATTAATAGTTATTTTATTATTTTAACATATTTGTTATAACGTCTTTCTGCCACAGTAGGATAGCGAACATATCGTATACTGTAGATCTGGTAATATTCGCAAGGTTTTAATTTTCGCGAATTTCGCGAGACAACTTCGCGAATTCAAGAATCTCGCAAAAGTCATTTTTAAAATAGCGCTGCTAAAGCAAAATGGAAATTCGCGAATTATAAAGTTCGTGAAAAGTCCCAAAATTAGAAATTCGCGAAAATTTAAACACGCGAAAATTACCAGATCTACAGTAGTTAAATAGACAGTCAGTCAGACACTGCAAACCTCCGCCACGCAAAATACAAGTAGGGTACCCGGTATGACTGGGCCGCCGAACTCAGTCACTAGACTGACTGACGCCACATAATCCTGTGATCCGGATCATGGATTCAGATCGTAATCAGAGTTATCTCCTAAAGTATCGGAGGCAGTGGACGTTAAAAACGTTTTCATTGGAATTCCTTTGCATTTTTGCAATGATTGTTATTCAAAATATACCGCGTGGTTTATATATACCATTCAGCGTGAGTGTACCTTGGGTGTCCACTGGGACATGCATGTAGCGCGGGTTTACACTGGTGCATACATGCAGCGTGGGTGTACCATGTAGTGTACACTGGGACATGCATGTAGCTCGGGTTACCATGTGGTTTACACTGGTGCATGCATGCAGCGTGTGTGTACCATGTAGTGTACACTGGTGCATACATGCAGCGTGGGTGTACCATGTAGTGTACACTGGTGCATACATGCAGCGTGGGTGTACCATGTAGTGTACACTGGTGCATGTATGTAGCGTGGGTGTACCATGTAGTGTACACTAGTGCATGCATGCAGCGTGGGTGTACCATGTAGTGTACAGTGGTGCATGCATACAGCGTGGGTGTACCATGTAGTGTACACTGGTGCATACATGCAGCGTGGGTGTACCATGTAGTGTACACTGGTGCATGCATGCAGCGTGGGTGTACCATGTAGTGTACACTGGTGCATGCATGCAGCGTGGGTGTACCATGTAGTGTACACTGGTGCATGTATGTAGCGTGGGTGTACCATGTAGTGTACACTGGTGCATGCATGCAGCGTGGGTGTACCATGTAGTGTACACTGGTGCATGTATACAGCGTGGGTGTACCATGTAGAGTATACTGGTGCATGCATGCAGCGTGGGTGTACCATGTAGTGTACACTGGTGCATGCATGCAGCGTGGGTGTATCGTGAGGTGTACACTGGTGCATGCGTTCAGCGTGGATGTACCATGTAGTGTACTCTGGTGCAAGCGTGCAATGTGAATGTACAATGTGATGTACATTGGTGCATCGTGGGTGTACCATGTGGTGTACATCGGTGCACGCATTCAGCGTGGGTGTACCTTGTGGTGTACATTGGTGCGTGCGTGCAGCGTGGGTGTACCATGTGGTGTACACTGGTGCAGCGTGGGGGTCCCATGTGTTGTACATTGGTGCAGCGTGGGGGTACCATGTGTCGTACATTGGTACATGCGTGCAGCGTGGGTGCACAATGTGGTGTACATTGGAGCAGCGTGTGTGTACCATGTGGTGTACATTGGTGCACGCATTCAGCGTGGGTGTACCATGTGGTTTATATTGGTACATGAGTTCAGTGTGGGTGTACCATGTGGTGTACACTGGTGCATGCGTGCAGTGTGGGGGTACCATGTGGTGTACTTTGGGGCAACGTGGGTGTATCATGTGGTGTACACTGGTGCATGCGTATAGCGTGGGTGTACGATGTAGTTTACATTGGTGCATTCATACAGCGTGGGTGTACCATGTGGTGTGCATTGGTGCAGCGTGGGGGTACCATGTGGTGTACATTGGTGCATGCATACAGTATGGGTGTACCATGTAGTGTACCAACTTACCATGTGGTGTACGTTGGTGCATGCGTTCAGCGTGGGTGTACCATATGGTGTACATTGGTACATGTGTTCAGCGTGGGTGTACCATGTGGTGTACATTGGTGCATGCGTGCAGCGTGGGAGTACCATGTGGTGTACACTGGTGCATGCGTGCAGCGTGGGTGTACCATGTGGTGTACATTGGCGCAGCGTGGGTGTACCATGTGGTGTACATTGGTGCATGCGTGCAGCGTGGGAGTACCATGTGGTGTACACTGGTGCATGCGTGCAGCGTGGGTGTACCATGTGGTGTACATTGGCGCAGCGTGGGTGTACCTTTTGGTGTACACTGGTGCATGCGTTCAGCGTGGGTGTACCATGTGGTGTACATTGGTGCATGCGTGCTGCGTGGGTGTACCATGTGGTGTACACTGGTGCATGCGTTCAGCGTGGGTGTACCATGTGGTGTACATTGGCGCAGCGGGGGTGTACCATGTGTTGTACAGTTGTGCATGCGTTCAGCGTGGGTGTACCATGTGGTGTACATTTGTGCATGCGTTCAGCGTGCGTGTACCATGTGTTGTACATTGGTGCATGTGCTCAGCGGGGGTGTGGCGTGATGTGTAAACTGTCTCATGCATGCAGCGTGGGTACGTTTAGTAATTAATATTAGGTGAACATTTCTGAATTCGTTTAATCAATCAATAAAATATTAATCTGTAAGAACAGACTCTGTGCGCGATACAGAGTCTGTAATCATTGCATTCGTTAAGTTGTGCCCCCAAAATACGGTGCGCATCCAATCGATTGCGTATCAAATATAAACGTGCTTGTTAGATGACTGTCCTGTATTTAAACAGAACTTAACAGCTTTACATCTCATTTGAAAAATGCCTCGACTATATCATTTATGTCTCTTTTTTATATGTGCATATTGTCTTTGAATAGGATAACCCTCACATTTTTGCACAAAATTGGCCAAATCAGTGTTTATTCTCGGGTACACATGTACCGGTAAAAATCGCTGGTCAACCGTATTCTGTTGTTCATAGGGGCCGGTACACGCCAAGATACGATTACCCTTATTATTCTCACCTAAGCATTACAAGAAAAATCAGTCTCATTCTGGTAAGTCGGTCAGCGAAAATTATCGAAAATGGTTATTTTTCATCATGATGGGTGATCGCTATTATTTGAAATGACATTGTAAAAATTCTTAGTATTATGCCGAAATACTGTTGTTTGTGTATTTAAGCTACAAGAATTTTTGTATTATTACGCAATAATTATATGTTTAGGCCTACACATGCATTATATTAACATGACATACGGTACAGTGAAAGTCAGTGTGTAGTCTCGTACGATGCTACTCAAAATCAATATTTAAAATCAATGGAATTGTACCGACTAACGCAACTATAATGATTTACTAATACAGTGTTCACTAATAATATCGAAGAAGTTTGGCAAAATGCAAAAATCAAATATAGTTTTCCAGAAGTACTACAGCTGAAAACCGTGTAGACTGAAATTTTGAAATTTATGTATTCTGTAGGGGAAAGATTGCTTCGTCAATTTGCCAACAGGTCTCGGGAAAAGCCAATGTTATATCATAGATTAACCAAATATATGGTTAATCTAGAGTTATATGCTCCCTCCCTTACTGAAGGAAGAAGTATGAAGTTGTTTACATCTTATTTCATTACAACTCACTTACTCGACCCACTCATGCTCCATTCCCCCTTTAAATATAAGTTCAAATTGGTGATTTCTTTATATTTATTGTGAAAAACGTTGGGAATTATCATATGAATTATTGAGCTGTTTATTAAATTAAATAATTAGGCCTACATGTACTTTGTTTACATAATTTAATTATCTCTTGCACTAGCCAGCTTATTGTAAATTTGTTGTCTCAATATTTGTGGAGGTTGGGCAATGATTGCAAGGCAGCGAGACAACATTGTGCCAATAAGGAGTTATATTCGCGTCATCTGGAGATTCCATGACGAACGAGTCTGGACGTAAAGTGGATGACGTTTCATATTTAAACCAATTCAAGGTAGGCCTGCAGCGTACACAATTTTTAAATTGGACTGGCCTTATTACGATAAACTACATTGGTAGACATGGACGACCGCACACACATTCTAAATCCCAAAGATAATGTACATCATTATTATAATAAAAATAAACTTTGTATTATTTTGTTTTATTTTTCCAGTGATGAAATTAATAAAAAAACATTGAGAGCTCATATCTGAGAATTAAAAACCGCATTATCGGCATTTCAAAGATTTTGTATGTCCGCAAACAAGTGCTTTGGGTATTTTATATTTGTACGCGGTTTGTACGCAGGCAAGCTATGTGAACAAGCTTGAAAAAAACAACTTATTGTATTGATCATCCACAGCGTTCAGGCGTTTTTACGATATTATGATTTAACCTTGACCCATCAAGCAATTGGACCTAACAAATTCATGATATTTTGACAGAAACCTCAGTTTATGTTAGAAAATATAGATTACAATAATTCTGAAGTATTCATATTGCTACAAGTTATATCAAGAAGATAAGCTAATTGTACTGAGATTATAGTTAAGTGTGATATAGTTCATACGCTGCTCATGAAAAAAACACAATATAGAACTTACAACGCACCAGGCCCTATAAAGATTCGAGCTCAGAGGCGCCTCTACATCAATTATATTGACCTTTTCAGGACTAGAGTCAGTTGTAGTCCGTTATATTAGCAGGCTACATCACAGTTATTAAAATAACTTTTTCTCAATATTATAATAAAGCGCACACCTGCGATACTGCATAGATGCTAAAGTGGTTTAATTTTTTGATGAAAGGGTCAAATGGGCGTCCCATCAAACATGAGACGTACAACAAAATGTTGATTTAATGTTGGCCCCAGAGTCGGTTCAACCACAGCAAACACCTGACATTTACCCAATGTTGGGTTAATGTTGGCCCAACGTCTTCGACGCTGGTCAACATTAACCCAGCATTGGGTCAATGTCTCTGTTTGCTGGGCGTTCAATCACACACGACACGTTGAATTAGTGTTGGTCCACCGTCTCTAACACTGGTTCAACATTAATTTATCCAACAAGGCGACAATGCCTCGTGATCATGAGTGCAGTGCAAACAGTGGGAGTTGACTCAACGTTGGTTTAAGGTTGGTCAAACGTCTTTTAAGTGGTCGCCACAGAAGCAAAATATTTGTAATGTAAATATTACAAAATGACCACTCAGAGCACCTAAAAGTAGCCATTTGTGGCGACAGGACTCATTTCGCCTGCCCACCCCTACTCTTCGAAGCTGGCCCACCATAAAAAAATCCACATGGATTCCCCTCCTAACTCCTGTGACCAGGGGTGCATATTACAAAGGTGCATATTACAAAGAATCCTAACTTTGATCCTATCTCAACTTTCTCTTATTTCCATTACAAAAAGTTAGGTGATCCTAACTTTTTGTAATGAAAATAAGAGAAAGCTGAGATAGGATCAAAGTTAGGATTCTTTGTAATATGCACCCATGTGTTATCAGTCTTGTCTGTTATCATCTGTTATCTCAGTCAATGTGAATCATGCGGCGCTTCTCCTACTCTACTATATTTCGATATATCGTAGGCTCCTGATAGGTCGAGACGGCCATCTCGACCAATCAGAAGCCTACGATATATCGTGGCGCTCCTCCTACTCTACTATATCCCAGCAAACACCAGACGCTGAACCAATATTGGTTCAATGTTGGTCTATCGTCATAGACGGTGGGCCAATATTGAACCAACATTGATTCAACGTGTAGTGTTTGTTGTACTCTGATCTAAGAGTTTCAAAGTTTAATAGCTTCACAACGTGTGGTTTCACCACAGCGTTCATGTGGCACATTACACGCGATACGATGAAAAGTGAAGGTACATGTGTATGGTCTCAGCCGACTTTACATTTCACCCCCCCCCCCCCCCCCACACACACACACACACTCTGGTCACTGGACATGTTCATTCGTGTTCCATTTCAACTCTATAGAAAACATTTAGTCTTGCAGTTACTTCGGCGCATTATACTAAATCTCATCTTTTATATTTTTCAATAGAACGATACAAATGAGTTTCTTGACTCTACAAACCTGTCCAGTAGGACTGACAATAAAGCTAATCTTCATATGACCACCTTGAATGTATCTCTTCTTAGGCTATGCTACATTATTTATCTGATTATATTTTATTTGAGAAAACATTACAGATGATTTTATGGACCCAGCAAGTATGTGTTGACATAAAGATATATTTTATGTGCAACAGAATTGAAGATATAGTAAAATATAGATAGCCGCGACCATCTTGGCGGCCATCTTGGATTTCTCCCTTATTGTCGGGTTGTGGAATGTCTACCCTCGTTATTTTTTACTTCCAGGTGATGTAGTAATTAAAAAAGCAGAGTTCTGCTGTACACATAAAAATGCATACAGGACCCCCCACTACTGCTGGATCAAAAGTAAAGTCCCAACATTGAGACCCTGGTATTGAGAGGGGAGAAACATGATATCTCTCTGAAACACCCGCATCAAACGGCATTTCAAAAATGAAGACAGGCAGCAACTATAGCAAGGCGCCACGCTCTAACCATTGCGCCACATCTGCTGATATACTTGCAGACATGATATATTGAACTAATGTTGTATTAAAGCTAGTCCACCGTCTACAACGCTACCCCAGCAATTGTTATTTTCAATAAATATTTTAGTGAGACTTTTAATTATACTGGTAAATTTATTACAGATGGAAATAAGCTACATGAGAAAGGAAAAAATTCATGAAAGCAGTCAATCGCAGCTTCCAATTGTTGTCTAACTTCAGCTTTTTGATACTTCTGTAAAACTTGCTTTACAGATGTGAGGTATGGGCCCATGAGACCACCGACGTTATTGAAATATTGTATATCAGATTTTTAAAATATATTGTATGAGTTAATAAGTGAGCGTGTGCAACTATGATTTATGAATTAAAATTGTAGGATCTAATGTGTTGAAACCTTTGATCAAATCAGCAAATAAATCATACCGGTGTAGGTTGGTAGCATTGGTTCTTCAATTGGAGGTCAATCCCATCCATATTGTGTTGGATCTACAAATTAAGAGTGATATCTAATAATTCTTAGTGATCACTGGCCTATTTCGGTACATCTGAATTAGAAGCGTTATGATAAAGCTATTGATTTCACGTAACATCTGAACTAGTAGCGTTATGTTAAAGCTATTGATTTCACGTAACAGTTCAACTGCAGTTTCACATAATCTGATAACATAGTATCTCGAGTGGATTATCAATTGTCCAAGAAGCAACCCAGCAAACAAGAGACGTTTACCCGATGTCTGATTCATGCTGGTCCAGCGTCGAAGACGGTGGAGCAACATGAATCCAACATTGGGTAAACGTCTCGTGTTTGCTGTGACAGTTTGCTGACAGTTACCGTAGCCTTCCGTCACGTGCGGACTTTGGTTGAGCATGACATAGTCTATTGTGGGAATTTAATAAAGTCGGCCGAATGAAGCTATTGCCGCATTTCTCCCTCTGACGCCGTCTTGAGCAGCACACACACTACACATCTGATCATCATGGATCGCATAACAGCCAAGATACTCTCCCTAATCCTCTTATTCCTCATTATATTTATCTGCACGATACTGCCGATCTGGGTGTCTAAATGGGTGGAGAAGAAGGGAGAGAAAGGACTGCTGGTGATTAGTGTGCTCACGTGCTTTGGGGGAGGTGTTTTCCTTGGTGCCTACCTCATGCATCTTCATCCGGAGGCGAGGCATATACTCGAAGAATCCTGGCTACATCCTAGTGACATTGAATACCCTGTACCTGAACTCATTATAGGTGCCGGGTTCTTTATGGTGCTGTTCATCGAATATGTAATCATCTGGTATAGTGAGAAGCGACTGCAGACCATTGTACCTGTTGATCACTCTCAAGCTGTGACAGCCAGCACATCAAACGACAAAGTTAACGAGAGCGAATTTCAGACAAATGCGATCGCGCTTACTTCCTTTAAGCAAGGAGAAGATAATGTAGCTATGGAAATTGGGGATGAGGAGATGCAGAACGGAGCGGCAGCGGGCAGTGAAATCACAGTGAACAGTTCAGATGCAGCAGGGACAGCTGGAGCTGATCCTGAAACATCACCCGCTGAAGAGATCGAAGAAGCTGCAGCCCAAGGTCGATCTATTGTTCTAATCGTTGCCTTGTCTCTAGACTGTGTACTTGAAGGCATGGCTTTAGGTTTACAGACAACCACTTCGGGAGTGTGGACCATGTTTGTAGCCATTATTAGCCACGAGTTCATCATGGCTTTCTGTCTTGGACTGGAACTGGTCAAATATTACTCCACCAAAGGTGTAGTTATAGGAGCACTGTGCTACTCTCTCGCTGTACCAATCGGTATAGCTATAGGTATGCTTATACTAGAGACACAAGATGAAGTGAGCACAGCAGTAGAAATTACTAGTGGAGTACTGCTTTGTATCGCTGCAGGATGTTTCCTTTATGTGACATTCTTCGGGATCATGGTAGAAGAAATCCGGAAGAAATCTCTTATGTCTAAACTGGTGGCTGCCACCATTGGGTTCCTTCTGATGGCAGCCATGGCCATACTACATGTGCACGATGACCATGATGACCATGATCATGACCATTATCTCGCCACCATGGACTACACCATGACCACATCGTATGTTCTCTAAATCTTTACATTGAAGTACATATCTTACATAATGGTGTAAATAAATCTGTATAATTATGTTTCCAATACATTTCGAAGGAACTTACGGACCAATCTCGCTTGTATTTACTATCCATCGAACAATGAGCCATGACTAAATATAACCTGGCCACTTGAATTGTTGTATTCTCTGGTGGAATAATTCATTCATCTGAAGCTGACATTATCACAGAGAAGATTGTTGTTCTGGTTACATTTTTCAATCTCATATTGTTACATTGAATTCCCACTTATTACTAGAAATCGTAGCATGTGTATATTATGTCTGGGGTCATAAATGTGTTGGACGGTAATTTTTATTCATTTATTCATTAGTACATCGTCTTCCAAATTGAGCCATAATTATAGTAACATGTCACAAGACAGACATGATATTAATGAACCAGATTAAAATATCCAAATGGGGGGGGGGGGTACATCTGAATAAAGTGTTAACTCAGCAAAAACGATGTATTAAGAAATAGATTCTCCCGATACGGGATTGCCTTTAGACCTCAGAATCCTCAGAGTCTGACGTCTACAGACGTCAGACTCTGACGTCTAAGGACGGTCCTCGCGCTGAAAGGGTTAATCCATTAGATGTTGATCAGAACAAGCAGTACCAGACCTTGTTAGTTCAGTCACTTATTGTTATCATGACGAAATCACAAAATATGGCAGCTCGACATATATTAAACTATGATTACTCTGTACCATCGCTTGAACTGTTAGAGGCAATAAATGGCAAACTTTGTAGATTATAAAGAACTACATCACATAACGTTAGATCTGAAAGTGATAATAATTTATCGTTGGTCAATTTATTTTTGAATGTATGTTTAATATTTGCTATGGCTAATACATTAATACATTTTATGATACAAATTCTAAATCTATAAAATGTCGTATAATTCTATATCTTGTATTATTTAATAATAGCTCACTCATGTTATGTTCTATCCTGCTTTACCGAGTCAAAGAGCAGAAGCTGCAAGGAGTTGCTTCCTTTTGGCTATGTACAGCAATCTATTATTAAATATTTTATGATTATTACATTTATATTTGTGTGATATTAGTGTGTATGCCTTGAGGGCCCCAAGGCAGATGAGTTTCGGCTCATTGGGTTCACCCTCTGAAAATAAAGATGTTTTTATCATTATTATAATAATAATTATTATCATTTAGTAGGCCTAGTTATTATGGTCAAACTAATACGATACAATAAAAAAAATCAATGTCACAAGGTATTATTGATAGTGAAACTAAGTCTTCCTGATAGCCTTTATATAAGTCACTCAGTCTGAATGATAATTTTATCTGGATTGTGTGATTAAAGGTAAATGTATCTATTGTCATGGAATATTCTAAGCTGCACATATATGACCAAACACACTATTAAAATACAACCTGGTAGGGTTGATTATGGGGGGGGGGGCGAAGTTGTAGAAATGAGGGTATACTATGGAAGAAAGGGCCGTTTTCGGGAGCGTCGCATACATCTGTATAAACGGGGGATATATTCTGGTATGAAGTGGTAGAAAATCATTGGGGTATGCATTTAGTTGTGGGAAAAGGGGGGGGGGGTAAAATCTGCATTTACTGTTGTGAAAAAGGGAGTATATTCTGGGAAGGAGGGGTTTATTCTGCGAGTGTCACAGATAGTTGTGGAAAAGTTGTGGATTATTGTCCGTCTAACCTCATGATGCAATGTGTCGTAGTGGCGATATGTACACCCAGCAAACACGATAAGCTCGCTCTGCCGATTTAGTGATGGGCCAGCGTCGTAGACGTTGGCCTAGCATTATTTCGGCGCTGGGTAGATGTCTCGTGTTTTCTTGGCAGTGGTGACTACAATGTTGTATGTATGTCTTAAAAGAAATGCAATTATATTAACGTTGTTTCGTGCTCAAAAGAATATTCATTATTATTACCGGTGGCCCTTGTGCTAGCGACATACATTTGTCGTAACAAGGCTCTCCCTGTCAACTTTATTTTTTTATGTTATCACTGTATTATATATGTTTTTGGCAAAATAAATGAATCCTGAATCTGAATGTTCCATAAAAAGATACACTAGTATTGTCTTTGTTCTTGAAAATTGTGATAGGCTATGAGGGTTGACGATATTTGGATCAAACTTCCATCACATAAATGCCCCAGTGATGTTGGAATAACACTTTCAACGCGGGGACCGACTTTAGGTGTCAGAATCTGACGTCCATAGACGTCAGATTCTGACGCTCAAAGTCGATCCCCGCACTTAAATAATTAAATACGTATAATGACCGTAGACCCATAACAAAAGTATTCTGCGAAACGCAGTGAATTCGCCGAAAACCGTTTTAAATGGCAACTCGGTGTAAATAATGTTATATAGCACCCCCTCTCCCATACTTTATTGCATTAGCCAGATCGGTGAAAATAATGGAGGTCGAGGCTATTTTTTCACAGAATTGAAATGAATCAGAAAGAGCTAGCTACGACATTTGTGATGATTTCAAATTGAAACAAAACTTTGGTCTCCATGGTTTTTGTATTTGTAAGATTTAAAGCGACTAAACCGGAGCGAAAATAAATGATCTTAGCCTGATTGAGTAGCTTTAATGCCCCACTGGTGCTCGTATATATTGCTCTAGTGGTATTGGCATATCATGGCTGTGTGAAGTATACAAATGCCCTAGTGATTTTTTTATTCGAACTAGCACCGATCTATCCACAAGCAGGAATTCATACATTTGTTACTACTGCAGATCAGGTAATATGCGCGTGGTTTTAATTTTCGCGAGGAGGACAAAATTCACGAATTGCAGAATCTCGCAAAAATTACTACTGTAATATCCCGGCTTTTTCAAACCACCTCAATCCCAAAAGCACAAGAATAGATTAATAATGAAACAAACATTCGTAATATGAGTTTTGTTTATTAAAATATAACTGCTTATAACAATAAATAACATTTTATGTTTCTGAATAACAATGTGTCGGGTACATAATAATATATTTTGCAACTGATTTTTAACACATCAGCTGTGATATCTGTCCAGATATATATTCTAACTCATCAAAAATAAGATGTTGACCCAATGCCGATTTAATGTTGGGCCGGCATCTGCGACGCCAACCCAACAATAACCCAACATTGGGTCAATGTAGCGTGTTTGCTTGGATCGTCTGCCGTATGGGATATTATTTATATGTCTAATTGAGGAGGCAGATTCACTTGACCCTTTACTCGCGGGAATAGATTTAATAATATTAAGTTACAGTGCTGAATTTTCTAATGAAAACCTTGGAGGCCGAAGGGTTTTTTCAATTTGAAATCATCATGAATGTCTTAGTTAGCTCTTTCTGATTCATTTGAATACCTGTTATGGATTTATGACCATTATAAATATTTTTACTCTTACAGTGCGGGGATCGACTTTAGTCGTCAGAATCTGACGTCTACAGACGTCAGATTCTGACGACTAAAGTCGATCCCCGCGCTGTGAGGGTAAACCCTTTCAGCGCGGTGATCGATTTAAAAGTTAACCCTTTCAGCACACAGATCGTCTATTGACGTCAGATTCTAACGTCAAGGTCGATCCCGGCGCCTAAAGAGTAACATATTTATAATAACATAACAAAATGAGCTAGTTAAGATATTTATGATGATTTCAAACTAAAAAAACCTTTGCTCTCTTAGTTTGTATACAAATATGTCAGCGTTTTAATTAAATGGTGAGTGCCTGTCTCAGTGCTGGACCTGTGTCGGTGACAGGCGGTATGTTGGTGTCAAATGATGGTTGGATATAGCCACATTGTCCAACTGGTGGTGTCTATGCTAGACCAGTGTTGGTGACAGACGATATAGGTCCTTGGTTGGATTATAGAGCCAGATTGTCCAGTATCGTTTAATCTGAGGAAAAGTAACTTTTACACTCTGTCCATCACAGTCTTGACAAATTCTAAAACAAATATACAAAAACATTATCAGGTGCGATTTTTATTAGGCCTACATTAAATACTGGTAAATTCTGCCAACAAAAATATTTCAACTCTTTTGAGTGAGGGACGGACATTATTGAGTGCAATGAGACAGGCGACGTGGGACGCGACCACACACATTACAATCGCCTGACTGTCCACACACCGACGCGACTTCCAACACAAAATATGAGGCGCGACGACCGGCGCGACAAAAATGTAACAGTTTTGAAAAAAGATCGCGTTGCCTATCGCGCTGGCGTAAGTTGTTGCGCTGGTATGTTTTGCAAATGAGGAAATAGTGTGTTTGCAAAAGTGATGCGACGTCGTGCGGGCAATCGCGTTGGTGTGCTTTACGCTTAGGCGTCAAATTTGAACGTCGGAAGTCCGTCCGGGCACAAAAAGTGTAAAAAATTTAAATCTTTTAATTAGCTCAGTCCGCTTCGATTGAATACCTGTGTTACCTATTATAATTATATTGACCCTTCAGTATTGTGGGGAGCGTGGTCGGCCTCAGGACGCCAGGGCTCGGATTACGATTTCTGTGTTTGGAGTGCAGTGTCATCTCAGTCAGTTATCTCACCATTCTCAGGAGGTTCTCCTGGCTTAATTGGACTGTATCTTGATATTTAAACACTCATTTCATTCCCAAATAACGATATTGTCGCGCTTAGCGGGTTAGATTTTAACAGGCCCGGCATGAGTGAATCCGCATATGTCCAGTCAAGTGGCTGCGACGGGACTTGAACCATCCTACTTCAGAATTAGATGCGCGAACTCTAACCACTGCACCACCAGGACTGGACATAATATTAATTGATTATATTAACCCTTCCAGCGCAGGGACCGTCTTTAGACATCGGATTCTGACGTTTAAGGACATCCCCCTCACTGATAGAATTAAGACACAAATTACATGACCATAGACCTCATAGGTAGTCAACGTAAGCATAAAACCCAACTAAGACAGTGGTTTTCGAAATTTATGTAAGCTATTTCAGTGGTATATGGGTTAATTGTAATGAGATGTCTGACCTTGGAATCCCACACAGCCGTCTCCATCTTTATCTGCTTCATCTATCATCTCATCAAGATCCTGATTACTCAACTCACTGGTGAGGCGCAACCTGGTAACAAAATGGACAAATAATGATCACTCAACTCACTAGTCAGGCGCAACCTGGTAACAAAATGGACAAATAATGGTCACTCAACTCACTAGTGAGGCGCAACCTGGTAACAAAATGGACAAATAATGGTAACTCAACTCACTGGCGAGGCGCAACCTGGTAACAAAATGGACAAATAATGGTCACTCAACTCACTAGTGAGGCGCAACCTGGTAACAAAATGGACAAATAATGGTAACTCAACTCACTGGCGAGGCGCAACCTGGTAACAAAAAGGACAAATAATGGTCACTCAACTCACTTGTCAGGCGCAACCTGGTGACAAAATGGACAAATAATGGTCACTCAACTCACTGGTGAGGCGCAACCTGGTAACAGAATGGACAAATAATGGTCACTGAACTCACTAGTCAAGCGCAACCTGGTAACAAAATGGGCAAATAATGGTCACTGAACTCACTAGTCAGGCGCGACCTGGTAACAAAGTGGACAAATAATGGTCACTGAACTCACTAGTCAGGCGCAACCGGGTAGAAAAATGAACAAAATACTGATTACTAAAGTAACATATAAAGTATAACTCGACAACAAAATGGACAAATAATGGTCACTCAACTCACTAGTCAGACATAACCTGGTTACAAAATAGACAAATAATGGTCACTCAACTCACTAATCAAGCGCAACCTGGTAACAAAATGAACAAAATACTGATTACTAAAGTAGCTTTTAAAGTGTAACCCGGTAACAAAATGAACGTATACTGATTACTAAAGTAACTGATAAAATATAACCTAGTAACAAAATGGACAAATAATGGTCACTCAGCTGAATATTTAGGTGCAACCTGGTAACAAAATGAACAGATACTGATTACTCAACTGACTAGTCAAGCCCAATCTGGTAACAAAATGGACAAATAATGGTTACTAAAGTGTAATACGGTAACAAAATGGATAAATACTGGTCTCTGTAAGGTACAACCTGGTAACAGAATGGACAAATACTGGTTACCCAACTCACTATTTATGAACAACATGGTAAGTAAATTGACGAATACTGGTTACTAAATCTGGCCACAAACTGGTGGTAACAACAATATAGATGCGGTGAGTAGCCTATTACACACTGGATTATTAGTTACTGAATCTGGTCACAATGCAGGCGACAAGATATAGACATAAACTGGTTACTACTGGTGACAAACGTGATGCTGATGCCATAGTGTCAGTTTACCTGATGATGATCTCGCTGAGGTCAGCCTGATGTTAGTTTACCTAATAATGTTACTTTACCTGGTGATGATCTCCCTGAGGTGGAGCCTGATATAGTTTACCTGATGATGATCTCCCTGAGGTCAGCCTGATGTTAGTTTACCTGATGATAATCTCCCTGAGGTCAGCCTGATGTTATTTTACCTGATGTTGATTTCCCTGAGGTCAGCATGATATAGTTTACCTGATGATGATCTCCCTGAGGTCAGCCTGATGTTACTTTACCTGATGTTGATCTCCCTGAGGTCAGCATGATATAGTTTACCTGATGATGATCTCCCTAAAGTCAGCCCGATATAGTTTACCTGATGATGATCTCCCTGAGGTCAGCCTGATGTTAGTTTACCTGATGATGATCTCCCTGAGGTCAGCCTGATGTTAGTTTACCTGATGATGATCTCCCTGATGTCAGCATTATGTTAGTTTGCCTGATGATGATCTCCTTGAGGTCAGCCTGATGTTACTTTACCTTATGATGATTTCACTGAGGTCAGCCTGATGTTAGTTTACCTGATGATGTTAGTTTACTGCTGATCTTAGTTCACCTGCTGATGTTATTTTACCTGATGATGATATCCCTGAGGTCACCCTGATATAGTTTACCTGATGATGATCTCCCTGAGGTCAGCCTTGCTGATGTTGCCGTCTCCATCCTGATCCAGGACTCTGAAGATCTCCACCAGTTCCTGCTCCGTGTGACTCACATCCTGCATCCTTAACATCAGCTCCAGGAACTCTGAGAACTCCACACAGCCATCTCCTGAATAAAACAAGGTGGATTCAGAAACATACACACGTCTCCTGAACTTCTCCTGAATAAAAGAAGGTGAATTAAAAAACATCCACACAACAGTCTGCTGAATAAAACAATTGGAATCAGAAACATACACGCCACCATTTCCTGAATAAAACAAATGGATTCAGAGATATACACACAACCGGCTCCTGAAGAAAAAACAAGGTAGATTCAGAAACATACACGCAACCGTCTCCAGAATAAAACATGGTGAATTAAGAAATATACACACAACAGTCTCCTGAATAAAACATGGTGGATTTAAAAACATCTGCCCAACCGTATCCTGAATAAAAACCAAGGTGAATTCAAAAAAACATAAGCACAACCCTCTCCTGAAAGTTGAGTTTAAAAACATACACACAACAGTCTCCTGAAAAAAACCCAAAGTAAATTCATAAATATACAGAAACCTTTCTCCTGATGAAACAAAATGATTTCAGAAACAACACACAACCGTCCTCTGAGGAGTGAGTTAAAAAACCTGAAAGATTAAGTGAATTCATTAACGTGTACACAACCGTCCCACGGATGCAAAGTGATTTAAAAAAATTACATACAGCTGTCTCTTGAAAAAAACCTGAATGAGTTGAGTAACATACACACAGTCGTCCCCTGAAAGTGGAGTGAGTTCACACACATACACACAACCGTTTTCTGAGAGTGAAGTAAGTTCAGACACACATGCACAACCGTCTGTTAAAAAAACCCACATAATTTATAATAAAGTAGGTGAATGAATAAAACTCCACATGAACGTTTTCTTTGTCAAATACAGACATCGATCATCGCCAAAATGATGCCTTGATGCATCGTGAGGGTTTGAAGAGTTGAAGAAAATGACTTTTTTTAACAAATAAGCGACTGTTATTATATCTGGAGGTTATTCATATCTCACCGGCACGTTATCTGACTTAAAGTTGTGTTATGTTCACGCGATTCACAATTTATTCTGAGTGAGTAAAATTGAGATTGTTTTAGTTTTAAATCATGCCAACCAACGACACGTAGTATCTTCGAAAAATGTTATTTTAAAACTCATTAAAAGAATTTAATTTTAAAATGACAAGAGTCGTCATTGGCGATGACACAATTCCAATGCTTGCCATGAGAGCTTTTCGAGGGAAATTTAAATAAAATAAATTATAGCTGAAAATATTTAACTGCTGAGCACCGAATAATTTGGCGCACACCAAAAACATTTTTGGTGTACACAAACATATATAAATACTTTCAGTTACAATTTATTTTCTTGAAATGTTCCTTAAGAACCTCCGTACTGCCCCCACTTAAAATAACTAATTTTGGTAACTTCAGATATAAATGATGATGAATCACTGGCAGATACTAATGCTGTATGTCTATTTGACTGACCGTTGAGGTCGAAGTCCTTCATGAGATGTTGGATGTCGTCGGGATCTGGTTCTTTTCCCACGGATCTCAGGACGGTCATCACCTCCTTAGTGGTGATCACGCCGTCAGAATCCTTGTCAAAAAGCAAAAAACTCTCAAGAAAATCTACAACAGACAAAAAAAAACAGAATTTTAAAAGACGGTATTTTGAAAAAAAAAAAGATCAACTGTATGTGTACCAGGCAAAATTTTATTAAGAAATGTTGATGGCTAGCCTCATCTTATCAAGATACATTGTAACACGAGGATGGTTATCTGAACTCTTACAGTGCGGGGCTCTACTTTGGTCATCAGAATCTGCCGTCTGTAGACGTCAGATTCTGAGGACCAAAGTCGATCCCCGCACTGTAAGAGTAGAAGTATTTCTAATGGCCGTAGACCCATAACATAGGTATTCAAATGAATCGCAAAGAGCCGACTAAGACATTTATGATGATTTCAAGGTGTAAAACCCTTTGGTTGCGATGTTTTTTTACAAATTAATTCAGCGTTGTAAGGGATTATAGTAACCCACTCTAGAATAATACGCTCTGTTAAAAATAGACAAGTTGACAACTCAGTTCCGACTAATCTACGCGTTCAAAGTATGGTGTAACATTATCAACCTGATTCCCGTACCTAGTTTGGCAATTGAGTTTATTAATGTCACCACTTGATTTGACATCTATGGAGCATGTGTCTGTTGAACCCTTTAAGACGCTAAGCGCTATAATAGCAGGTTAATAAATCACAGTTATTATAAAATAAATGATTAAACATCACGCGTGTGAATGGTTAACCCTTGTGTTGCTCAACTGTTTTCCACAATTTTGAAGCATCAAATGAAGAAAAAAAATCTATATGTGAAAAATAGGCCTACACACCTTACTTAATTGTTTTCCACGACTGTGGAGCATCAAATTTGTGAAAAATATACACTTTACAAAATGAATTATTTGATCAACTGAGCATGAACAACAAGGCATTTCATCAAGCTTAGTGGCATATTATTCTCAACCGTTAAAGAGCAAAATTAAATAATTAAAATTTTCACTCACTTGAAGTTGTGTCTCGCTACCGCGACACACAACTTCCCTTTGTGCTGCTCAATTAATTTCTAGTACGGTGAAGTACCACATGACGAAAAATAATTTCATTTGTGCCAAATACACACCTTGCTGAATTGTTTTCCACGACTTTGAAGCATCAAATTTGTTAAAAATATACACTTTAAAAAATAATAATAACAATAATATAATAATAATATATATTGCGCACATATCCAGCCTTAGGCTGCCCAAGGCGCATTGCAAGTCATTAGTAGTCATAAGCACGTTGGAAGAAATGAGTCTTAAGCTGTGACTTAAATTTCCTAAGAGTGTCACGTGTTCTTATTGGCAGAGGCAAAGCGCTCCACAGGACCAGGCTTGCTTTTGAGAAGGGCCGGTCACCAACAGTCACATAAATGACTTTTGGGATGACTAGAAGGTGTCGATTGGATTATCTTAATTTTCTGCCTGGGGTGTATGGGTTGATTATTTCGGAAAGATATGAATGAATTAATTGATCGCCTTGTACAATGTACAACAAGGCATTTTATCAATCTTAGTGGCATGTTATTCTTAACCGTCAAAGCGCAAAATTAAATAATTTAAATTTTCACCCACTTGAAGTTGTGTCTCGCTACCGTGAACCACAATTTCAAGTGATCGAAAAATACTCATATTTGTTCGACTTGAGACTAAATATTTGCGATTTTTTTTAGCTTTAACGCTCATTTCGTTCTCAATATTTTCCATTTAAAAGGCTAATAAAGCTGATTGAAAACTCCTAATGTCTTGCTCAGCGGTGTAAAGGTTCAGATAATGTATATCTACGGTTCCAGAGGTACAAGGGTTCAGCCAGGTAGATTATACAATGCCCGTCAATCACACAAAACCTATCTTCTGACATACGTGATAAACCAAAAACCTAGGAAATTACTGTTTGTGCTCCAAATTTTGCTGGACAAAAAAAGTCTTGAAATGATATTTTGATTTTTTTGTCCAGCTGTCAAAATCGCAGAACAAGATTAAATATGTAAGCTCCCTGGCAGTGACAGTGGGGTGAGGGATACATGATTGAGTGTGAGATGGCTGAGGCGATAAGCAATAACGATACCGATATCGCACTAGGTTATTGTTTGAATAGCATTCAAGGTTTCCGCCAGAGGGGAGTGGGTGTCCAAGCCCGCCAGCTCAGTACCAAAGTGGGGATACCCCCTCCCCGTTGTTGGTAAATAAAACAAAAAATATTTTCCATATTTGGCTGTCATTTCAGTTTAAATAGACCATTCTAAGCACTAAATACCCAAACATCATGGTGGAAACATTGACATTCAATAACATTCTGCTAGGCTTTAACTTGATCATATGAGAAAATATAAACGTTCGTCACTTCTTGTGCGGCATGTAAAACACAACCAAGTCTAATGAATAAGGTGTTCGCCTTTACACTCGGGACATTCGTCATTGAGCGAGAGCTATGTTTCCCCATTTCGGGTTCAAATGAACACCGTTTACATGTTGTATATATAAAGCCTACTCACCATCAAGCTCTTTTCGACTGAAGCGATTCACCTGAAAACATATTATTAGAGAAATTGAATTACGTAAATAGAAGACGAATAATTAGAATATATTGGGCATTTAGAGAACACAATGTAACAAATACACCACATCATATAGGGCCTATATGTGTGCACCTGTGAAAATAATATAATTTATGTAGCTGTTATTTGTACATGATTTGTATTTAACTGTTTACTATTCTTATCATGCAATTTGTTTATGTTATTAAACTTACAAATTGTTCCTATCATAACCTCTGAATTATTTTCAGGCTTATGCATGACAGTGTGACTTTACCATTATGATCATGATTATATTATTATACTTTTAGTCAGATTCTAGTTAACATATTTTGCTTAGTCAGATTCAATAACAATATTTTGTTTATAACGTGTAAGGAAACCTAAGGTATTTTACATATGTTCTTACAACGTGTAGGTTATTATAATGTACACTTCACACATATACCGGTATACAGAACCCTAGCAGCCAGAGTGTCAGATGTAGAAAATACGAAGCTCTGCCCGTTAGAGGTCGATGTGATACGTATGCATGTGTAGATATATACAGTATAATGAACTCTGCCCGTTAGAGGTCGATGTGGTACGTATGCATGTGTAGATATATACAGTATAATGGACTTTGCCCGTTAGAGGATGTGGTACGTATGCATGTGTAGATATATACAGTATAATGAACTCTGCCCGTTAGAGGTCGATGTGGTACGTATGCATGTGTAGATATATACAGTATAATGGACTCTGCCCGTTAGAGGTCGATGTGGTACGTATGCCTGTGTAGATATATACAGTATAATGGACTCTGCCCGTTAGAGGTCGATGTGGTACGTATGCCTGTGTAGATATATACAGTATAATGGACTCTGCCCGTTAGAGGTCGATGTGGTACGTATGCCTGTGTAGATATATACAGTATAATGGACTCTGCCCGTTAGAGGTCGATGTGGTACGTATGCCTGTGTAGATATATACAGTATAATGGACTCTGCCCGTTAGAGGTCGATGTGGTACGTATGCCTGTGTAGATATATACAGTATAATGGACTCTGCCCGTTAGAGGTCGATGTGGTACGTATGCATGTGTAGATATATACAGTATAATGGACTCTGCCCGTTAGAGGTCGATGTGGTACGTATGCCTGTGTAGATATATACAGTATAATGGACTCTGCCCGTTAGAGGTCGATGTGGTACGTATGCCTGTGTAGATATATACAGTATAATGGACTCTGCCCGTTAGAGGTCGATGTGGTACGTATGCCTGTGTAGATATATACAGTATAATGGACTCTGCCCGTTAGAGGTCGATGTGGTACGTATGCATGTGTAGATATATACAGTATAATGGACTCTGCCCGTTAGAGGTCGATGTGATACGTATGCCTGTGTAGATATATACAGTATAATGGACTCTGCCCGTTAGAGGTCGATGTGGTACGTATGCATGTGTAGATATATACAGTATAATGAACTCTGCCCGTTAGAGGTCGATGTGGTACGTATGCATGTGTAGATATATACAGTATAATGAACTCTGCCCGTTAGAGGTCGATGTGGTACGTATGCATGTGTAGATATATACAGTATAATGAACTCTGCCCGTTAGAGGTCGATGTGGTACGTATGCATGTGTAGATATATACAGTATAATGGACTCTGCCCGTTAGAGGTCGATGTGGTACGTATGCATGTGTAGATATATACAGTATAATGGACTCTGCCCGTTAGAGGTCGATGTGGTACGTATGCATGTGTAGATATATACAGTATAATGGATAATTAACCCTTAGGCATACAACGCTGAACTATGTTTATATAATCAATGGAGTCCAAGGGGTCTTTTCAATTTTAAATCATTAGAAAAAAATGTAATTTAGCTCTTTCCACTTCATGTGAATACCTATGTATGGGTCCACGGCCACTATACATAGTTTACTCTTTTACTGCGGGGATCGACTTCAGAGTCAGATTTTGACGTATAAAGTCGGTCCACGCGCTGAAAGGGTTATTGCCGTTATTCTGTTTACGATGACTTACCAAATGTTCTGGCAGATTGTCCAAGTTATACCAGGGTAGCTGCTCTATGAGTATATTACTCATGGTGAGCGGACAACTGACTCGAAGGCTTTGTCAAGATCAAAATATCCAAAGCACGTCTCCTGGGAGTAGTCACAGATCTATTATATTCTTTATTCACAAGGAAACACAGTTTAGTCCTAAATACAACAGACACGAACGCCTTGTCAAGACCAAATATCAACTGTGAACGTGTACATCCAAAACACGTCTCTTGTGAGTATATATTCCTCGATCACAATGAAACAACAGGCTCGAACGCTTTGTCAATATCAAATATTGACTATTTCTATCAAGAACCCGCCTTCTGGGAGTGTTCATAAATGTATAGGTCTCGCTTGCGACCTGCAATGAGACTGTGATTAATCTTATTGGCATCGGAAACGTATATCCAAAAGTTCAACCCATGGTCACAAACATAATATCTGAGGATTGAATGTGTTCACGCCTCAACTCGCGTGCCGTATTTTCGTGTCTCAATGAGTCTGAGCCTATAAGAGATCACACGTACATACATACATACATAGACACATACGAATAAGTCCATACAGGGGATTATTATATGTACATATACCATGTGTATAATATAATATATTATATATATAAGGAAGGGTAATCCAGCCCAGTGAACGGGTCATCGTACAACAAAGACAAGCTGTAACTTGGTAGGCCTATTTGCTCACCTATTTGCTCACCTTGCACTCCATAATTCTTTGGATATAATGTCATATGAAGACAATCAATTGCTTACGTACTTTGTATGAAAGTATGTAACTACAACATAAGCACACTAACCCTGAAGCGTTGATTTATATAATTTAAATTTTCACAGTGGGCCTACTCAGGGGCGGATCTAGCTTTTCAGTGAGGGGGGGGGGGAATTAAATTTAACAAACAAAAATATTTTACTGTTAAGGAGTCGAGGGGTCCGCCCCCGGGGAAATTTTTGATTTCCAAAGATTTTCTTATGCAATCTAAGGCATATTAGACACTCTTTCTCACTCAGTAGTCAGTATTGTAGGGGGCCTCCGTGACCGAGAGGTAGCGTGCTCGACCTCAGACCGCCAGGGCTCGAATTTCGAATCCTGTGTCTGCAAGACAGTGTCATCTCAATCATCTCACCATCCTCAGGAGGTTCTCCTGGCCCAGTTTAGCCTATATGTGCACAAAGGTGGCCTGAAGCCAGATTCATTTCATTTCATTTTCTCACTCAGTAAGTCACCAAATCATAAGGAAACCCCTAAATAAGGTGAAGATTTTGTTCTGAGGGGGGGGGGGGGAGGGGGTAACCCCCCCCCCCCCCCTTGGATCCGCCACTGCTACTTGTGTTCCGCTAGCGCGACCCACAACTTCAAGTGACTAAACATTACTCATATTTTTTAATTTGATAACAAACATTTGTTAATTTTGATGTTTGAACACACGTTTCATTCCCAATAATTGTGGTGTGGTTTAACCCTTTCAAGACTAAGTTTACCGTTATCATCTTCATCCACTACAAACCTCGTATTGCTGTCGCAATCTTCGACTTGTAGTGGATAAGATGACTCGAAGTGGGTGGCAAGTGAAAAAAAGATATTGTTATTATTTAATTGTTTCATGAAAATTTTCATTCTAAAACCCATTGGAAATCGAGTCATTCTTCAAAGATACAAAATGCTGATTTGATGCATCGTGAGGGCTGAAAGGGTTAATCAGCTTATGAAACCCATATAAACTGTCAATAGTCGTGCTAGTGATGAGAGGGTTAATGTGGATGAAATAAAATGAAATGATTCGGGCTTTAGGCCACCTTTGTTCACATATAGGCTAAACTGGGCCAGGAGAACCTCCTGAGGATGGTGAGATGATTGAAAAGACACTGTCCGCTAGACACAGGATTCGAAATTCGAGCCCTGGCGGTCTGAGGCCGAGCACGCTACCTCTCGGTCACGGAGGCTCCCCACAATACTGACTTTCTTCAACGGTCCAGAATATGAAAAGAGAAGCAAACTTCAAAACAACTTTTAAACTTAAAGTTTGACAATTACTCAAAATGCCTAGTTAACGCAGATTTTTAAATAATCCTATGCTGAACAATATGAAAGAGAATTAGCTACTTATCTCGCAAAGATGTACCAACATTACTAAACTATATGAAACATCAAAATCAATTTTAACATTATCACAATCTCGTTAACAATAAAATAGTTATGTCAATCACACATCATTCATTCATCAGCACACACAACAAAATCATAAAAACAATAATACCCAAACCCCAGCGAGCTGGAAAATAGACAACAGATCAGTGATCATCGTGGTGAGGTTTACATAATAAAGTCTAGAGAACACCATCTCAGTCTCCTTCGTCTATCCTCCAGGTCGCACAGAACGCGATGATCAAATGGACTAACGACGTGAGTGCCTCAAGTTACTTCATGAGTAGTCACACTCACGCCGGAACGCGGTAGGGCCCCAATTTCAAAAGGTCTTGTTCTCGAGAGCCTAAACAGAAAAAATTGTTGCAAATAACGCCGATACAAGCTTATTTAACAGAAAACCTCAGCTGTACACAATCATACATTCTCTACAATTATCATACATCCCGAGTCACTCATGCTTCACTGCTTCTGCAGGTAGGGCTTCTGCACGTAGTAGGCCTCCTGCACGTATGCCGACATTATTATTGGCGTTGAGACAACATTGGCACAACATGTATTCACATGTCATACAGTAAACAAAATACTGTAATATACTTTAATTTTGCGACTATGAATTTTCGCGTAAACCCGATTTTTGCCCATTCTGCGGTCTTTTAATTTCGCGTAAAAATAATTTTTAAAGTTGATTTTTTTAGTCTGGAGACATGCAATTGTTATAGCGCCGTAATGACTGTCACCACCCTTAATACCCGACTAGTAGTCACTATGACGCAACGTCGTCGCTAGCATAATGTATGGTCACCAATTAACTGGAGGGGGGTGACTGACCATTGAGGCTAATGCCCTTGACATGCGCTGCTCATTAACCCTATCAATCCAACAGATTATCATTTAATTATTATTCTGCTGCTGATATATTACATCTGTACATGTGTCGTCTCAGTGAAAGATGTCTATATATATTTGACTTTAATTTGTTTTTGAAAAAGCTCATCGGATCTGTTTGATTGTGGGAATTTAAAATAGCTATATCTGTGCACATATTTGTGTAATATTTGCATAAATTTGGGAGTAACTACTGTCACTTAACTCAGAAACTTAGAAAAAACACATACCAAGTCAAGTCAAGTCAAGTCAAGTGAAATTTATTTAAGTGTCACCCAAAATTCATTTATATTAAGAACATTACAGTGTTACATTTATTGCGGCCAGTCAATTCTGACTTATGAGACACTATCAAGAAAACATAGCATTGAATAGTATATTGTTAAAAATAATGTAAAATTATGCAGGCTACCCAGCAAAACACGAAACACCAAACCAATGCCGGATCAATGCTGGCCGGCCATCTATACGACGCGGCCCAACATTGAACCAACATCGGCCAAATGCCCCGCGCTTGCTGGGCATAGATAGACCTATAGTATACATGTACACAATTTGTCCTGGACTTGCTCCGCACTCTCTTGCTCCGACACACCGACACAGAGAGAGGCTCCACACACATACTTGGTAGATGTGTGGAGCCCCTCTCCACATCACCATATGAAAAGGAACCTCTAAAAACAGCACGCGTAAGAACAGAGACCACATAAGGATAAACAGATCATAATAGTACAATTGTAATGGAACATACATAAAATCATGCTCTGTTCAACCGAATGCATGCAGTGCGCACCAGTTATAGACCAGTGACCCAGCAAACACGACACGTCGAAACAATGGTGCTCCAATGCTGGGCCAGCGTCGCAGACGTTGGGCCAGCACTAGAACATCACCGCCCCAACGCGTCGTGTCTGCTGAGAACCCAGCAAACACAAAACATGTGCACGGCACCTATACAACGTTGGCCCAACGTCGGAGCGGTACAACGTCTTCGACGTTGGTCCAACACTGCACAGACGCTACACAAATGTCCTATGATTGCCGGGAAAACATGTGATAAAATAATATAAAGCTAATCATGTTGAAAATTGATGGTTACCATATTCACGATAACAGTACACCAATGTATTTTGTGAATAATTTATGCTCCCTTCTCTGGAGCATCAAGTGACAGGCTTTTGCTGTATGACGCACTATGTTCGAATTTGACATTAAATATTTAAAACGGTCGTCCATAGACCATCCTAAAAACATATCGTGACTAGATTGAGCTTTAAGGAACAGTTCATTTCGTAAATCGGCATAAAAATTACACGACATAAGGAAATGCTTTTCAGTTTCTACAGATCCTGAAACACAAATTAAACAGGTTCTTTGGTCGACAGATAACTGTGAATATCTCCCAGTCTCAATGTGAAGTGGAGCTACACCACAACGCAAAGAGGCTAGGGCTCTACGCTGGCTTAATGTAATGTTCATGCTAAGGTAAGGCTCTTCGCTAAAATCATTTTTAAAGGTGCGATAAGTCCTTAGTTTATTCCCACATCCATTACGGCGCTGGTCATTCCAAAGCACACTGTGCCATTTTTGTTTAATGTCTTCAAAGACACAAGTATCCATATATTCAAGAACATCGTCAGCAGAATGAGCTTTAGATGCGTCATTTAAATGCTGTAAACCCAAGGCAGTAAATTTCGATCTCACCCTAAAACACCAATTGTTTTTATTAATTCGGGCAGCAGCTAAATCCCAGTTAAACACTTTTTTGGCTAGTCTATTCGGACACATACAAGTTAGCCTACACCACAGACGGGTTACATTTAAAATCTGTTTATGGAAAGGTGTTTTCCACCTCAATTCAGCTTGGATAGCAACAGCCTCTGCTCATTCGGCGACCTCTGTATGAGCCGGATCTAAAAAACAAGTGAATAAATATAGAAATGTCGTTATTTTTCTAATAAAACGACATTGAATAAACGTGCTGTGTTAGTCTCCCCACATGTAATTTTGCTTCTAAGATATAGACGTAGTGTTCTAATGCTAATAGGGACACATTGAATAAACGTGCTGTGTTAGTCTCCCCACATGTAATTTTGCTTCTAAGATATAGACGTAGTGTTCCAATGCTAATAGGGACACAATATAGATATAGACGTAGTGTTCTAATGCTAATAGCGACACAATCACTTATTTTATAAATGTGTTTATTGAATAGTTTTACATCTATGGCACGGCTACAAATTTTGCAAGAAACTATTTTAATATTTTTTTTGCAAAGAAAACGTTGGTTATAGGACTTCAAGTAAATTATCATGTAAGCAGACAAGGACCTCCCCACCACCCAATATCAGGCGATGATACTTTGACACACCACATTTATCTTATTGTACGCCTACATTGTATATGTATGAAGCATCACCCCTTACAACGCAGAATTATTTTTGCTTAAACCATGGAGAAATGAATCGGGCTTTAGGCCACATTTGTGCACATATAGGCTAAACTGGGCCAGGAGAACCTCCTGAGGATGGTGAGATGATTGAGATGACACTGTCCTCCAGACACAGGATTCGAAATTCGAGCCCTGGTGGTCTGAGGCCGAGCACGCTACCTCTCGGTCACGGAGGCTCCCCACAATACTGTCTTTCACACATGGATGGGGAAAAAACATTTTTGTTTTTTTGAAACCGCCGAGATCGGGAACCGAACCCCGAACTCTGGCGTGAAAGGCAGCGGCGCTAACCACTACTCTAGGGCCCCCGCCCGCTTAAACCATGGGGACTAAGTGAGTGTTTTCAATTTATAATCACCATAAATGTCTTGGTGAGTTCTTTTCCGCTCATTTGAATACCTATGTTGTGGGATTACTAAAATTATAAATATTTTAATTCCTTCAGTGCAGGGATCTTCTTTATATGTCAGAATCTGACGTCTACAGACGTCAGATTCTGACGTATAAAGACGGTCCCCGCACTAAAAGGGCTAAGATCATCATTGACATTTTTTTAATTCAATACATAAACACTTGTGATACAAAATAACAACGTTATTCTTGAGTAGGAAAATATTGTGTATCTATTATCGTGGTGTATTATCATCTCGATTTATAAATATATTTGATTAATTATATAACCTGATAACCAAGATACCTATGATTTGGAGTTTGCATGGTGTACCCTGGAAAGAGCCATTCTCTATATGTGAATCACGCTTATCTCAGCTCTCGTTATTAATAATCAGTTATTGGGGGACACATGGTGACATGCTGATACGAGAAGTTCACCCAGTGCTGGTTTAATAATGAGTCATTGTTGCAGACGTTGGCCCAGAATGAAAACGGCACTGGTTCAACGTTTCGCATTTGCTGCAAACCCTTTGAAGATCTGATTTGTCACAATTGGACATTACACAAGTGGGTTGAATTAAAGGGACTAGCCCAGGTCTAAAATCATAAAAAAATCGGTGATTTTATTTCGGGTTCTTAATATGACCATATGATGTAAACATGTCCATAGACTAGAACTGCAAAATTTTATAATTTTTGTACTGCGCATTCACCAGTTAGGCTAGATATAAAGACGAACTTCCTGATTTCTAATTATTGACAACCATGTCAAAAATAAGAAATACGGAAATGTCGTCTCTATATCTAGCCTAACTGGTGAATGCGACGCACAAAAATTAAAAACTTTTGCAGTTCTAGTCTATGGACATGTTTACATCATATGGTCATATTAAGAAGCCAAAATAAAATCACCGATTTTTGATGATTTTAGACCTGGGCTAGTCCCTTTAAGGAAATATACCGAGCAATTTTTGAGATACATTATAACGTCTGATTTAAACTTGAAGTTAATTTGAATTTAATCATATAATAGTAACGTTACCGGTAAAAGTTTTACAATTAAAAAGTGTGCCTGCAAAATAGAAGCGTATATTTATCTTAATAAAAAAATAATTATATTATTTTAAATGATCTCACAGATAAAATGATTAGATTCACTCAGCAGCTATTTCAGGCCCATACCCTGTATTGAGTTCGGGGGGGGGGGAGAGGGTTGTTTGTAGTTTGTAATTGATTCAATGGAGGAGAAGTAAACTATTTTTTTGTGGACCTGAACATGAAGAAAGTACTAAATTAATATTTAAATTGTGTGTGATGGGGGGGGGGGGGGAGCCCCCCTTCAGGGTAGGACTTATTTTGTAATTTTAAGATTCAGACTCTGTTTCGCACTCTACATTCAATGCTAAAAGTATATACAGTTGGCCAGCCATATTTGGATTATGAGAGACGCTCGACTAATAAATATGCAAGTACATGAATACATCAATAAATCAATTATTACAAGTTTTACATACAATATAAATGAAGAGATAGATAAAGGAATGAAATTTATACAAATTTTATTAAATTGAAGGTGTTACTCGACTTGTACGACTTGTACGTGTGTATAGGTTGGTAGCAGGGCGATAGTTAAGTAGCACGTGAAGCACTCTGATATGAGATATCGCGTGAAGCTCTGTGTTCACGTGATAACGTGAATATACAGTGCTAGCAGGGCGATGTTCAAGTAGTACGTGAAGCATGCTGATAGGGGCAGAAAGTGAAGCAGTCTGTTCACATGATAACGTGATAATGTGAAGCAAAGTCAGCCTTATCTGTCACATGCTGTCACATGTAGGCTTACTGGAGTATTGTTCTCCGGTTTGGTCACCATACTTCGTGACAGAAATAGCATCATTTGATAAGGTGCAGCGACGTGCTACTAAATGTAACCTTATTCCAAATCCTGCTAAGTTATTTTTTTTAAATTTTAAACCACTTGAGGTTGTGTCTCGCTACAGCGATCCTCAACCTCAAGTGGTTAAAAATTAAAAAAAATAGAGGGACAGCTGACATCTTATTTATATTGACACGAAAAGGGCCAAAGCTCTAGACACCAAATATTGAAGCTGTAATTTCGGGACCTTATGCAAATGCATTGCTGACATACACACCTGCTGCTTCTGGCCTAAAGTTCAAGGTCAAATAGCAAAAGGGGCAAATATTTCATGCGTTCAATAATAACAGTTTTCTAAAATTTGATGAAGGTCTAAAAATAATATGACAAACAATACACAATTTGGTCAGTCCATAGACACCCCTTCAGTCATCACAAAGACGGAAATTCAGGGTAAACATATGCGATAAGTAGGCCTACCCCTCTAGTGGCTCCCTTACATAAAATGAACGATACAATGAAACGTTACGTGGCGCAGCCAAGTTGAAATTAGCAGGACTAATTTGTCGCTATGTTAAAAGAATACCGCCATCTGTTTTGCCTATCATCACATTATGTGATGATCACATTATGCATCGTAACTTTGCAACAAATGAGGATATAACATATGTAAGGTATAAACATCATCAGGACAGACAATTTAATATCGTGTATGTATATGATAATAGCAATTTTGCATAAATAAATTTGCATAAATTAAAGATGGCCGCCATATGATTTTCAAATGATGACATTATGCCTCATACATTTGGAATAAATAGAGATTGAAACATGTATCAAGTGTAAAAAAGTCAGGGTTTGATTTTTTTAATACCGTGTATGTATATTGTAAGAATAGGAAAGGCTAATATGCATAAATTAAAGACAGCCGCAGTCTGATTTGCCAATCACCGCATTTTGTGTCATGACTGTGGAGCAAACACATCAGAAAATACATCAGAATTACTCTTGAATACTGTGCAGTTAGGTCTACTTTACATAAATTAAATATGGTTGTCGTAGTATTTGTATTTTATTATTTTATGTTTTTTAACGTTGAAATAAATGTATTTCATCTTACAGTCGATTTGATGGTTTTGATTGAATCTGTACCTTATACAACGTAGTCGAACGCTTTCCAGAGGTCAAAAAAACATCAAATGCAGTTCTCATCCAATTTCGAATTTTAGCCCAAAGAGCAAGAACCACAAAGGGAATTAGCCTAATATTAGGCCCAACTAATAAGGACTGTGATTTCAAGTGAGCTGAATAAATAAATCCCTTATAAAACTGATATTCACGACAATATACAATACCACCTTGAACATAGCGGCAGTAAAACAGATGGGCAGTTCGAAATTTCCGGTTACCATAACAACCAGGTATACATACATGAAGAAAATGCAATTGTGTCTGTTTTTATTCTCCAAATTACGGGTTATCTCGTCACCCAACTTTATATTACCACACCTGGTCCTTTTTTAGAACATTATAGGCAATCTCAGATGCGAGTGATAACATGAGAAAGAGAGGATATACAGTAATGATCATGCTCCCATTGATACCTACGATATATCGTCGCCTCGGAGCTAAAGGATCCTATCTGACACTCGTTAGAGTGGCAGATAGGATCCTTTAGCTCCGAGGCGACGATATCCTCTGATTGATAACAATATATTTGTTTCCTGTGATCCGGCGTCTAAATATTGATATTATAAGTAGTATCAAGTAGCGTATATGATTAAAAATAATTGGTAGTTCATCATGTGAATAGTTTTAGTTTTCCTGAGATAAGTAAAGTGATCAAGATGCGACCATCTCTTCGTGAACAGTCGTGTGCAAGATTGCAAAAATGGTTTCGATGGCATATCAAAGCTGGTATGGAACAAAGCAGATCACGACGGTAAAATTATTAGTAGTATAAATATTTTGTTGTGGACCTTGTCGACAAGCAAAAACATCTGGGCATGTCACACTCCAGATGTAGAAGAGTCTCAACGCTTGCCGGGATATCAGAAGGAGGCATATATTACCGGAATATTGCGACCTTGGTATGAAGCTGAAGACAAGTGCGCGATCTCAGCGTTAGAATAAACACAGAGAAGGCTTGAATTACGTACCTGGTTTTTGCATTATGTTGATCTGCAGTCCTTTCCTGTCCTCCGCATGGCAGCCACATCAGCACAAGGGTATTCCCAAAGTAATGTTTGGGGTCATAGCATTGACACGCATATATACAGCTGTATGCACAATGTCGCAATGGTACATAATCAAAAAAACATCAGCACCTTAGAAATGAAAGATCCTTCGGTGTATTATAAGAAATAGAAGCTACAAAACCACTCTTGGTCACCCCAAATCCACTGAATTTGTCAGATATATGGCTGCTGTGGCTGAATTGATGCACATTCGTCAGAATCTGGACTACAAGTGGGATTATGAATTCTATTTTATTATAAAAATAGCATGGTCGATAACTGTATCCAAATTACTTTAGATGAAAATACTAATACCACAAAATTTAATTAAAGTCATTTTAAATTTTATCGTTATAGTTGCAAAGTTCATTTACTCATTGTTTATGCTGCATGGGTGTATCATGAAGATAATACTTGATACCAGAGCCAGAAATATACCCACGTCACCTATTTTATATCTAGCGAACGCTTTTGGATGTGCATCACGTTATCTAAACGGACAGATCAATAGGACAATTTTGATTCCCACAACCCCCCCCCCCCCCCAGTTTTTCGTATAAGCTACATAAGCTACATGATATACATCTGCTAGAACCCGCACTACGCCGGTTTCTACAGGCCTGGGCCCGTATTCTGGTACAAGTTATGATAAATCGTAGGCTTCTGATTGGTCGAGATGGCCATCTCGACCAATCAGAAGCCTACGATTTATCGTAACTTGTACGAGAATACGGGCCCTGGGCACGTATTCTTGTACAAGTTATGATACATCATTATAGGCTTCGGATTGTTCGAGATTGTCATCTAGACCAATCCGAAGCCTACGATATATCGTAACTTGTATGAGAATACGGGCCCTGATGTATATGTAGAACCATCCCCATGCTTTCAATTTTTTTTTTGAAAAACAGACAAGGTCTGTCCCATGAAACCACGTTTTTAAACAAAAAAGACTGATTCCAGCCATGGGATTTGCTTAGAGTGTCAAAAAAAATAATAATGGTTTGTAAAAATACTTTTGAAAATTTTGCCACACTTGATTGCATATACCTTTGGAAAGTTTCAAAATCTGCTGAGTGCACTGTTATAACGACAAACTGTTTTGCCTAGTATGGCTAATTACATCGCCTTAAAGTCGTGAACATGTGTCATCATTATAATACTCTTGAAATATGTAAAGGCTCCGTGCAGGTATTCATTTGTTGATCACTGATATTGAATGTGCTGAATTTGCACAAAATCGGCGAGATCTGTGGCGTTTTCGGCCATATTGTCGGATCAATCTTCACTCGTGGCTGACATTTCCTCTTCAGTCCTTGCTCTTTTGATTAGGCTCTGTGTGAATACTGCCATTCGATTCAATAGATGTCGCTATCTATGCTGCCGCACAAAGCCAAAAGGCAGTATCTGATCTCTTGTGAAATTAAGCAGATACTGCCTTTTGGCTTTCCAGACCGGAATAGAGCAGTACAATAGCTCATCTGCATTGAGCGAGTTTATAAGTATTTGACATAATTTTATGAAGATGGTAGTCGAAAATTGGCTATTAAAAACCTTTAATGAGTGCGAACAATTACAACATGATTGCTATCTCCAGATTGGATTACTAAAGATCATGATAGGATACTTCCTAGTAAGATTACAATTTAATTTGATTTGTTTATCGATTACTTATTTGAAATTCGGGGTAAATCCTATGGAGGAAGGTTAGGCCCAACCCTATCATTTGGGCCTAATATTAGGCTAATAGGGAATGTGCTAGGTATACAATACAAAACTCACTTTGAATGACTAATAATAGCAAATGCAGCTTAAGAACTACATCTATATATGAAACTATGACAAAAAATCTTAACAGTGTTTTACTAGGTTAGAAATAACAATAGGCAAACGTGATTAAAAATTTCAAATTTTAAACGACCTAAGCTAAAAAAGGGATGATGGTGCCAAAATAATTTTGTATATTTTTACTTCAAACTATCCAAAAACGCTCTCGTCTCCCTGGACCACTTGTGTGGTTACCGAAGGTCACGAAAGGTCATTAAAGGTCATCAAGTGCAGTTTTAAACTAATTTTAAATTTTAGCCTGAATGGCACCGCAAAGGGAAAGTGTTAGGCGAACAATACTTTGAATAGCTAACAAGCATAATTATGCATAATTATATATTTATTAAATTATACATAACACGGTAAAAAAAACCCATAAAAAATAGCAATGTTTCTATCAATTAAAATAGTCAGTATTATTTACGCTAACGGCCTTAGATATGCTCTGGAAGTGTATCTCAAGACACGCGTTGCCAGGTATCGAAATAATCTAAATAAATAATAAACTCAATTTGCGCATCAAAATCTGACGGGATGTCATATAGTCACCATGTGCATTCTGACTAATAGCTAACAAACATACATTTCTGAAATAATAACATATGCATTTATCAAATTATACAGTAAAAGATAACAAAATATAAAAAATAACAGCGTTTTTTTTCAGTTAAAATTAAACATAAGAATATGTGACTATTTAAGATGACGTTCATAGACATGCCTTGGAAGTGTATCTCAAAACACATAATTAGTTAATAGTAATGAATCAAATGTATTTCAATATCCAGTTTTCCCAAAAGGCACATCTAGACCACCTAGAGGTGGTGTGTGCAAGATTTGAAGACGATCGGACAACGACGCTGACGGAAACATCAATGAAACAACATATCTCCCCGCAAATACGAGGGAGAAATAGCTGCCTTGAGTAACAAGATATACATTAATTTCTACCGATTTATTTGCTTTAAAATGGATGCATGTAAAAATATCCACATTATCTGGATTGACTGTGAATATGCTAAAGACCCACCCAGCGTGGGGTGTAATAGTCTAAAGACCCACCCAGCGTGGGGGGTAATAGTATATGCTAAAGACCCACCCAGCGTGGGGGGTAATAGTATATGCTGAAGACCCACCCAGCGTGGGGGGTAATAGTATATGCTAAAGACCCACCCAGCGTGGGGGGTAATAGTATATGCTAAAGACCCACCCAGCGTGGGGGGTAATAGTATATGCTGAAGACCCACCCAGCGTGGGGGGTAATAGTATATGCTAAAGACCCACCCAGCGTGGGGGGTAATAGTATATGCTAAAGACCCACCCAGCGTGGGGGGTAATAGTATATGCTAAAGACCCACCCAGCGTGGGGGGTAATAGTATATGCTAAAGACCCACCCAGCGTGGGGGGTAATAGTATATGCTAAAGACCCACCCAGCGTGGGGGGTAATAGTATATGCTAAAGACCCACCCAGCGTGGGGGGTAATAGTATATGCTAAAGACCCACCCAGCGTGGGGGGTAATAGTCTTCTTTCTTAAACTTTCTACCAATGGGACTGTCTGACTTGGGGAACATCTTATCATATACCACTGAACCACCGGCTAAATAAGCACTCCACCAACCAAAACTACCTCCTGTTATTATACTGTCATTACAACTGGCCAAAAGACACATATCATCAAAAGGACTTGTAAAAGGTGACATGACAATTTGCTTATGTAAAGGAAGAACATATTGCTTTGTCCAAAGCAGATCCTGTGTTGCTATAATGAACACAATTTCGTTTGTCTGTTTTTCATAGTATTGTATGGCCTTTTCTATGTAGGTGATATTGGAGACTGTATATCCAAGACGTGCTTGCTTTTCGAAATCACCTCTTCTTATATGAATACCAACTAGGCTCGTATCACGCAATTTTTCTGATAGAACACTATCTAAATAATGATTAATTTTACTCTGTGTGAAGGATGAGAATTTCAGGCGATATTTAAGATCATTTGTCCAAGTGTGGGCAAAATATCTCCATGATTGACGATAACCACTAATTTTAATAACGTCCGTCTTCTTATATTTCTTATGCAGATTAAAAACGCTCGGATTAAATATGGCAGAACCACTGGGTTCTCTAACATGTTTTATCAGTTTCTTTTTACAACTGTATACTTCCTGGGAACTTGGTATATTCAGTGTAATATTTTCAAAAACTGTCTTCAGATTTGTCGATACTTCCATCCGGAGAGTGAACTCGTTAGCTTTAGCAATCCCATAGCTTGAAGCAAATTTAAAAAGAAAATTTCCTAACTGTGTAGTCTCATTAAAAAGTGATGTCAACAAGATCCTGTCATGAATTGGTATGTTCAGTGCTGTACAATTAGTTTCATGAAACGTATTTTCAGATGATCGCTTCTGTGTATTTGCTTCCCACAAATTGAAGTAGGCTAATCTATGAGTGCTTATATATTTTGCAATTACAAAATAATTCCAGCCGCCTATAATAAAAGTCAACGCCATGCTGAAAATGACGACTTTCACAACACCTGTTCGGAAAAAATAAATAACTATCGTCAGCAATCATCGTATTGTCATTGTGAACATATACATGTTAAAGGGACCCCGTGGGATGAGAATTTGCAGTTTTGTCAATTTTGCTATTTTTTTATGAGGCTATATAGCCTATAGACCTTAAATAAAAATACATAACAATCAAAATTCAACTTAAAGCACCGAAAAAAGACTAAATTATTTTTATTTCCAGGTGTCAGCAGTATACATAACAAATTCACAAGTCTCAGACGGTGGGATTAAAACCAGTTTCCTCGCACTGCACTAATTGGGTCCTTCAAATCAAGACATAGGAGGATGCCACTGTAGCACTGATTGTCTGTGGCAACGACCAACGGCATCAACGGCATCAACATGTGGCACAATGCTGTGGAACCATTCAACAGTACCTTAGGTAAACAATTTACAAAACGTTCGTTTATAGATTTTTGTTGGATTCAAAGAAACGTTGATAAAATATATTTAAAAATTCCAAAAAATCCTAAAGAAATAAAACCATGATCTGTGGGATACACTGCTTCACTACAAAATTAAAAACAAAAAAATTTATGTGATACCACGGGGTCCCTTTAAGAAGGTTAAATGATTGTATATGACAAGTAGAATATGCGACAATTTAATTTCAATGTCACAAACTAACAATTACTCGCAGCGTAATTGTAATTATACTCAAATCAAGACAAAATCTAAGTAATACACATGCAGATATCATTAGATGTACAGTAACAAATCGTTAGCACCAAGGCGGACGTATATAGTTGGCCATAAACTGTGATCTCTGATAAAAATATTGTTTATTTTACATATGTACTAATCAACGATGCTCATAGTGACTAGCGCAATCTATTATTTTAAAATACATTATTCACCAACCTGACGTTTCACGTCTAAATAATGAGTACCGTTGGGTGAAGTGAAAGTAACTCATGTTCAATGATTTCATCTGTTGAAAATCATGTACAATATGCCTAGGAGAGATTCCAGATGCACCTGTGAATATATCATCAAATATACATCATGTACTATATGCCAATAAGAGATTCCTGGGGCAGCCGTAAATATATCATCAAATATACATCCATACACGTGTTGAACTCAATTGGAATGCAACATATGTCAACGTTTACTGCTATATTTCTCATCATATAGTTAATTTATTTATGAACACTGTAGGCTATAATAATCAATACCATTACAAGTGTATAAGTCGTATTTTTTGCTGAGCCTTTCCCTTTTGTCATTCATGCTTGAATAGTAACCAAATTGTTTTGAATAACTAATAACAAATAATTTAAGGTACATCATCATATAGACACCATTGTTGCAAAAAGACAATGTCTATTTCCAGAGCGAACTATTCTAAATATACAACAGATTGTCTGCAGATGAGATACAGACTATTATCACAGACTATTATTACAGACTGTATGCAGATGAGATGCAGGATATCATTACAGACTGTCTAAAGATGAGAGGTAGACTATTATTACATACTATTATTACAGACTGTCTAAAGATGAGAGGCAGACTATTATTACAGACTATTATTACAGACTGTCTGCAGATGAGAGGCAGACTATTATAACAGACTGTCTAAAGATGAGAGGCAGACTATTATTACAGACTATTATTACAGACTGTCTACAGATGAGAGGCAGACTATTATTACAGACTATTATTACTGACTATTATTACAGACTATTATTACAGGCTGTCTAAAGATGAGAGGCAGACTATTATTACAGACTATTATTACAGACTGTCTACAGATGAGAGGCAGACTATTATTACAGACTATTACTACTGACTATTATTACAGACTATTATTACAGCCTGTCTAAAGATGAGATGCAGACTATTATCACAGACTATTATTACAGACTGTCTAAAGATAAGAGGCAGACTATTATTACAGACTATTATTACAGCCTGTCTAAAGATGAGAGGCAGACTATTATTACAGACTGTTATTACAGACTGTCTAAAGATGAGAGGCAGACTATTATTACAGACTATTATTACAGACTGTCTACAGATGAGAGGCAGGATATCATTACAGACTGTCTAAAGATGAGAGGCAGACTATTATTACAGACTATTATAACAGACTGTCTAAAGATGAGAGGCAGACTATTATTACAGACTATTATTACAGACTATTATTACAGACTATTATTACAGCCTGTCTAAAGATGAGAGGCAGACTATTATTACAGACTATTATTACAGACTGTCTACAGATGAGAGGCAGACTATTATTACAGACTATTATTACTGACTATTATTACAGACTATTATTACAGCCTGTCTAAAGATGAGAGGCAGACTATTATTACAGACTATTATTACAGACTGTCTACAGATGAGAGGCAGGATATCATTACAGACTGTCTAAAGATGAGAGGCAGACTATTATTACAGACTATTATAACAGACTGTCTAAAGATGAGAGGTAGACTATTATTACATACTATTATTACAGACTGTCTAAAGATGAGAGGCAGACTATTATTACAGACTATTATTACAGACTGTCTACAGATGAGAGGCAGGATATCATTACAGACTGTCTAAAGATGAGAGGCAGACTATTATTACAGACTATTATAACAGCCTGTCTAAAGATGAGAGGCAGACTTTTATTACAGACTATTAATACAGACTGTCTGCAGATGAGAGGCAGACTATTATAACAGACTCTCTGTAGATGACATGCAGACTATTATTACAGACTGTCTGTTGATGAGATAAAGACTATTATTACAGACTCTCTGTAGATGAGAGGCAGACTATTATTACAGACTATTATTACAGACTGTATGCAGATGAGAGGCAGGATATCATTACAGACTGTCTAAAGATGAGAGGCAGACTATTATTACAGACTATTAATACAGACTGTATGTAGATGAGAGGCAGACTATTATTACAGACTATTAATACAGACTGTATGTAGATGAGAGGCAGACTATTATTACAGACTATTAATACAGACTGTATGTAGATGAGAGGCAGACTATTATTACAGACTATTATTACAGACTGTCTGTAGATGACATGCAGACTATTATTACAGATTATTATTACAGACTGTCTGTAGATGAGATACAGACTATTATTACAGACTGTCTGTAGATGAGATGCAGACTATTATTACAGACTATTATTACAGACTGTCTGCAGATGAGAGGCAGACTATCATTACAGACTATTATTACAGACTCTCTGCTGCAGATGACATGCAGACTATCAAAACAGACTATTATTACAGACTCTCTGCAGATGAGATAAGACTATTATTACAGACTTTCTGTAGATGAGATGCAGACTATTATTACAGACTATTATTACAGACTGTCTGTAGATGACATGCAGACTATTATTACAGACTATTATTACAGACTCTCTGTAGATGAGATACAGACTATTATTACAGACTATTATTACAGACTGTCTGTAGATGAGATACAGACTATTATTACAGACTGTCTGTAGATGAGATGCAGACTATTATTACAGACTATTATTACAGACTCTCTGTAGATGAGATGCAGACTATTATTACAGACTCTCTGTAGATGAGATACAGACTATTATTACAGACTATTATTACAGACTGTCTGTAGATGAGATAAGACTATTATTACAGACTGTCTGTAGATGAGATGCAGACTATTATTACAGACTCTCTGTAGATGACATGCAGACTATTATTACAGACTATTATTACAGACTGTCTGTAGATGAGATACAGACTATTATTACAGACTCTCTGTAGATGAGATGCAGACTATTATTACAGACTGTCTGTAGATGAGATGCAGACTATTATTACAGACTCTCTGTAGATGAGATACAGACTATTATTACAGACTCTCTGCAGATGAGATAAGACTATTATTACAGACTGTCTGTAGATGAGATGCAGACTATTATTACAGACTGTCTGTAGATGAGATGCAGACTATTATTACAGACTATTATTACAGATTGTCTGTAGATGAGATACAGACTATTATTACAGACTATTATTACAGACTGTCTGTAGATGAGATAAGACTATTATTACAGACTGTCTGTAGATGAGATGCAGACTATTATTACAGACTCTCTGTAGATGACATGCAGACTATTATTACAGACTATTATTACAGACTGTCTGTAGATGAGATATAGACTATTATTACAGACTGTCTGTAGATGAGATTCAGACTATTATTACAGACTCTCTGCAGATGAAATAAGACTATTATTACAGACTTTCTGTAGATGAGATGCAGACTATTATTACAGACTGTCTGTAGATGACATGCAGACTATTATTACAGACTATTATTACAGACTGTCTGTAGATGAGATACAGACTATTATTACAGACTCTCTGTAGATGAGATGCAGATTATTATTACAGACTGTCTGTAGATGACATGCAGACTATTATTACAGACTATTATTACAGACTCTCTGTAGATGAGATGCAGACTATTATTACAGACTGTCTGTAGAAGAGATTCAGACTATTATTACAGACTCTCTGTAGATGAGATGCAGACTATTATTACAGACTATTATTACAGACTCTCTGTAGATGACATGCAGACTATTATTACAGACTCTCTGTAGATGAGATTCAGACTATTATTACAGACTCTCTGTAGATGAGATGCAGACTATTATTACAGACTGTCAGTAGATGAGATACAGACTAGTATTACAGACTGTCTGTAGATGAGATGCAGACTATTATTACAGACTGTCTGTAGATAACATGCAGACTATTATTACAGACTATTATTACAGACTCTCTGTAGATGAGATACAGACTATTATTACAGACTGTCTGTAGATGAGATGCAGATTATTATTACAGACTCTCTGTAGATGAGATGCAGACTATTATTACAGACTCTCTGTAGATGAGATACAGACTATTATTACAGACTCTCTGTAGATGAGATGCAGATTATTATTACAGACTGTCTGTAGATGAGATACAGACTATTATTACAGACTGTCTGTAGATGAGATGCAGACTATTATTACAGACTGTCTGTAGATGACATGCAGACTATTATTACAGACTATTATTATAGAATCTCTGCAGATGACATGCAGACTATTATTACAGACTATTATTACAGACTGTCTGTAGATGAGATACAGACTATTATTACAGACTCTCTGTAGATGAGATGCAGATTATTATTACAGACTGTCTGTAGATGACATGCAGACTATTATTACAGACTATTATTACAGACTCTCTGTAGATGAGATGCAGACTATTATTACAGACTGTCTGTAGAAGAGATTCAGACTATTATTACAGACTCTCTGTAGATGAGATGCAGACTATTATTACAGACTATTATTACAGACTCTCTGTAGATGAGATGCAGACTATTATTACAGACTCTCTGTAGATGAGATTCAGACTATTATTACAGACTCTCTGTAGATGAGATGCAGACTATTATTACAGACTGTCAGTAGATGAGATACAGACTATTATTACAGACTGTCTGTAGATGAGATGCAGACTATTATTACAGACTGTCTGTAGATGACATGCAGACTATTATTACAGACTATTATTACAGACTCTCTGTAGATGAGATACAGACTATTATTACAGACTCTCTGTAGATGAGATGCAGATTATTATTACAGACTGTCTGTAGATGAGATACAGACTATTATTACAGACTGTCTGTAGATGAGATGCAGACTATTATTACAGACTGTCTGTAGATGACATGCAGACTATTATTACAGACTATTATTATAGAATCTCTGCAGATGACATGCAGACTATTATTACAGACTATTATTACAGACTGTCTGTAGATGAGATACAGACTATTATTACAGACTCTCTGTAGATGAGATGCAGACTATTATTACAGACTATTATTACAGACTGTCTGTAGATGAGATAAAGACTATTATTACAGACTGTCTGTAGATGAGATACAGACTATTATTACAGACTCTATGTAGATGAGATACAGACTATTATTACAGACTCTCTGTAGATGAGATGCAGACTATTATTACAGACTATTATTACAGACTGTCTGTAGATGAGATAAGACTATTATTACAGACTGTCTGTTGATGAGATGCAGACTATTATTACAGACTCTCTGTAGATGAGATACAGACTATTATTACAGACTCTCTGTAGATGAGATACAGACTATTATCACAGACTGTCTGTAGATGAGATGCAGACTATTATTACAGACTGTCTACAGATGAGATGCAGATTATTATTTTTTCTCGCTCTTTATTACCTCTGATTGGTTGCAGAATGATGGTGAAGAGGCAGCGATAACGTATCAGATACTTAACGCACAGTGTCGGTAACGAAATTACATCCTGAATATATTCTAAGAGCAGTATGTTGAGATAAAATTAAAAATGATAATTATAAGCACAGTGACGCAATGCTATTATTATGACAATAACAATAATATACGAACTATTGTAATTGTAAATTGATTTGGAAATATCAAACATTATTAATCAAGATTGCAATGGAAGTAAAGACTAATGAAGTATTCGGTATTTATCAGCCAAGAAGTGGTCTTACCGTAGATAATGCTGTGGAGTACACCATGTAGTATGTAGGCATATGTATATAGATTTATTACATGTATTGTTGGTCTTTAAAATCGCATATTTGCAAACGTCCACTGACCATTGTGCAGGCTGTAGAATCAGAAACCTTCTGTTTAGTGTGGGTCGATCACCCTGGTTTTATTGATGATGACGGCCAGTTCTCAATTGATTAGTATCATAATCGATTACTTTTATCATCATCTGTATAGTGACAGATGCTTTAATACTTCTTCGCATTTCTATGGTCGAAATTACTACCAATTATTTGGCCTACTTAATTTCCGTGTATATCTATCCAATGGATTCTCTTTATAGACGAGTATCATCATCTGATCTGCATGATGATCAGGCACAGGTGGCTAACATAGCTAACTGACCTCTCATCTCATCAATATGATGATCAGGCACAGATGGCTAACATAGCTAACTGACCTCTCATCTCACCTATATGATGATCAGGCACAGATGGCTAACATAGGTAACTGACCTCTCACCTGATCAATATGATGATCAGGCACAGATGGCTAACATAACTAACTGACCTCTCATCAGATCTACATGATGATCAGGCACAGATGGCTAACATAGCTAACTGACCTCTCATCAGATCTACATGATGATCAGGCACAGGTGGCTAACATAACTAACTCACCTCCCCTCTGATCATATGATGATCAGGCACAGGTGGCTAACATAACTAACTGATCTCTCCTCTGATCAATAAGATGATCAGGCACAGATGGCTAACATAACTAACTGACCTCTCATCAGATCTACATGATGATCAGGCACAGATGGCTAACATAACTAACTGACCTCTCATCAGATCTATATGATGATCAGGCACAGATGGCTAACATAGCTAACTGACCTCTCATCTGATCAATATGATGATCAGGCACAGATGGCTAACTTAACTAACTGAACTCTCATCAGATCTACATGATGATCAGGCACAGATGGCTAACATAGGTGACTGACCTCTCATCTCATCTATATGATGATCAGGCACAGATGGCTAACATAACTAACTGACCTCTCATCAGATCTACATGATGATCAGGCACAGATGGCTAACATAGCTGACTGACCTCTCATCTGATCAATATAATGATCAGGCACATATGGCTAACATAGCTGACTGACCTCTCATCTGATCAATATAATGATCAGGCACAGATGGCTAACATAGCTAGCTGACCTCTCATCAGATCTACATGATGATCAGGCACAGGTGGCTAACATAGCTAACTGACCTCTCATCTCATCTATATGATGATCAGGCACAGATGGCTAACATAGCTAACTGACCTCTCATCTCACCTATATGATGATCAGGCACAGATGGCTAACATAGCTGACTGACCTCTCATCAGATCTACATGATGATCAGGCACAGATGGCTAACATAACTAACTGACCTCTCATCAGATCTACATGATGGTCAGGCACAGATGGCTAACATAACTAACTGACCTCTCATCAGATCTACATGATGATCAGGCACAGATGGCTAACATAGCTGACTGACCTCTCATCAGATCTACATGATGATCAGGCACAGATGGCTAACATAACTAACTGACCTCTCATCAGATCTACATGATGATCAGGCACAGGTGGCTAACATAGCTGACTGACCTCTCATCAGATCTACATGATGATCAGGCACAGATGGCTAACATAACTAACTGACATCTCATCTCATCTATATGATGATCAGGCACAGATGGCTAGCATAACTAACTGACCTCTCATCTCATCTATATGATGATCAGGCACAGATGGGTAACGTGGCTAACTGACCTCTCATCTCATCTATATGATGATCAGGCACAGATGGCTAACATAACTAACTGACCTCTCATCAGATCTACATGATGATCAGGCACAGATGGCTAACATAGCTAACTGACCTCTCATCAGATCTACATGATGATCAGGCACAGATGGCTAACATAACTAACAGACATCTCATCTGATCATATGATGATCAGGCACAGATGGCTAACATAGCTAACTGACCTCTCATCTCATCTATATGATGATCAGGCACAGATGGCTAACATAGCTAACTGACCTCTCATCAGATCTACATTTTGATCAGGCACAGATGGCTAACATAACTAACTGACCTCTCATCTGATCATATGATGATCAGGCACAGATGGCTAACATAGCTAACTGACCTCTCATCTGATCAATATGATGATCAGGCACAGATGGCTAGCATAACTAACTGACCTCTCATCAGATCTACATGATGATCAGGCACAGGTGGCTAACATAGCTAACTGACCTCTCATCTGATCAATATGATGATCAGGCACAGATGGCTAACATAACTAACTGACCTCTCATCAGATGTACATGATGATCAGGCACAGGTGGCTAACATAACTAACTGACCTCTCATTTGATCATATGATGATCAGGCACAGATGGCTAACATAGCTAACTGACCTCTCATCAGATCTACATGATGATCAGGCACAGATGGCTAACATGACTAACAGACATCTCATCAGATCTATATGATGATCAGGCACAGGTGGCTATCATAGCTAACTAACCTCTCATCTCATCTATATGATGATCAGGCATAGATGGCTAACATGGCCAACTGATCTCTCATCTCATCTATATGATGATCAGGCACAGATGGCTAACATAGCTAACTGACCTCTCATCAGATCTACATGTTGATCAGGCACATATGGCTAACATAACTAACTGACCTCTCATCTGATCAATATGATGATCAGGCACAGATGGCTAACATGGCTAACTGACCTCTCATCTCATCTATATGATGATCAGGCATAGATGGCTAACATGGCTAACTGACCTCTCATCTCATCTATATGATGATCAGGCACAGATGGCTAACATAACTAACTGACATCTCATCTCATCTATATGATGATCAGGCACAGATGGCTAACATAGCTAACTGACCTCTCATCTCATCTATATGATGATCAGGCACAGGTGGCTAGCATAACTAACTGACATCTCATCTGATCATATGATGATCAGGCACAGATGGCTAACATAACTAACTGACCTCTCATCTGATCAATATGATAATCAGGCACAGATGGCTAACATAGCTAACTGACCTCTCATCTGATCAATATGATGATCAGGCACAGATGGCTAACATAACTAACTGACCTCACATCTGGTCATATGATGATCAGGCACAGATGGCTGACATAACTAACTGACCTCTCATCTGATCAATATGATGATCAGGCACAGGTGGCTAACATAACTAACTGACCTCACATCTGGTCATATGATGATCAGGCACAGATGGCTAACATAACTAACTGACCTCTCATCTGATCAATATGATGATCAGGCACAGATGGCTAACGTAACTAACTGACCTCTCATCTGATCAATGTGATGATCAGGCACAGATGGCTGACATAACTAACTGACCTCTCATCAGATCTACATGATGATCAGGCACAGATGGCTAACATAGCTAACTGACCTCTCATCAGATCTACATGATGATCAGGCACAGATGGCTAACATAACTAACTGACCTCTCATCTGATCATATGATGATCAGGCACTGATTGCTAAAATAACTAACTGACGTCTCATCAGATCTACATGATGATCAGGCACTGATGGCTAAAATAACTAACTGACCTCTCATCAGATCTACATGATGATCAGGCACAAATGGCTAACATAGCTAACTGACCTCTCATCTGATCATATGATGATCAGGCACAGATGGCTGAGATAGCTAACTGACCTCTCATCTGATCAATATGATGATCAGGCACAGATGGCTAACATAGCTAACTGACCTCTCATCAGATCAATATGATGATCAGGCACAGGTGGCTAACATAGCTAACTGACCTCTCATCTGATCTACATAATGATCAGGCACAGGTGGATGGCTAGCATAACTAAATGATAGGAATTCCACTGTAAAGTAAATAAATATATAATTAGCCATATACATGAGAACATAATGTAGATAGCCTTCATTGTATTCTGGGCAAATGAAGACAAAACAGCAAAGCAAATTTACAATACCTTGGTCTCCTTGCCAAGTGAAAATGATACTGTGAAACTTGCATGTGGAGTTAGCGGAGCATTTACATCAGTTAGCAATAACCCTATTGTATCTGGAATACACAGGGCCATTTACAGGTCTTAGATTTAACATATTAACCCTCTCTACCCTTTAACTGATAGATGCGCATATTTGTGCAAACCAAATTTTTGCAGTTTTTGTTAGACCTAATGTAACATCAAATGTTCAACGAGGCCAAAACAGAATAATGTGATGTTACATTTATTTGTTACACCTAATTTAACCTTTTCAAGCTTGAATTTACCATTGTCATCTCCATCTACTACAAGCCGCGAATGGATGTCGCCATTCCCGACTTGTAGTAGATGGAGATGATTTGATGTGGTTTAAAAATTAAAAAAAATTGTCATGTATTGGTAAGCCAGTTTCAGGGAAATTTTCATTTTAAAACCCTTGGTTGTAGGAAAATTAAGTATGTTTTCAGGGATGTAAAATAATGCTTTAATGCATCGTGAGGACTTCAAGGGCTAATATTTAATGTTCTTATTTTGATAGATTGCATCATTTCGTATTTAATGAATTATATTCAAAATATTCCACTTCTCACTTTGACATTCCCGTAAACTGAATTGTGAATGGGATATAAAACTTATTTATTCTTCACCTTTTCTGTTTTCAACGACTGAACAGTGCTGTTAACAAGGCTTATCAATAGATCCATCTGAGGACGAATAACCTCTACGTCATATGTTACAGGAGATGACGTCCTGACAGAGTCGTCACCACACGGATCAATCAGACTGGGTGAAAAATCCAGATCTATAGAGCCAAGGGGTGCCGCGTTTATATTGCCAGACATCGTCACTAAAACTGGAAAGACAGACAGATATTTCAATGAAACATTGATACATTCTTATTTGTCATAAAAATGATAGAATATATGTACATACATATTATACAAGAGGGTTAATTTGCTAAGATCACACGACAATTTACATAGTATCACATACAGAATTAAAATCATGGTAACTGGATATTGCGATAAAATAGCAGATAATTGAATACTACTTGAACAAATTAAAAGGCAATACAATATGTGAAAATATGGGTCTATCATTTTTAGAAGATATTAATATAATAATGTGAGTAACATGTGTATTACAGCAGGTAGATGGCAATTTGAGAGTTACTAATAATATAATTCAGCTGGGATTTAAAATATATATGAAAAACAAAATAATAAATAATTATTGCTCCGTAATAAAATCACAAACAAATTGACTTGATATAATACAGAAAGCTCTGCAATTTAATACACCATTTCTTACCAACAAGTGTGAATATACATCTTAAGATGAACATGTTATATTAACAATTTATTCGCTGAGATCAGAACGCTTCAAGTAAAACTTACCATGTCTTTTGTCTTTATACTCTTCCCATGCCTTAAATTTGTCATCTGAATTCCCAATGACCTGCGATTTAATCGTTTTCTCCTGGAAGCTGGAGTTTCAAAACTGACATTCTAATTTTAGCAGGTGTTAATCTTGGGGATTGTTAACCACTGGAGCGTGGAATGACGTTAAATGGCAGGCGTGGGTGTAATACACTAGGTGTGACCAGGTGACTGGGTGGCCAAGAAAACAATGCTGGTGTAAGTGGAATATCGCTAACTAAACTAATTAAAGGTGTTGTATTTATTACAATAATACTGCAGTGATATAAAATCAAAGTAACAAATTAAAAAAATAGACCTGCGATTTGATTGTTTTATACTAAAAGGAGTGGGTGCATATACAACATAAAGTGTAGCGGGGAAGTAAAGTAAAGTAAAGGGGTTGGCGTGTAGAAGGGGTGCATATGGTGTACTACACAGTGTATGACACATAAATCACCAATTACATTGTGCTATCATATTTCTTTCACTTTTAAGTCACTTGTTTCATTTATTTATATGACTGTATGGACGTCATCAAAATTTGTACACTTTGAATGTATCTCATTTGCTTTATCGTATTTAAAATAAAGCTCATCTTTAGGACGGAATCGCGGAACATGAGGCGTAGAAAGTGGACCGACATGAAGCCGGCATTGGGTCAACATCTCGCGACCTTTGACTAACCTGTGTTACGACTCTAGAGACATTTGTTTCAGCATTGGACCAACGTCATCAACACGGTATATTGATCTCATTAGCCCTTAACCTGGTAACCCTTTAACCGCCGGTGCCGCATATATTCGGGTTTTCATTTTTTATTAGCACATTAAGTACCACATTTTAAATATGTTAAAGATAAAATGTGACATCAACCAGCAAGATTTGAAAAGAGTTGACCTACATTTTGTCAAATCTGAATAACTTTCACTCACTGGAAGTTGTGGATCGCGTCAGCGAGACACAACTTCAAGTGGGTGAAAATTCGCATTGAATTATTTGGCGGTTAAAGAGTTCAAGCGCTGAATTATATTTATGTAAGCCATAGAGACCAAAGGTTCTTTTTTAATTTGAGATCATTATAAATGTCTTAGTTAGCTCTTTCCAATTAATTTGAATACCCATGTTATATGGGTTTATGACCATTTAAATATTTTCCCTCTTACAGTGCGGGGATCGGCTTTAAAATTCTGACGTCTAACGTCGATCCCCGCGCTGTAGGGGTAAAAGCGCTAAATTACATAACTTTAATTTGCCCCCACTTGAAGTTGGTCTCACTACAGCGACCCACAACTTCAAATGGGTAAAAATTACTCATATTTGTTTAATTTGAGCCCAAACATTTGCAAATATTGATTTATAAACACCCCTTTCATTCCTAATAACGATGGGTTAAAACAATAGTGTGCTAAGTGACATTTTTGGCCTTTAGAATAATAACCAGCTAAGTAACCTATAATATGTATAAAGTTTAAATTTATTCCAAATTCAGATTAAAACAACAGATCAAGTCGACTTAGCACATTGTTATTCTCGTGAAAAGGAGCACATATCAGCATAATATCTGTCCAACACAGGACCAATTCGACTTGACACATTGTTATTCTGGTGTTATATGCTTAAGTGGGCACTGTTTCTGGGACAAAAACGGTGCAAGTGCACTTAGCGCATTCTTATTCTGAGACTTATGGAGACAACACAGGGGAAATGCCTCGACTTAGTTCATTGTTGATCTAGGAACAATCTCTGAATATTCTGTTTTCCTGGAGTAACAATGAGCTAAGTCAAGTTGGTGTCTTGTTGATCCCAATTTTGCTTCTGTAAATCGCTTTGGGAGGTAAAAAAATACTCTGATAACTTCACTTGATCTAGTGTCAAATTCCAATCTCTGTGTTTTTTATCAGTATAAGTCCAAGTCTACATGCCGATAAGTGGATTTAGTAGACTATATTTCTAAGCAAAAAGATAAACACAATTTCGCTGTCAAGTCGACTTGACCCACTATTGTTTTAGACCATCGATAACAGCGATTTGATCGGCCAATAAAACGGAATATAAACGACTATTTTCGCGCTTAGCAGTGGAAGGTTCACCCTTGTTCAGTTGAATTGTTAGTCTGTATTTTTCGCGCTTAGCAGTGGAAGGTTCACCCTTGTTCAGCTGGATTGTTACTCTGTATTTTCATTCTTTTGAAGACAGAAATGCTAACGCAGTTTCCTGCTTCAATTGACGAAAAATATCTATAATTACGGGGGAAGTACATCTCCCAAATATTATTATTCGATTCACAGTTAACATTATATTTTATTATCTTCAGTCGTGTGTTATTTGGTTTTAAAACGTATGTATAAATGCGGCCCAAGCAGCAAAAGGGTTAAGTGTACTGAACCATTATTTATGTGGCTACTCTGTATGGTGAGGTATATATGGCCTAATAATCATGATTAGAGACTCTTTTATCACATTAGGTTTTCGGAGACATAATTTATTTACAGGCCTACTTTGTATTGTGAGGTATTAATGATATAGTTCAGTTTTATTTTCATCAGCAACCAGGACACGATGTAGACGCAACATAAACGCCCAACAAACTTCCCCTTCGAAATTTGTTATTTTCTAGACGTCATTCCACCCCTTGCATATAAATCGTCGGGCTTTAGGTTTTCTTCCTTGGTGCAGATGTAGGCTAAACTGGATCAAGAGTAGGCCTACCTCCCGAGAATAGTGGGATGATCCGAAATTGTTCATGATGAATACGATACTTAATTTAAACACGACATTTAATTTTCAATTTATTATTGTCGTTTTCATCCACTAAAAGTCGGGAATTGCTGTTGCAATTCTCGATTTGTAGTTGATGAAGACGGCATGGCGTGTAGTGAGCGACATTTAATATAATCAGAATACACACCACTTCAGAGCACTAAACGCACGCCTACGTTTTGATATATCACGTTATATTTACGTTTTTTATCACTGATAAAAGCGTGACGCTTGCCATGTAGTTCTATATATTCAGGGCGTGAATCGTTGACGGTATTAAATAGTGTCATAAATTGACTGCCGTTGTAGGGCCAATATGTTTTTTCTCTGTTTTAGATGAGAAAAAATTTAAAATCTACTGAGTGAGGGTGGACAAATAGCATTCAACAAAAACAACCTGGAACATATTTCTGGAAAAGTTAATGAGGGCGACGAAATAATAAAAATATATAACCTATTTCGGAAAAAAGTTAATAAAAAACAAGCAAAAAAACACAGCAATGTATTTTATTTACTTAAATAACCCGGATTGTTTCGGGAATTGGTAACTATCCAATGTGCGCTCTGGTAATGCGCGGTCTTAATATAATGCGCTCACTCATCTAAAACAGAATGTGGCCTAATGTTTTCTGTTTGCCTGGTGTACAACCTACCTCAACACACAACCCTTTCAAACGTAAATTCACCTACATCTTCCTCATCCAAACCGGGGATTGCTGCAACAATTCTCGCCTTGTAGTGAATGAAATCGACTTGAAATGTGTGACAGATTAAAGTAAATTACTCAATCCCTTTAAGCGCGGGAAGCGAATTTAGAAGTCAAAATCTGCCGTCTGTTGACATTTGTGATGACTTTGGTCTCCATTGTTTATGCAAAAATATATCGTTTGAGATTTAATTATATCCCATGACACTCAAAATGAGGATATTTTGTACTTGTCGTTCGCCAAACTACCATAAAATATATGTTTGTGGTTATTATTAGGTGTTTTCGAGAGAGACTGACGTGTACTCTGTGATCATAGATTATCAGTTGGTTTTGTCATAGTATCAAGTAATAAGATAATACAATACACAAAGTAGATTGCTGCTTCAAAAACATGCATAACAATGTTTGTTGTTGTATTATATTACCATAATTATATTATATTACATTTAAAATGAAATCAATTTGAAGCGCAGCATGCGCATGCGTTTTGTTGAAGGTGTTAGAGATTTACGCCATTGTACCATTTATTACAATCATTATGGAGAATATTTTCTACTTATTTGTCGCCAAATAATATATATCATTGCTTCAAATTGCATCTGCGAGTTAGTCCTACATAATTTTAAAAACATAAAATGGTTAAGATATATCACTGAGTCATGCATGCAGTCGTCGAGCACGCATATTTATAGCAATTTTCCAGATTTTGGGGGCTTCTTTGAATCGAAATTTTGGAGCATTAGAATGATTTCTCAGCTTGGCACCGCTCAACATTCGATAAAACATGCCCTAAAATCACAAAATTTGAGCTTTTGCATGAATAGTTGAACTTAGCACCGCTCTGTATTATATTCAGCATACTCGAAAATAGTTTAAAATATATAAAGCAAGCATATATAATTTTATATGTGCCGTATATTGTATCAGACTCCTTGTTGGTCCCTTCGTTAGTGTTCTGGTTGAGTGATTTTTGTAGCCAATTTTTAATCGTAAAATTCGAGCCTTTGCATAAATAGTTGAACTTAGCACCGCTCGGCATTCGATTCAGTATACCCAAAAAGGTTAAAAAACTTTGTAAAATTGGTTTTGGCACGCCTCATACGGTGGGTCACATATAAAGCAAGCATACATATGCCTTGCACTGGCTCATACCTTGCTGACACCTTTGTTTTTGAGAGATTTTCGAGCAATTTTCGTAGTCAATTTTGAATCGTAAAATTCGAGCTTTTGCATCAATAGTTGAGCTTGGCACCGCTCGGCATTGGATTCAGCATACCTGAAAATGGTTAAAAAAAACATAAAATCAACTTCGGCAAGCTTCGTACCGTGGGTCAGCATATACTGGAATAGCAACAGTCTACAGCGTCGTACATGTTGTAAGGGTCAATCAGTTTATATATCAGCGTCGTACATGTTGTAAGGGTCAATCAGTTTATATATCAGCGTCGTACATGTTGTAAGGGTCAATCAGTTCATATATCAGCGTCGTACATGTTGTAGGGGTTAATCAGTTTATATATCAGCGTCGTACATGTTGAAGGGGTTAATCAGTTTATATATCAGCGTCGTACATGTTGTAAGGGTCAATCAGTTTATATATCAGCGTCGTACATGTTGTAGGGGTTAATCAGTTTATATCGGCGTCGTACATGTTGTAGGGGTTAATCAGTTTATATATCAGCGTCGTACATGTTGTAGGGGTTAATCAGTTTATATCAGCATCGTACATGTTGTAAGGGTTAATCAGTTTATATCAGCGTCGTACATGTTGTAGGGGTTAATCAGTTTATATATCAGCGTCGTACATGTTGTAGGGGTTAATCAGTTTATATATCAGCGTCGTACATGTTGTAGGGGTTAATCAGTTTATATCAGCGTCGTACATGTTGTAAGGGTTAATCAGTTTATATATCAGCGTCGTACATGTTGTAGGGGTTAATCAGTTTATATATCAGCGTCGTACATGTTGTAAGGGTTAATCAGTTTATATATCAGCGTCGTACATGTTGTAGGGGTTAATCAGTTTATATATCAGCGTCGTACATGTTGTAGGGGTTAATCAGTTTATATATCAGAGTCGTACATGTTGTAGGGGTTAATCAGTTTATATATCAGCATCGTACATGTTGTAGGGGTTAATCAGTTTATATCAGCATCGTACATGTTGTAGGGGTTAATCAGTTTATATATCAGCATCGTACATGTTGTAGGGGTTAATCAGTTTATATATCAGCGTCGTACATGTTGTAGGGGTTAATCAGTTTATATATCAGCGTCGTACATGTTGTAGGGGTTAATCAGTTTATATATCAGCATCGTACATGTTGTAGGGGTTAATCAGTTTATATATCAGCGTCGTACATGTTGTAGGGGTTAATCAGTTTATATATCAGCGTCGTACATGTTGTAGGGTTTAATCAGTTTATATATCAGCATCGTACATGTTGTAGGGGTTAATCAGTTTATATATCAGCGTCGTACATGTTGTCAGGGTTAATCAGTTTATATATCAGCATCGTACATCTTGTCAGGGTTAATCAGTTTATATCAGCGTCGTGCATGTTTGTGGAAATTTCATGCTTGTATGATAAAATGCACACACATTTCACCATTCTGCTGGACTATGGGTTTAGAAGTTAACATCGTATTTGTTATTGCTGGGAGTGTGACTGTCATATTACTTATACAGTAGGCCTCTTATTTTAATTTCAAAAGTGTAGAAATAGTCTACAACAATACCATTAATGTATATTATTTTTTTCTAATATATTGTCGTCAGCTTATATCAATATCCTTGCTCATATCTGGATAGAATCATTCCGTTTTGGTGATTCTGATATTTCGTTCCGTTCCGTGATTCTCGGCGTTCCGTTCCGTGATTCAGTATACGCCCTAGCATTTTCCGGTACCGGCATATACAATTGTACAATTGACTGCATGCCAGGTAAAGTTGCAAGATTTGATATGGATTTTGTCAGCATTAAGTGTACAAATAGCCGTTTCCTCGTTTTCACCGTAATTATGACTGACTTCGGGAAATGTTACTAAAGGGTCTTTCAAACACATTTTAACTAGTAAACCAAAGACATTGTGGGGAGCCTCCGTGACCGAGAGGTAGCGTGCTCGGCCTCAGACCGCCAGGGCTCGAATTTCGAATCCTGTGTCTGGAGGACATCTGGAGTGTCATCTCATTCATCTCACCATCCTCAGGAGGTTCTCCTCGCCCAGTTTAGCCTATATGTGCGCAAAGGTGGTCTATAGCCCGATTCATTTAATTTCATTTTTGGTAAACCAAAGAAACAGAAAATACCATAAAACCTATGTTCTTCTAGGGGTGCAGCGAGATTTTTTTATCCAGAATCAGCCGCAGAACTACTGTTGTCGTTAATCTTTATGAGCTGGTATCACTTTATCCTGTTTTATAATCGACTTCTACCGAGTTTGGTAAGTTTTTCTCAAAATAGCTATGGTAAAATTATGATATACATTTTTTTATGTCGTTATTAAATAGCTATAGCCCAATGCAAAAATATGAATTGTGAGTACCGGTAACAATTATTATCAATTCATAATGCTGTTATCATGATATCATACATTGGCGGATTGCACAAGAGCCACAGTAAAAGTGAAACTAAAATCTCTGATAAACTTTCAATTGTTTTTAAACAAATTACCTTAAAGAGAGAAGTTTAACATTTGCGAAATCATGAACAAAATATTCACCATTGATTGTAAAATTGGGAGCAGAAATACCCACCTAGAAAGATGAAAATGAATTATATTGTGGATTAAAAAACATGAACAAAAGTTTGTGCTTTCACATATTTATTGTGCAGACGTAAAAGTAACAAATGTAAATAAGAAATAACATTTTTTTTATTGATGTCTTCCAAGTGGTAAACAAGGTGAAAGACTAATATATAAAGTTAATAAATATATTTTATAATTTATTAGATTGCCTGGACATTAATTAATTACACTACCTTTTTCAAGTTCTACATTGCTACTTGACATTTTTCATCCATTTACAGCTGGCATCGCCAACGCAATTACCAGCTGTGAATGAATGAAAAATACTGATATGCTCAGTAAAGTGTATTTCTGTAACACTTTGAGTGCAGGGATCGAGCATAGACTGAAAGAGTAAAACATTTATAACGGGCGTAAACCCATAACAAATAGGTATTCAAATAAAGCAGAAAGAGCTAACTAAGCCATTTATGATGAATTGAAAAAAAAACTTGGTCTCCATGGTTTATATAACAATATCTGAGTGTTTTGAATGCCCTAACAGCCATTATGATTAGTATTTAGAATTTCACAATAGTTATTTTTAGGTATGCTCAGCTCAGGTGAAACGATGCAGCAAAAATATCTATACAATTACATTAACCCTGATAATTAATTAATTATTGTCCTGCTATGCCGGTATATATGTACGGTTCTAAACATATTTTAAACTAAATAATATGTCACTAAAGTAAATGATATACATATAGTTTGATGTAGATTATCAGTTAGTCAAATAACTTAATTTAAAAAACGTATATTTTCAAAAAGTAAAAAATTATTTTCGTTATTTGGAGCTGGAAATTGTGTTAGCAATTCCAGCTTCAAATGACGAAAAATACAATTGAAACATTCCAGCAAGACGCTTAATGAGTCACAATAGTGTAATAACTTAAGATATAGAATATTAATAAATTATTTTATATAGAGAATGTACAGTGATATTATTTACATTTTTCTTCTTCTAATGTTGCTACTATTTCCTGAGTTTGAAAACACTGAGATTAGATGATGACAAAATTATCTAAGCATTAGAATTTGGACATTGTATGTAATATTTAAAAAATTGCATTATTTACTGCCAAAAGTGTTCATAAATGTATTTCCAAACTTGTCCTTGAACTTCTTGGCATCGATGCCATCCATCGCAGCTGCAACACGCTTTAAAGATTTACTAAAACAAAAAAAAAATTGATCACCTACTAACCAGTATCAATTTGAACTTAGTAACTACTGGCAGTAATAAGTCCATATATGTTACCATCTTTTTCCAATACTTACATGTGATTTCAAAACTTGATTAGCTTTACACAACAACACACAGACAAACATTTGGCATTTTCAAAAGTAAAACATTTTAGAAATATAAAATACTTAACAGTTGGATTACCATGAGAGAGAGAGAAAAAGAGAGAAGTATGTTTATTTCACCAAAATTACATGGCTGGGAGACCCTCGCTAAGATTAAAAATAACCGCTGTTTTGTGTAGTAGGCCCCCTACTTGTAATTCACAAAATGTAAGCAAAAGCGGGTAATTTAACTGTTTTTCACATTTTGAAATAAAATATCAAGAGTACTTTTACCTAAATCAACTCTGCAGCATCGTGTATTGAAACATGTCCTATGTACATGAATGTGTCCTACTAAGTACTAGTTTTGTCTTGATTTATTCTACAGCATCATAGACAGCGTACTAACATTAAGCCAGCATTGGGCTAAATTCTACTAGACATTTTATCTTTATTTAGGCCAAGCCAAATTTATCCTATGTTCTATGGATATTCCTAATCAAAATAACATGCAAGCAGAGGAAGTGTATTATTGCATAAGAAACTATTTTTGTTTGTGCCTTATGTTTTGCAGCAGGTCAAAACAAATTGCTATTTATTCACTTTTTTGAAATAAAAGAAGTATGGGTGTAATTTTTATTTGTATTTGTTTATCTCTTTTGTGTGACCATTTTAAACTAAAAGACTAAAATAGGGTGTTGCAAATATCACATTGAACATAAGTGAATCCGGAGTAGAATTAATCTACAACCCTGAATATAAGTGTCTTCAACATGCAGAGTATTCCAGTGTTTTAACCCTTTCGTGGTTTACCCCTTTCAGTGTGGGGACCGACTTCTCACATCAGAATTTGACGTCTATATTCTATCACCGTACTGAGGAAGTAAAATATTTCTAACGAACCATAACATAGGTATTCAAATGAGGTGGAAAAATCTAACTAAGACATTTATAACAATTTCAAATTGAAAAAAAAATTTGGTTTCCATGGTTTATACAAAAATCCCTAAACTTGGGAATGGTTAAATCGGTAGTGATATATATCTGGATGTGAATGGTTAAATCAGTAGTAATATATATCTGGATGTGAATGGTTAAATCGGTTGTAATATATATCTGGATGTGAATGGTTAAATCGGTAGTAATATATATCTGGATGTGAATGGTTAAATCGGTAGTAATATATATCTGGATGTGAATGGTTAAATCAGTAGTAATATATATCTGGATGTGAATGGTTAAATCGGTTGTAATATATATCTGGATGTGAATGGTTAAATCAGTAGTAATATATATCTGGATGTGAATGGTTAAATCGGTAGTAATATATATCTGGATGTGAATGGTTAAATTGGTAGTAATATATATCTGGATGTGAATGGTTAAATCGGTAGTAATATATATCTGGATGTGAATGGTTAAATCGGTTGTAATATATATCTGGATGTAAATGGTTAAATCGGTAGTGATATATATCTGGATGTGAATGGTTAAATCGGTAGTAATATATATCAGGATGTGAATGGTTAAATCGGTAGTAATATATATCTGGATGTGAATGGTTAAATCGGTTGTAATATATATCTGGATGTGAATGGTTAAATCGGTTGTAATATATATCTGGATGTGAATGGTTAAATCGGTTGTAATATATATCTGGATGTGAATGGTTAAATCGGTTGTAATATATATCTGGATGTGAATGGTTAAATCGGTTGTAATATATATCTGGATGTGAATGGTTAAATCGGTAGTAATATATATCTGAATGTGAATGGTTAAATCAGTAGTAATATATATCTGGATGTGAATGGTTAAATCGGTTGTAATATATATCTGGATGTGAATGGTTAAATCAGTAGTAATATATATCTGGATGTGAATGGTTAAATCGGTAGTAATATATATCTGGATGTGAATGGTTAAATTGGTAGTAATATATATCTGGATGTGAATGGTTAAATCGGTAGTAATATATATCTGGATGTGAATGGTTAAATCGGTTGTAATATATATCTGGATGTAAATGGTTAAATCGGTAGTGATATATATCTGGATGTGAATGGTTAAATCGGTAGTAATATATATCAGGATGTGAATGGTTAAATCGGTAGTAATATATATCTGGATGTGAATGGTTAAATCGGTTGTAATATATATCTGGATGTGAATGGTTAAATCGGTTGTAATATATATCTGGATGCGAATGGTTAAATCGGTTGTAATATATATCTGGATGTGAATGGTTAAATCGGTTGTAATATATATCTGGATGTGTAGGAGGTTTAAAGATATCTCACCCGCTGAGTACTTTACTGGTAGTAATATATATCAGGATTTGTAGGAGGTTTAAAGATGTCTCACCCTCTGAGTACTTTACTGGTAGTAATATATATCTGATTGTGTAGGAGGTTTAAAGATATCTCACCCGCTGAGTACTTTACTGGTAGTAATATATATCAGGATTTGTAGGAGGTTTAAAGATGTCTCACCCTCTGAGTACTTTACTGGTAGTAATATATATCTGGATGTGTAGGAGGTTTAAAGATATCTCACCCGCTGAGTACTTTACTGGTAGTAATATATATCAGGATTTGTAGGAGGTTTAAAGATATCTCACCCGCTGAGTACTTTACTGGTAGTAATATATATCTGGATTTGTAGGAGGTTTAAAGATGTCTCACCCTCTGAGTACTTTACTGGTAGTAATATATATCTGATTGTGTAGGAGGTTTAAAGATGTCTCACCCTCTGAGTACTTTACTGGTAGTAATATATATCTGGATTTGTAGGAGGTTTAAAGATGTCTCACCCGCTGAGTACTTTACTGGTAGTAATATATATCTGGATTTGTAGGAGGTTTAAAGATGTCTCACCCGCCGAGTACTTTACTGGTAGTAATATATATCTGGATGTGTAGGAGGTTTAAAGATATCTCACCCGCCGAGTACTTTACTGGTAGTAATATATATCTGATTGTGTAGGAGGTTTAAAGATATCTCACCCTCTGAGTACTTTACTGGTAGTAATATATATCTGATTGTGTAGGAGGTTTAAAGATGTCTCACCCGCTGAGTACTTTACTGGTAGTAATATATATCAGGATGTGTACAAGGTTTAAAGATGTCTCATCCGCTGAGTACTTTAATGGTAGTAATATATATCAGGATGTGTACAAGGTTTAAAGATGTCTCACCCGCTGAGTACTTTACTGGTAGTAATATATATCTGGATGTGTAGGAGCTTTAAAGATATCTCACCCGCTGAGTACTTTACTGGTAGTAATATATATCTGGATGTGTAGGAGCTTTAAAGATGTCTCACCCGCTGAGTACTTTACTGGTAGTAATATATATCTGGATGTGTAGGAGGTTTAAAGATGTCTCACCCGCCGAGTACTTTACTGGTAGTAATATATATCTGGATGTGTAGGAGGTTTAAAGATGTCTCACCCGCTGAGTACTTTACTGGTAGTAATATATATCTGGATGTGTAGGAGGTTTAAAGATGTCTCACCCTCTGAGTACTTTACTGGTAGTAATATATATCTGATTGTGTAGGAGGTTTAAAGATGTCTCACCCGCTGAGTACTTTACTGGTAGTAATATATATCTGGATGTGTAGGAGATTTAAAGATATCTCACCCGCTGAGTACTTTACTGGTAGTAATATATATCTGATTGTGTAGGAGGTTTAAAGATGTCTCACCCTCTGAGTACTTTACTGGTAGTAATATATATCTGATTGTGTAGGAGGTTTAAAGATGTCTCACCCTCTGAGTACTTTACTGGTAGTAATATATATCTGATTGTGTAGGAGGTTTAAAGATGTCTCACCCGCTGAGTACTTTACTGGTAGTAATATATATCTGGATGTGTAGGAGATTTAAAGATATCTCACCCGCTGAGTACTTTACTGGTAGTAATATATATCTGATTGTGTAGGAGGTTTAAAGATGTCTCACCCTCTGAGTACTTTACTGGTAGTAATATATATCTGGATGTGTAGGAGATTTAAAGATGTCTCACCCGCTGAGTACTTTACTGGTGAGCCTCGTACGGCTCGTCGACGTCACCTTCTTGATGTCCGTCAGGTTAGGATGCTTCCTTGTCTTCCCCTTTCCTTTAGCCTTCCTTTTCAGATCCACACCTGTGGCACTTTTAATGTCTGCCAGAAGCTCGGGATCTTGCCACTCCGGAACTGCATCTAGCAATGACAATACACCAGTTAACCACCAAACAAAAGACATTGACACAATGTTGGCAAGTTTCAAAAACAAAACATCCTGACTTTTCAAGTTTTCATGACCTGAATTGGGAGCAAAGTGGGCACAAATCAATGGTAGATCCAAGATTTGAAGAAAGGGGGGGGGGGCTCTGTATTTATTTATTTATTGCCATCAACGCACAAAAAAACAATTATAATTCGTATGTCTCACATAATCAGCAAAAACAATAAAAGTAAAAACAGTAAAAAAACAGTTAAAAATTGATGGCTGGGCCGCCAGAAACAGACATATATACAGTACATGTACTGTATCATCGGTTACTTGACCCCAAGATTTCTGTGTTAAATTTAGGAGAATTTAAAGTATTTGTTTGCACTAATGTTGAGCTAACCTTACAGACGGTGAAAAAAGCACAAAATTAAAACATATAAAATTCCACTCTCTTTTATCTCTACCGTAAACCACAGCTTCAAGTGAGGGGAAATTATCCATGTTTGTTTAATTTGAAAACAATCGTGTGCACATCCTTCAGTTTAAACACTTATAACAGGGATCTAATTGATTAATATTATAAATTCAGAAATCACTAAATTTTGATTGAAAAATTATAATTTTTCATTGAGACACTCAACACTCCTCAAGAAATAGTCTTTACAAAGGAAAACAGAGTAAAAGGCAATCAATGTGAGGAACAACTCACTCAGCACACGTCCCCACGTGAAGCCAATGTAAAGACTACATGAAGATAACCTTCAAATATAAGTATGATAAATATCAACATTGAAGACTGAGGAAATGGAAGTAATTAAAGAAATTAAAGTAATTAGAACTATCTTTATAATCAAACCTTTTTATTTTGCATACAGAAAAGGTATGTACAAATCAAATAACCAATGATTCATCAGCATGTAATTGTATCAGACTCACTGGCTTGTTTTTTTTCCTCTTCTTCAGCGAGTCTAGCGGCATCCTTCGCATTTACAGGTTGTCCCACAGCGTCCCTGGCTATGATAACTCCATGAAATGGACACTACAACAAAAAATAACAGATTTTATATTCTCACTAAAATTATCTAAAATCAGATATAATAAGAGATGATCGGATCCAAGAATAAAATAAAATAGACAGTAAACAGGTGTTCAATTAATTCATCCAAATTTAGTCTTTTTAGTTAGTTTTTTTCTGACATTTGTAGCTAGATATAGGATATATCTAGGATATATAGGATGATATGTTGGTTTTTGTTCTGCTTTCATTTTCAACCATCAAATTATAATATTGAGCTTGACATGAAGAAGACATCTATATTAGTATAAGTTTGGTTGCCTGACATAAAGAGGTAATACATACACATTCCACATTAAAAACCAACAGAAAAACATTAAATTACAAAGTTGAGGATTTACATTTTTTTCCGCAATTTAATATAATGCACACATTTGAATTAAATTGATAATGCAATGATTTTTCCAGTATTAATGGTGATGGTACAAACCAGGGAACAAAACAGCCTCCGGTACCACTATAGATCATGGCTTTCTAAAGATGTACCAAATGTATGTGAAAATTACCACGTGAATCCACATGAATTATTTGTTATTAACACCACTTTTTACTTGATGCAGCAATTTCTGACACAATTTCTAGCTTTAAATGATGTCAAATATTTATATTGATGAAAACTACACATTCCTTAAATTTAAATATTTAATTAAACCTTAAACCGCACTCACGACCATAGTTGTTTTAATTTGTTCTAATAGCCGATCAAATCATTGTGAGCATGGTTATTGTAAATAAAATGTGTTTAAACATCAAGATTTGCAAATGTTTCATCTAAAATCAACATATGTGAGTAATTTTCAGCCACTTAAAGTTGTGGGTCGCGGTAGCCACCACTTCAAGTCATCTTTATCCACTACAAGTCGAGAATTGCGACAGCAATTTGCGGCTTGTAGTGGATGAAGATGACAATGGTAAATTCAGGCTTGAAAAGGGTTAAGCTGCTCATTTGCTTGTGTTGCTTTACCCACCTTATGCCTGTCCATCCTCTCACACAGTTTGCCCGAAGGAAGGGGATGCAGACATTTCCACTTGACAGGCTGAAATTTACCTGTAAAGTTGATGACTCTGGCTTTCATGGAGGCCAGAGCGGGCTATAAGAGAACAAATAGCACAGTACAGGATGACAAGCATCAACTGATTGGAGCTGATAATTCAACAGAGATCAACTTTCACCTTAACCCTTTAGTGCAGGGACAGACTTTATACGTCAAAATCTTACGTCTGGGATGACTTTATACATCAGAATCTGACATCTATAGAGATCATATTTCGACATATAAAGATAGTCCCCACACTGAAAAAATTTAAATATTTATAATGGTCGTTGACCCATGAAAATAGGTATTCAAATGAAGCTGAAAAAGCAAACTAAGACATTTATTGTAAATAACCCTTTGGTTGCCATGGTATAAGCAAAAATATTCCAGCATTGTAAGGGATAAATGGTTTTAGTTGAAAAATTCATTAAAGGAACAAAATGTTAATTTACTTTGAGTTAATTGTATGAGCAATTAACACCTCAACTTGAAAATGATGAGAAAAATGGTTTGTTGCAGAATGTATTTTTGAGAATCTACAACATAAAACAATTATCTTCTTGAAATATTTATTATAAAAAAAACACAAAAAAAACATTTAAACATGATCATATATTTACTCAGATAAGAAAATAAAAATAATTTTACCAGATCCACGGTGTCGTCATCATCTCTAGGAGCCCACGACCGATGATCCCACTCAATTCTACAAAACATCAGGTGATTCTCATCAACCGTGTACAGCATATTAAGACACAAAACATCAGCTGTGTTCATCAACTGTGTAAAATATATTATGACATTTAACAAAACATCAGGTTAGCTCAAATACTGTGTACATATTATGAAACAAAACATAAGTGATAAAAAATATTAATATTTTAGGAGTAAGGATGGATATGTTATGGTTTTTCACTGACCTGGGAACTAGTGGCATTTCTATGTCTTTGCCCCAGTATAACAGGTCCATGCTGTAAGGCACCTGAGGAGCTTTAGTCAGCAGCCTTTTCTTATGCTCAGATGGTTCAGCTTTAGGTATTGCTAACTGCCGTGACGTGCCCGGCTGTGGCTCCAGCACACTCTTCTTGTCATCAGCTGGCTCCACTTTAGGTATCATTGTCTGCTGTGAAGTTCCTGGTTGTGGATCACCTCTGAACAAAGAAAATCAAAGAAAAATACAGATATCATGTGTACATGTATTAAATGTCCTGTGTGAGGCAGGAATTTTGCCATCAGAATCTTACGTCAAAGTCAGTCTCGTTTACAATAATTACAATTATCTTTGAGCAATGTAGGCTATAACCATTTTAAATATTTTTTTTTCATATCCAGTACCAATTTTTTTTAGATAAATTTATGTTCAATAAGTAGGAATTGTGAATGTTTGGTGTAAAAAAGAACAGTAATTTTCTACCACTTGTGGGTCACGGTAGCAAGACAAAACTTCAAGTAGATACAAATTTAAATTAGATAACTAAAGAGGTGAAAGGTTAAAAAAGTATGGGTGAACGACTACTGGCGGTTTAAAAGTACAAACTATAACATCTGGACAAGAAAATCAAAGGGAAATACAGATAACATAAATAATTTGACTATCATGTGTATATGTGTTAAATCTTCTGTGTGAGGTAAGAATTTTGATATCAATTTTTATCATAGCCAATGCAATTTTTTGCGAGATACCTAAGTTTACATTCAATCAGTAGGAGCTGTGAATGTTTGGAGTCAAAATAGAGTAATTTTATCCACTTCAAGCGGGTGAAGATTTAAATCGGATAACTAATCGATCAAAAGATTAAAAGTAACAGAATGTAACGTGTTGTGCTGTACTGCTAACAGTTTCAAAACGAATAACTAAACGAGTAAAAGATTAAAGTAGTAGAATGTAAAGTGTTGAGCTGTCCCAGTAAACACGACACTTTGTCCCAATGTTGGATTGATATTGGGCCAGCGTTGTAGACGATGGCCCAACATCAATCCAACATTGGGACAAAGTGTCGTGTTTACTGGGGTACTGCTGACAGATTTAAAAGTAACGGAAGTGTTGTGCTGTACTGCTGACAGATTTAAAAGTACAAATTATAAAAGACTATATAGATCAGTCTGTTTACTTCTAAAGATTTTACAAATTTTAGGCAATTTATTCTAACACTGCCTTGTTGAATCTACTCAGCATAATAACATAAACATTCATGAAAATACTACCTGCCATAAAGCTCAGCTTTCATCTTAGCCAGTGTAGCTGCCACAGATGTCGGGTCTTTTTCTTCATCTTCACGGCATTTTCTACGTTTCTTCTTATCTGCTACAGTCTTTTCTTTGTAAATGGTCCAGTCTTTAGCGGTCGCCGGACGAGGGACAGGTTTGGTCAGTCCGTATTCCTCCAGCAGGTGGTCGGGGATTGGATCTTGTAAGCCTTCTTTGGTCGGCACGTCCTCAAAGTCATCATCACTCAAGTCATCATCGTCATCCTTTTCACCACCTGTGGCTGGTTATAAAAAATATGACTTAGCATAATTCATCAATATTTCAAATTCTTAACTGTTACTATGCCCGACAAATTGATGTTTAACACTTGTGCTTCTGAATTTTTTCATTTGTATTTTTCTTTACTTGAAGCTGGAATTGCTGATGCAATTTCCAGCTTTGAACGACAAAAAATATTTCTATTTTTTTAAATAAATTGTCTAAATTGAATTATTTGATCAACTGAGCATCTACCACAAACTAGAGGTATATTAACCACTTGAGTGACTTATTATTTGGTTTAAAATCTGCTTGAAACCGTATATATATATACGGCCCCAGCAGGATGCCACTTAAGTTTATAACACTCTGTGGTAGGCGCTCATTTATAAAAATGATTCAAATTCAGGGGCTTCTATATACTGGAGATCTGGTAATATTCGCCAGGTTTTACTTTTCATGAATTTCACAAGGACAAATTTGGGAATTTAAGAATTCAGCAAAATTATTATGATAGAAGTGCTACCTATCATCGAAATTGATAATTCGGGAATTCTAGACTTCAGGTAAAGTCCAAAAATCACAAATTTGCGAAAAACTAAACACGCAAAAATTACCAGATCTACAGTATTAGCAAAGTTGTGCTGTTACATTGGTCCCAAAATGGGCTAATGTCAAGACTTTCTGGATGTGATCGTTTGGTCTCTTAGTTACACTTGGATGCCAAGTGTTACTTTTAGCCATTAAAAAATCTTATACATGAAGCAACAGTAAATGACAACCTCATTTTCGCATTTGATAATTATAAAATCATGTTGATAGGTGATGCTTTGTAACAAATTGGACAAGGACATATAGGGTCTGACAGGCATATCATTGTAGCCCTGAATATTGAAAACCACAACAAAAAAACGTTTCACAAAAACAATGGACACATAAAATAACTTTGTGATAAACTATTGATAAAGGCAAATTTCAATACTTGTCTTGTTACTTCTCTTCATCGGGGAAACTTTCAGGCCTGTAATCTGCTGGTGAGTTTGTTGTAAAGATTGCTTCAGATCTAAAGCCTTCTTGATATTCTCCTCTTGGTCTCCGGCCTTCGTGAATATCTGAAAGACGCAATCAGCTGATAAATAAAACCTTTACAATCAATACAGAATATCAACATAAAAGTTAACTTTTTTACCGATAATCACAACTAGAGTCATTCTTAATCTTTTTATTAGCTGATTAAGTCACTGTGATCGGAAAATAAATCTGTGTTTAAACCCCAAAATTTGCAAATGTTTGGACTCAAATTAAACAAATGAAAAAGCAAGTAACAGCTATAGATGTGAATATCACTCTAATGAAGCTAGAAGTGATCTATACTACCTCGATACATCGGCTTAACAGAGGTAGAGGTTTGTTTGGCTTATATGACATTATATCTTACTTCAATAATGATATTGACTTGGTGTATCTTACCTCTATACATTGACTTAGTGTAGGTAACAGTTTCTTTGTGATCTGTTATATCTTATCTTTATACATTGGCTGAGAGTTGGTAACAGTTTATTATTTGATCATCTTACCTCCATACATTGGCTTAGTGTAGGTAACAGCTTATTTGTGATTTGATGCAGTGAATCCTTGAGAACATGCAGTAGATCTGTGTTGTCTTCAGTCTCCTGTATCATCAGGGCATCAGGGTTCAGCTCTATACACAGGCTATACTGACGCGTGACTAACCCGTGCTGACGCTCAGAGCGAGAGAACATCTCACCGTCATCATCTGATTCATACTCATCCGTTGAGATCTCATAAAACTCATCACTATCATCCCTGTATTCTTCACCAGTCAACTCAGAACTCGGTAAGTTCTCATCAGAGGGTTGTTTGACTGTAGCAGAGCCTGGAGTATTGTGTAGATTGCTCTCATCTCTCTCATGACTTGCCACGCTGGCATCCCTCTCGCTGTGAGAACAAGATACCAAACAGATTAAAGAAGTTTTTTCTGGAGTATTTACATCTTCCTCGGCATGATTTACCACGTTGGTGTTACTTTCAGATTCGTGACTGGGCGATGTCATATTTTGTGGTGTAGTATGACTGATATCTTCTAGCTTTACTCTCCCACAAACATCAGAAACACCGTCTTTATTGCCAGGATGCACTCGCTCAGGATCATTTTCAGCCACAGAATCAACACACAGGTTGCCTGATGTATCTGTAGTTGTTCCATGTATTCCTTTATCTTCAGTGTTCTCACACTTTTCACACACTTTTCTATTCTCATTCTCTTTTATTTCATCTAATGTAGCTCCACATCTACCACAAGTTTTCATCTCTGTCTTCACAATTATATCTGGCTTACAATCTGCATCTGAAAATTGGTCAAATAACATTAAACAAAAGCTGTAAAATTGATCATAACTAATAACAAATATTATTTTAAATGGTCTGTTCCAACTCACAGCAAACACAAAACACAGTTTGGAAATAGGCAATGTTTTAAAACTAAATACAACGTTACCTGATTCTATAAAATATTTTATAGTAGATGCTCAGTGTGGCAATTCATTAGAATAGGGATATGGATATTTTTCATAAATATAAATATTTTTCGTAATGTGCAGCAGGAAATTGTGTTTTTTCGTCATTTGCAGCTGAAAATTCCGTTAGCTATTCCAGCTGTCATTTGCAGCTGGAAATTGCGTTAGCAATTCCGGCTGCAAATGAATGAAAAATAGTAGCAAACAATTCAGCATGACTAGTTTAAAGGGTTGGTGAATCTGAATATGATAGATGGTCGACTGACCAGAAAGAGAAGGCATCCCAATTGGAGGAGTATCTGGAGTGGTTATTTCTGGCAGTGTGAAGTTCTCCGGAGACGGCAGAAGGAGCTGTAGACAATTATCAGTCTGTACGATACAATCCTGGATCTCTGAAGCGATATCTACCAACAAGCACAAAATCTTATTGTTCAAATACATGTACATCACAGAGTTTCTAAAGCTAGCACATTCAAATATAGGGCCTATGGTTAAATTGTCTTCACAGCTAAATAGTAGCTTCTAAAAATGTTATGAATGCTTAATTATGTTATATTTGAAAGAGAAATATTTTGTGTTTTGGCCCTATATTTGAATGTGCCAGCTTTAGAAACTCAAACTGTATTTGAACACAAAGACGGTAAGTGCTCTGAACTTTTTGTCAATCTAATATTGCTTGAAGATACAATGCTCTCATGACATTTTACAAAGAATTGTAAGCTAGCCCAATTCACTCCATGCATGTAACATCCCTGTGCCACTAAAATTTGAGAAGGTTGCTTGGAACCTGTTCCAACCTTTACAGTGATCACTGACCGATAAGATCTTGTTTAGCTTTTTCCACTCTTTGTTTACGAGCTGCCACCAGTCTGGCTTGTTCTTCTTCTTCACGCTGACGCTCTACAAGGCTCCGAGCATTTATATCATTAAAACAAACCTGAAATAAAAACACACAAGTAAAACTTTATCACCATGGGCATGTATACATCACCATGGGCATGTATACAACAATACAGACATACAACAAAACAAAATACCGGTAGTACTTTTGCACATTTAGCAAAATTGAACTGGTGTTATCATGCAGAAAGGAATATTAAACCATAAACAAGTGCATTTTTGCTAATTAGATATATATGTTCAGATGTTAGGTACTCTGAATTGTAGAATATTTTTCAGCTAAACAAGACCAGTATTAGGTTTATGTTATAAATTTATGTTATATATCCAGGCTTTTTCCATGACACTGCTTTCAAGGTATTTCAGGACTTGATTTTTGAAAGGCGAAATTCCAGGTTTTCCGGGAATTCCAGGATGTGTACGAACCCTGCATGTAGACATAATAGTAGTTTCTGGGAATGTGAATGGTAGACGACAACACAATAAAGAAAAAACCTCCAATAATGAAATCTACCATGATTGTATTTTCGTGCCAGTATCTGTAATTCTTTTGAAGCTGGAATTGCTAACTCAATATCCTGCTTCAAATGATTATCTTTATAAATTTCTATGATATTTTATTTGTGTTGAAAGTCATTTCAACCCACAAAGCACTAAACCATAGAATTTATTACAGTAAAATAAAACATCTACAATATTTAATTATTGAATTAGCTAAGCATATACCAAAAACTATTTTATCAGATTTAGTGATATTTCTATTTATCTAAAACATTCTTAAAATCGTTCCAGGAGCACAAGGGTGAGATAAAAACCCTTTAACCGCAAAATTATTCAATTTGAATTTTCAGCCACTTGCAGTTGTGTAATAAAAAAACGAAAAACCGAATATAATCGGGACCGGCAGACTAAGGGTTGAAAAAGGCTCAAAATGGCTATAGACGTGATTAACACTTCAACAAATAAACTGTAGACCTGTGTAACTAAATATGTTGTCACAAAAAAAATACACTAAACTTGCCAAATAAAAAGGCTTACTTTGTTGCAAGTTTTGAGATAATTATATGCCAGTGAGAGTTTCTTATAATCCGCCCCGAACTGGTTCTGCCACTTCTGTATAGATTCCTGGCACAACTGCTTCACTAGCTTAGCTGTTTTAGCGGGAGGCGGCAAAGGACAATCAAATCCTGAAAACATACAAAACATGAAAGTTATCCGGTGCTGTATAATGTTAACAACTTTGAAGGTAAAGGTGCTGTTTGAAATATGGTCAGTCACTTGAAGCTGTTTCTTGTTACCATGATACACAGCTTCAACTGACTGAAAATTTATGTGAATTGTAAAATTTAGGTCGCAATATGATGTCAGTGTTTGTAAATTTAAGGCATATTTTACTACTATCAAGGTGCTAAAGTGCAAGGAAAGGTGAAATCAGTAAGGTTAAATGGTTAAGACATTTACGCTGATTTCAAATTTAATTAAGTCTAAATAATTCAGCGCTTTAATGGTTAACCCTTACAGTGCGGGGACCGTCTTTATACGTCAGAATCTGACGTCTGTAGACATCAGATTCTGACTGATAAAGTCCATCGCCCCACTGTAAGAGTAAAAATATTTATATGATCTTAGACCCAGAACACAAGTAATCAAATGAATCAGAAAAAGCTAACGAAGACATTTATGATGATTTCTAGTTGAATAAAACCCTTTGGTCTCCATGACTAAAACTTATATACACATCACACCATGACTAAAAAATAGTAAGGGCTTCAAGGGTCAAAGGTTAATATACAAACCAAGTGTGAGATCCATGAAATCACTGAAATCAGTAAGTAGTAGTTCCCTGAATCTGTGAGATCTGGTAAACAGTTCACAGACAATCTGCAGAGCGGAAAGCCTAATCTCACAATGGTTCTTATCCAGCTGCGTCATTACTTTATGAAATAACTGCTCCACATAGCCATCAGATTGCCTGAAAATAACAAGCAGTTTGTAATTTTAACCTTGTCCAATAATATTATAAACCCTTGTATTTCCACATCAAATAAGACATCAAACAAAGATAAGCAAAAAATATAGTAACATGATTATTGAATGTTTACGAGGGACTGAGCATGATCATTATGTTCACACAGGTTTATTCAGTCGAAATAGCCTGGTTGGGGTTGGCTGCGATGTGACAATACAGTAGTTACAAGGGGCATAGAGCCTTCTGAATATATTGGAAGAGCAACATGGCACTGTGATGAAACTCAGCTCTAAACGAGTCCTTTCCATGTCCTATCCTAGATATGGGGTCACTTTTATAGATCATAACCAATTACTGTAAAACACTATTCTAACTCGTCTTTGTGACCTGCATATTTTCTTGAGTCGTTTCATCTTGGCTTCGTCTAGTTTAGGTTCTCCTGATGTGGTCAGCTGCTCTACCAGTTTAGACATCTCCTCACACTTCTCCATGTCCACATCTTGATTTGCAGACATTGTCAGTCAGTATTTACAAACATCCAGTGTTTGATTACTTACAAAACCTGTTACATAACAGAATACATACAATTTTTAAGCCCCAGATCTTTTTTTTGGCACTTGCTAATCAAATTTACAGTTAATTAGCACAATATTTCATCTGTGATGATAAGAAAAACCCTGGGAATGTTGAAAAAATCGTACACAATATATACAAATTGAGCCCTGTAACAAAATGGAATAAAAACAATTATTGTCAAGCTAAGCCTTTAAGGGTTGAGAGGAATAATTTGCACGTCAAGGTATAGACTTAAATACAAAAGAAATATTCTACAATTATTGAACATTTAAATAACTGAGTTGCCTTGGGGAAAAGAAACCCCTGGGAAAAGAGTTTTCTTTTGAGGCCCGGGAATAATCAGCAAATAGGGGCTTGGATAATTTTTTGAAGATTAATGGGCAATTTTAAAAAAAATATGGCAATTAAAGGGTTCAAGACTAGGCCCACTTCCCATGTTATATGTTGAAAGTGGGTCTATTCCGGTCTTAGTACTAGTATCAGAATAGGTCCACCAGTAATATATAAGTGACAGTAGACAGGGTAGAAGAGTCTAAATCTGTATTGCATAATTAATTGACTAAATGACGGGCACTGTTTGTGATTCTTTATTGTATCTAATAAGGCTAATATAAATGAGTCGTAGGCCTATGTTGAGATGCTCAGTCCAACACTGGCAGTGGTAAAGGAGTAAGGAAACTACAGGAGGAAGAGGCTCTCCTGCCTACTAGATAGGGCAGGTAAAACTGTTATTTTTGTCTGCCCTGGTGACTTTTAACTGGACCTGGAAGTGGTACGGCGAATAGAATAAAAAATATAAAAACTTTACCCAACCAACCTGGGCACGGTACCCCCTGGGCATGCTATTTGTACGTTTGTACAACTAAATGACGGTATTCTTTGGTAATCATGGTAGGCTAATTTGATCATGGTAGTTCAGTTTCCCGGTATTTTGCTTTAATAAGGTCTATTCATGTCTATTCATGCAGTTATACCTACCCGGAATTGAGAGTGATTGGGGGGGAGGACCTGTCGTGCGAGCTGAGCGAGCAATTTTTTTTTTGGGTGGGGGAGTGGCCAGTTTTAGGGGGGGAGTCTGCGGCATTATCCTGTTTTAAGCCCACCATTTTTAGGGCGTCTCATGATGTTGCCGCGCCACCTAGTGATTAACATGTAACTTTCTGTAGCTGACCGTTATATATTACTCCCGTTTTAAGCCCATTTCAATGTTAGAGACTCACTCAAATGGGCTTAAAACAGGAGTAATATATAAGGATCTAATAAATAGGATCTTATATATTACTCCTGTTTTAAGCCCATTTGAGTGGGTAACCCACTCAAATGGGCTTAAAACAGGAGTAATATATAAGGATCTAATAAATAGGATCTTATATATTACTCCTGTTTTAAGCCCATTTGAGTGGGTATTCAACATTGAAATGGGCTTAAAACAGGAGTAATATATAAGAACAAAACGTAATTAATTTCCTTTGCTTGTAATTTAAACTACTCGATGCCTTGGGGGAAGTATCCCCCTGGAAAAGGGTGTTTTTTGGGGGATTCACGCAAGCAAAATGGGGCATGGAGATGTTTTGGGGGGATAACAATACAAAATAACGCCAAAATGGGCTTATTAGTTCTGACTCATTTAATATGGTGAACTAATGGTGAATGGGCTTCTTAGTTTAGACCCTTTTAATATGGATAAGGAATGGTGAGTGGGCTTATTAGTTTAGACCCAATATGTACATATTACGGTGTTACAGTGCATACCGACGATTTCATTTAATGTAATAATTAGGGAACTGAAAGACGGGCAATATACATATGGGCAAAGCCCGCGACTTCAAGAATCATGTGACCCCAGCAGTGTTCTCGTTTGTAGTGACCTCCACTTTTGTTTAACTAGTTTTATCATTCAATTTATGCATAGACCTTTCAGAAAATGTATAGTTATCCATAGCCTAGACAAGAAAAAATGTGCTTTTGACCACTGGAATGCCATAAAAATGACATTTTTGGCATGTCGCCAGCTTAAATTTTCATCTTAGACAGGTCACTGTTAATGAGTGGGTGCAGTTTTTGGAAGATTAATTGTTTGATTTTGACGAACATATAGAAGTGATTGTATTAAAGAAGAGAATTTTCAAAAGTATTATATTGTTCCTTGGAAAATTGCATTTGTGTTCATGTCGCCACAAAATAACAGAATACGTTACATTTGAAATAGTTGGTTGTTTTTATCTGCCAAAAATTCTAAGATCAACTAAATTTCCTTGCTGTCTGATGAATATGTAGTCTAACGTAAGTATGTAAGAAGACATAAACAAATCATGATATACTAACAGTGCTACTTTTGCAATAATCAATAGAAACAAGCAGGCGCTATTTATATTTTAAGAAAACAGAATACGTTACATGGACTCTGAAGATATAGTGATATGCACACTTAACAACAAATGGCCCTTTTGCTAATCACTAGGTATGTCTCCAAGCTGCAAGTAAAAATTAGCCTGGCCACTGAACCCAGCTTCACAATTGTGAAAAAAGCAAAAAACATACAGAATACGTTACACAAAATACGGTACCTTTTGTAACGTATTTTGGTAATGTATTTTGGTAACATATTTTGCTCTTCACTAAACAATGTGGTAATAGTGCATTCTGTTTCGTAACAAAAGTACAAAACACTCACACTTTGTTTAATACAACTATTTACTGGATATAGTGACATTTATTATCATTACATTATCATAACATGAATTTTGTTAGTTATGTAACGTATTTTAGTAACGTATTTTGCATTTTTATTTGAAATATTAACCAACAGGCACGAAAAGACAGAAACTCAGTATTTATCGTTATAAAAATAATAAAAAATGTGCTAAGACAAAAAAACACATCGATTATTCTATGTATCAGTGCGTAATAACTTCCATTATACACACAAATACAGAATATGTTACTTTTAATTCTGTTGATGATTTTGCGCCTGGTTAAGTATAGTGCAAAAGTAGATACAATAGGTCTGGTAACAATGACACACACAATTTATTTTATTGCCTAGGTTAATTTTAAACAATATTGCATGGTTATTGAACATGTAAACACTACTGTCCTTATTAGAAAAAAGCTAAAATAAAAAAACAGATATTTTGAAAAACCTTCATATCTCATATACTGCAATGTATAAAGACCATTTACACTTAGCAACATTGAAATTACATTAACCCGTTGAACACGAGATAATAATGCTACTGCGCTGTTTCTGAAACGAGATTATTTTATGACGTCATAGTTATCTCATGCAATGGGGCACGGAGATCTCCGGGCCTCGTATCTGAATGGTGTCCATAAATCACGGAGATCTCCGGGGCTCGTCACAAACGGGTTAATATATTTCATTTTACATTTTTTTGTTTTGTATAGTATTTCTACAAAAATGCTCAATACATATCAGATATTTTGGGAAATGTTTAAACTTGTTTAAAAATGTAACGTATTCTGTGTGTGTTTTTTTGTGCTTTTAATTGTTTATTTGAAAAAATGATTAAAATTTGTGTTTTAGACTTGGTATCTCAATTTTTTAGGACAAGAAATAATTATTTCAATATTTTAAAATAAAGTTGCAATAAGAGGTCTAGTGAATAGTTGATTTTTTGATATGTAGCTTGTGGAAAAGTCTTTAAGTCGCGGGCTTTGCCCATATAACCGTTTTTTAGTACAGAATTACACCATGTCATTTTACGGTTCTCGTGAACTAATGGTGAATGGGCTTTACATTTTGAACCTATTTTATGATAAAAGATAACTAAAAGACGGGCAAGATATTATTAAACTCATGTACATATTGTGGTGTTTCAGTGCATACTGACGATTTTATTTAATGTAATAAGGTAACTGAAAGATGGGCAATATACATATGACCGTTTCTTAGTACAGAATGACACCGTGTTGAGGATAGGCCTATATATACATCTGTCCGGCATGAGAAGTCATCGCGAAATGTCGTAAGCAACGGACAAAAAAAAATTATATGTAAATATAGTGTACAAATTTTCTGAATGAACGCACACGGACCGTAACATTGTAATAACATTGGCTCAATGTATGACTAAGAAAGTGTCACTATTTTGAGATATTCTCGTTTCAAAGGTAACAACATAATCAGGTAACATTGTGGCAACATTGGCGCAATGTATAATTGCGAAGACTTATTAATCCTATTTTACGCCCACTTGTATATGTAATATCAATCAAAGTGGGTTTAATACAGGATTAGTAGTATTTATTACTGTTCATGTCTATTACTCATGTTTTAAACGCACCTCGCTAACAAAGGCCATTGAAATGGGTTTAAAACAGGTCAGAACATAAGCACGCGTCTTTCAGTTATAATGGAATGTAACATTGTTGCAACATTGGCCCAATGTTTTATTCCGAGCAGTTATTAATCCTATTTTACGCCCACTTCTATGTGTAATATCAATCAAAGTGGGTTTAATACAGGATTGGTACCAGTATGCATTTTTTATTTTCATGTCTATTAATCACGTTGTAAACCCACTTCGCTAATAAATGGTCATTGAAATGAGTTTAAAATAGGACAGGTACTAAGTCCTAACAGCTCGATTAAGAGCCAGATTGCGTGTCTTATTTGATGAATAATTATAAGAGTCAAGCGATGCTGGGTCCACCTAGCGATTACCATGTTCAACGGAAGTAGTTGATAGCCGCTTCCATGATTGGAGCATAATCATCATGAGACGCCCTAAAAACGGTGGGCTTAAAACAGGAGCCTGCTCCAGGAAACCTTGGTCACTGTCGCCAGTGTGGGTGCATCCCCACCCCGAAATATGCTCAAATATACCTATAAACCACGAAATAGACCGAAATAGACCGGAAATACTTTACTAATTCACTAAATACCGGTTGTTTCATGAGCATTGGTTCGTTATAAAAATTTGTGCCCCTTTTCAAATTAATTTAATGAGTTTAACCCGACTTTTAGAAGTAAAATACACGGGTCTATCATGACTCCATTATCCATAAGCCTACTGAGTGACGTTACAAGCCTAAATATACTGACTATAACATTCGGGCCTATATAGATAGCTCTTAGCGTGTCTATGAATTAACACAAGGAAAACAAACTATTTCTAATAGAAATATCAGAGTGCAGAGGAGCGAGTAATAGCGTACATCGTGTATAAATATTTAAAAATAATTATAAATTAATATTATGTGGATATGTTTGTTTGGGATAGCTAGCCCTGAATAAGGCTGACTGGGCCTTCCGACATTGGCGATTGCTTACCGTCTCTCGGCAAGAATAGAATTATCTCTTAGTACCAATGAGTGCCGACCTGATTTCCTCACTTTACGAATATAGACACCTAATAATTACACTTACTGAAAAAGGAATTAAACGCAATGAAAAGAACATATGGAACATCGTTGTTATATGACATCTCTTTATTTTCATCAAGTGACATGTAAAAATAAACTCATTATCATCATCATCATTGTATTGTGAATGTAATAAATAATATAATGATGTTACACAACCACAATGATGTATTATTTTATTATGCCAATATCATTGTAATATTGTAATATTGTATCATTAGCATTCAACATATATTTATTATTATCATGTAAAATCATTATCATCAACATTGGACATGTTTATTATCATTATATAAAATATCATGATCATCATGTAGGGTAATTGTAAAAGCACAATTGACAGCATTGTATTATAAATAATATAAAGCTGTTTACAACCATAATTATGTATACTATGACATTGTCATTTTATTGTCAAGAAATAAAGTTTGTGTAGGTTATGAGGTTATATAACATGCATTAGACATATAATGTGAATATTGCTCAATTCTTTGGACGTTTTGGCTCAGTCGTTGTAGGAGCAATAATTTTTCTCTTTCTTTGATTTAACTTCTTCCCCCCATTCACAGCAAAGCAACACGACAGCTGCCCATCTGTTGCTACAGTATTGTTTTCTTCCATGATTGTTGTTTACAAGTTTTACAAAATGTGCTTTTTGTTTCAGTTCATCTTTTCGCTCCCATACTGAGGCATCCATGCAAGACTTTGTACGCAGAGATGAAATAAGGGAGAAATGACAATGACATATAATTATTACTGTAGACGTATCAATGTCAATAAAATATATATCTATTTGTATGCGATGCGACGATGTTTTTATAGCTTTCAAGAAATTTTTCACAACATTAATACATTCTTATTGACTGAAAGTGATTTGAATTGTTTTAAACATATTACAGTGTTTTAGGTGGGTAGGCCTAATTGTTTAAAAAAAGGCCTTCGGAAGTAAAGATTGAGCTATTAATGTCATACAAAAAGAATTAGTTGTGAGGAGATTGATGCTCAAGTCATTGATTTAATTATACAAACAGGACATATCGAGCCGATGCTGGGCTAACATCACAGCCATTCAGACAGCATTGATCCTGCGTAGGTCCAATTACTTCTGTTGTGGAGTTATACAACAATAGAGAACATGTTATGAGTATAGGCCCATTGTCTACTGGTCCAGGCAATTAGTGTCGACGCCTGTGTAAACACACTTGTGACTGTGGGGCAATAAGACACTTTGAGCTCTATTTTCAAGCTATTGTATAGTTCATCTATGCCATAACTGATTTGCTGGACTAAATAGTTGAGCCTTTTAAACAAACCGTTATAAACATAGTACGGTTTTGAAAATAATCCATAATAATAGTAATCTTAGTAATGTAGCCTACATAGTTATAGTGCGGTATGGGATAACTTTTGCGGTCCCGGTAGGATATCTTCGTTCTTTAATGCTTGAATAAGGGCCCATATTGATATGCAATATTTGCTCGTTCTTGAATTGATTAGGTTGAATACATATGTCATTAAAACATTATTCTGCGATTCTCTAAAATAATATAGTTCGCCAATATGCCTACTTGAACATGTTGAATAGTTCTGTATATTTATTTGAATTATATACACTTTGCGATTCAATATTTGTTCTGAACAATAAATTAATAATACTGTGGGCCGTGGGCTACATGTAACATGTGTTACATATCGCTATAGTTATTTACATTATTTATGTTAATAGGCGAAATGTCAACGGCTTTGACTTTGATGGGTAGTTTCTAATTTCCCCCCAAAATTAATTATATAGTCCTATCTTGAGATAAAAACATCGCTTTAAGTAGGCCCTATGTTTTTTAATCATAGCATAACATTAATCATTGCATCATGGCATAGCCCAGAGGTCCAGATAATTTGTTGGTTTGAGGAGTATTTCACTCATTGGAATGGGTGATGAGCAGTGAAATATGATAACAAAATAAACGAGGAGTATTTTTCATACAACACACATGAAAGCTTTATTTAGATCTTTTTTTTCTTACAGTCACATAGTTCTGTTCACGTAAAAAATACAACAATAGTTTCATTTTTTCTGTGTTTTTTTTTACTTTGATGGGTATTTTAATTATTTTTATGGGTGATATTACTCCTAAGATTTTCAATCAATGCGTAATTGCTGTTTTTACATGCGTATTTTATTCATATATGCATGTTATCTGGAGCCCTGATAGCCTACTCCTCACCTTTCCATTCGTTGATTCTACCAGAGTACAATTAACAGGTGTCAACTCTAAGACGCGTGAGTGTTAATTACGCTCGCTGAATTCTCTTACACTGAGTAGCCTAATTGCATTTAGAAGATCGCGCTGACGCTTAAGGCTTATATCACAGGTCGGCGTTAATCACAAGTAGGTGATGACAACCAGATCTGCTCCTGCTGTCGATATAGGCTACTAGTTGGCGAGCAGTGTCGATGACAAGATCAATGGCTTTTATGTCCCAAAACAAAATAATCACAGAACACACACAAATATATATATTTATTTTATTTCATGAGTAACAATTATAAGCTACCCTTGAAGTGCAGGTAGGCCTACATATATATATGTAACACAACATTGCTGGCTTACCTGGGCATCAAACAGTGTCTCAGTCACCCAGCAAAAGCTCAATTTTGGCTTAACAAACCTAAGTCGAATGTTTCTTAAAAAAACACGTTATATAAGAAATATAATTGAAACCTTCACATTTATTTTCGTTGATTCAGTCATTAGATCTAATAGTCCAAGCTACATAATATATAATATATGTAGCAAATAGACGATATGTGTGAAATAACATTGTCAATAATTAAAACTAATTAATAATTAAATGTATTTAAATAATAATTGACACATGCCTATTAATTAAATTAATAAAGATTTTAAATGTTGTTTCTCTTCGCGTACATCATAACATTGTAGAAGTAACGTTAGGCATACACAGTGGTGAGTGAGTCTGACATTGCTCCCAGTTAGATACATCCTATTATATATATATATAAATGATCGATTTAATTAAATATAAGGCAGAGGCTAATAGTACGTGATTCTTCATAATGCAACTCTATGGGCAGCCTCGTTTACGAAATGACGGGCTCCCATTGACTCCCATTATAACTTTCCCGTGCGAATAGCCACTCCGTTAATTAAATGTACTGTTTCGCCTTTAACTAGATGCACAGGTCAAAAGACAATATATTACACGTTTCAATAGAAATAATAACATTTAGCATGCCTAAATAGGTCTATTTCGGGGTTTATAGTATATTTCGGCATATTTCGGGGAATGGACGTAGGCCTACTGGCCAGTGTATTGTATGCAAATTGAAGCTATTATCGCCCATGACAAAATGTAACACGGCTTCCACGGGAAATTAATTAATAAATTTTATATATTTTCAACATTTCTCACAAACAATGAATTCATAATTATATTAATGATTATGAAATTATTTAAAACACTTTCAATACTTTGTGAAAGGTATTAAAAGGAAAAGACGACTTTGCGTGAAAGTGTCCACTCAGCATTGTATTGTTAACCGAATAACCCGACTGACTTTGTTTACAAATTAAATCACTCGGGGTATCCGGGGTATTTAATATTTCCCCACATAGTCATCTTCACCAGCTGTTCAGCGACAGAGCGAACCCCCCCCCCCTTTCTAAGTAATCTTGTTATACTATACTTTTAGATTAGATTAGATTTATTCAGTAACCATTGACATAGGACAAAAACATGATCAATAGTGCAAATACATAAAAATCATGGGTCGCCAATCATGGTCACCAGGGAATAAAACACCGAAAAGTTTCCTGGTGAGAATACTTATTTCCACGGCGGTCCCTTGATAGTGATCCATGATGGCGATGGCAAGAAATAATTTAGTCAATATAAATATATATAAATAATTGGTCTAACTGACCACACCAGAAATTGAAATATCACAGTAATTTGATAACAAGTCTACTCTTGGGAGAGAAAACCACACCGGAGAACAGAGAAAGGCTCACAACATGCAAACACAATTGGAAGCCCATCCCACGTCCCCCTGCAGTAGGCCTACACCTCCGCTAGAGTAGAATAAATACCTATATAAATATAAAAAATATGTTATAATATAATAACGGTTACTATGCTAATTTTAGACTTATACTAGTCTAAAATCATTTAAAATACTGAATATAAATAAAGTGAAAAGTTAGTAGTAAATATATACTCCATCTTCATGTCTTTGTAACTCTGTCCACATGTGTTTTCTGACAGCATGTTTGAAAATTAAAAAGTTTTCTTGCATTCTGAGATGTACCGGTAGGCGATTCCACATTTTACTGGCTGAGTAACGAAAAGACTTGGCACCCGCAGACTTTACATGTGGTAGGACCAGGGATTGCACACTTGTTCTAGTGTATCTGTCATGTTCTTGACTGACCATGAAAAATGAATCTCGTAAATATTTTGGAGCTGTTCCATGAATTATTCTAAACATGTTGTTAAGTTTAATTTGTTTAACGCGTTCCGAAACAGGTATCCAATTGATAATTTTGAATTCATTGAAACCAATATGCGTCCTTGGGGAGCAGTTCAGGACAAATCTGATAGTTTTATTTTGAAGAATTTGAAGTTTTTGTTGGTAAATTTTCTGAAGACCACTAAACCATGCGGAGCATGCATAATCAAAATGACATTGAATTAGAGCTGATGCCAAAAGTTTCCTTGAATTTGTGTTTAAAAATTTTGCATGTCTCCATAAGAATTTGAGTCGTGAGTTGCCTTTCTTAAGAATATTTTCCGCAATATAATTACCATCTAAAGACTGGTCCAGATCTACTCCCAAATATCTCACACTCTTTGTAGAGGCTACCATGGTCTCACCACATGTAACATTCATTTCTGAAGAAATACCAAGTCTTTTCTTTGTACCAAAAAGTATTGATTCTGTCTTCCCTAAATGGATGGATAGTCTATTATCGACCAACCATCCATTCAGAGAAGAAAGTTCATTGCCAAGTTGTTGCTCAATTTTGTTGACAGTAGAACGTCGTTAAACAGACCGCCTATGGGACTTTATAAAGGTGGTCCCATTAGCGATGTGATCCGCAATTTGACCATGTAATTAAATTTAATTGACTAGTCCTACATATATAGATGTGTTAAATAGAATATTGCCACCTTATAGGCCTACACATAAGGACATACACTAGGGCCTACTTCATGATACATCGAAATATATGTAAGGCCTAGCCTATAATAATTTATTCTAGCACTAAAATTGGCTCTAAGAATACATAGAAAAACAAATAATAAACAATAGGCCTACTTTTAATACAGCTTAATAAAGTAAGCTATAGCCTAGTCTTTTTTTCCCACTATTAGCATGATTAGATAACATAAAAAGTAGGTCTATCATATGATTAATAGCACTGACACATGTCACATGTCAGCATGATAAAAGATTGGTGACACTAGACCTAATTATATGGGCCCTATATGCACTTTTTATTTTCTAAAAGTTTCTCTGTGTTAAGTTTTCATTAAAACCAGAGAACTAGAGACTAGATGACAATTTCAATAGGCCTAGGTCCCTATTGGAGTGGTTCCTGAATACATCACCTCGTACCATAAACATGCTGAAGGCTTACAGAATTCTGAAGGCGTCACAAATACCACACTCTATCTGAACGCGTATACAACGAAGAACCAATAATGCAATGCCAAATATGATGTAATAAACAAGTCACGGATATATTTAATTATTTTTAGTGTAGACATCTACTTGTCAAATCTTGATCACAAAAATTAACTAGTGTGTTTAAGTATGCTGTTATTCGTAAAGTCAGATGTATGTTGAGATCATGGAAGCATGTGCATGCGCGACTTCGACTATTAATAATCAGCCTTAAATTGGAGATCAATAAAATGTGTGAACAAATTGGAAGTAATGTTGAGAGGGTGCACCCGAGTTAAAAAATAAAACTAGCGAATTGCGAAGCGACTGTTCTCATCTAGGGGCCAAAGATCGAGGAGTGCAGTTTCTAAATAGTTTAAAAAACAAAGCTAAAAAATGATATCTAGTGTAAAAAACGAAGTATACCAACAATAAAAAAACGAATATCGACGTCAGTATATTATAAGTATACGTGTGTATATTATACCTATAATTGCGCTGATTGCTCTTTTATAAAATTAAAGATTATGTTATAATGGTACTTCAATTATGACACACTATTGAATTGTCCAAAGCCATTATAATTGTAAAAACTGATGCAGAAATCTTATAAAAAATGAGAACAATCTCTTATAAATAATGAAGTGAAAACATGTTTTCTTCATAAAAATGTATAGTGAGGCCAAAAAACGGGTAAAAAGTGAAGTGGAAAGAATCCCTAATTTCCAGGACCCATGTGCATCCTCCATTAACCAGGATCGTGGAAAGGACATACAGGGTTAATTGTGCATTTGTCTGATTACCAATAGCGGTGGCAAGATGATCAACACATACAAATACAAAATCTATTGTCTTGTTTTGTGGGCATGCAAGCGTGAAGGCACAACTCTGCGTATTACTACCATGTGCGGCCAAGATATCAAACAATACAAATGACAGTGTTAAATATTTATCTGATCAAGATAGCACTGCATGGGAAGGCTGCCTGGATACAAAAGCTTAAAGTTAGAAAATGCTTTTTAAGAATTAGATTAATTTCTCTTTTTTCTTAATTGACCCTTTGTCCAGTGATAAAACATTTTTTCCACAGTGGTTCAGCCGCAAAAGTGAGCATGGAAATAATTCCAAGCTATTGTGGAAAAGCAAGCAGTGTTGAGCCTTTGAGTCTAGACTATTAGCTCAAGACTATTAGCTCAATAGTAAAACGTTGACTTGTGGTGCGAGAGGTCGCCGGTTCAAGACTCGCTGGGTCATAATATAAATTTACCACATTGGTAACGAAGATATGTAGGCCCTACAATGGACAGGTGACCGCTGGTGGTGTGGTGTTGGGCTTGCCAGATCGAGGACCAGCAAGGCAACGATGTGTGGGGTTGGGTAGCTATGGTGTTGTGAACATGGTTGACAACCTGTGGCGCCGGACGATGAGATCGCGGCCCTGTCTCTTAGAGAGAAAAGGAGGAAGAGTGTGAGAAAGCAAGCAGGAGTGAGCCAATGGTAACAAGGTAACAAGGTAATTTATTCAGGATCCCGTAGGACATGAGAAGCCAGGTGTGCGATACAGGGTGAGTAGATATAGCATACCTGTGACAAGGGCATGCCGATCGTTATTAATTCAAACCATTCATTACGTTATTCATAATAATAATAAGTTGTGCTAGGTGATACAATAACTCCCGGTTTTCACTTGAGATTAATTCATGCATTTTAAATGTTGAAGGTCTATCATAAAAGTAGCAGCCTAATAATTTTTTTCTGTCTCTCTCAAAGTGCCCACATTCGAAAAGATAATGATATTCATCACCGATGAATCTGTTGTGACATAAGGTGCAGGTACGTCTATCACGTGAAATACCACAAAAACTACCGAGTACAATGGGAAGTCTGGAATTTCTGCATCTAAAACGGGTTATAGATTTTCTTATAATTGGTGCAGTTAATAAAAGGTATTTTTCTAGAATGAAATTAGTTTTGAAAATCCTATAGTTTGTACATTTGCCACTATTAAATAATTCTTCCGACCATTTCTGTATAAAGTGATCTTCTAAACGTCTTTTAATTATCTCCTTGAAACATTCAAAACTATTGGGGATGTGCTGAGCATTCCAGACACCTGGAAAGCCACAATGTATCAAACTATTCTTAATATAATGGTAATACGTTGGCTTGTGCGGCGAGAGGTCGGCGGTTTGAGACTCACCGGGTCACAACATAAATTTACCACACTATATAAATCCCACAGGCCTATTGCATTAAAAGGATGGTGTTCAATAAAAAACAGGAATAAGCCTACGACAGCTATAGATTAGCAAAGATTAAATTACAGACTGGAATATATTACCTGTGATCAATTACATTATTATAATAATAAATAGCCTAACCCTACCTCAGCCAGCACAGCCCCAGAAATATTTCAAGTCCGAGCTGACAAAGGCAGACCTGGAAGCAGTTGCCAACCACTAGAAATTAGATAGCTAAATATATAGATATAAATGTTTTCTTCCTCACTTTTTTACCAATATCACAGAGTGATTTATGATCGAAAATGTAAAGGGTCTTCAGAATTTCTAATTGGGAGCTGGTTCCAGTACTTAGAAGCAATTTATGAGAATAATTTGTCTTGTGAACTGTTGACCCTATAGGGCCTGGGCAGTACCAAAGAGAGAACACTATTTCTGCTGTTATGGGAGTGTCATTCCTGAACCATGGAATTTTATTCCATTAAGTAGAGACGTGAATTTCCATGGAACAGTCTATTAATGTTAGTAGAAACAATTTGTTGTAGTCTGAATCTAACCAGGGGTCAATTCTACTGATCTATCATGACCATTCAAGTGTAAAGACCATTATTCATGTCATGCCGAATATAGCCTGCTAAATAAGTCAAACATGTATTAGTTTAATTAAATGTTAAAGTCAGTTTGGTATTTTTATATGCTCATATTATGAATAAACACCATTATTAGTTAATATACAAGAAAACATGTAGCCATGGTGGTCCATGAATAATAATGCTGATAAAGAAAGTTTTTGCTGGACAAATCAAATGACAACATATGCTTACTTAACAAGTAAGCAGATTCCCCCTTTGGATTCGCAGAGCATTGATGATGTTATGTAGTAATACCCCACCAGAGGATTTTATGCAGAATGTTAAAGTCAGTTTGGTATTTTCATATGCTCATATTATAAATAAACACCATTAATAGTTAATATACAAGAAAACATGTAGCCATGGTGGTCCATGAATAATAATGCTGATAAAGAAAGTTTTTGCTGGACAAATCAAATGACAACATATGCTTACTTAACAAGTAAGCAGATTCCCCCGTTGGATTCGCAGAGCATTGATGATGTTATGTAGTAATACCCCACCAGAGGATTTTATGCAGATGTTAGCTCGAAACGACGTGCTTGCAAGATATTTTTGTGAATCATAGGGCAAACATCTGCATTGCTTTTGCAACCAAATAAGATTGTATGTAAAAGTTTTTCTGTTTTTGTGATAAAATCCACTGGTAAAATGGTGGCCAGATTCCGAGGGAGCTGATTTCGCGGAGCAGAATAAGTGGGGCGTATCAAAAAATAATGACTAGGATTTTCAGGGCCACTTCCACAGCTAGGATATTTTGTGTCTGGTATTATGTTGTACGAGAAGAATTAGAATTTAAGGGCACTTAATCCCAGGCGCAGCTGTCTGCAGTGATGAACAGAGCCATGGCCATGACAGTTCGGGAGTTGATTGAGCAGGTCCAATTTTTTTAAAATCAGTTGATGTTTAAATATACTGAGGCTTTTACTATCTTTTATACAGGCTTCCAATTTATTCAATTTGTTGACCATACTGGTTGCCACAAGTGATGTCAACTCGTATATACCTGGCAAGGCAAGTATAAGATAAAGGTACGCATTGACTTCTCTTACCATACAATAGATGCCAACTCGTACCATGATTATGTCAACTCGTACCAAAAATAATTTTGGAGGATACTGAATGTAGTTATTGTTAGGCTAGATATAGAGATGAAATTCCTTATTTCTTATTTTGGACAACCATGTCAAATATAGGAAATACGGTAATTTCGTCTCTATATCCAGCCTAACTGGTAAATGCGCAGCACAAAAAATAAATAAAAAATTCTAGTCTATGGACATGTTTACATAATATGGTCATATTATTAAACCAAAATAAAATCACCGTTTTTTTTATGATATTAGCCTGAGCCAGTCCTTCAATAGATAATGTCACACTTAAAATTTATTTCGCTGCATGTTCTTTGCTATATTTTTCAATTTTTAAAAGTAATTTAATTGCACGTGCTACATGCCTATTAATTACTTTCTTATCCCGTCAAGACATGTTGACTTTGATCTTATGTTAACTTCAACAAGTGTCATTTTGTCGTCCCGTCAAAAAATGTTAACTTTGAATTAATGTTACTTTAAAAAATTATATATTTTTAGTCCCGTAAAAACATGGTAACTTTGCACTTATGTTACTTTGAAGAAGTGTTACTTTGTCATCCTGTCAAAACATGCTAACTTTGAATGTTGAATGTAAATAAAACTTATTTAAATGATGCCATCACAATACGTGTTGATTTCTATAACGCTCTTTATTTTGAGGCAGCATATTTTAGTCACTTGTCTACACTGCAATATTATTCCCGATTACGCGGTCATTTATCTAAATCACTTGTTTTTACTGCAATATACAATACTCAGCGACATAAGATCGAATTATCACCTATTCTTTTGTTTTCATAGCATTAGTAATTACTGCCAGGAGGCTCGGAGATCAGTTATCATGATCGTTTGTTATTGCAATAATTTACTTAACGGCAATCATGTTCGTACTTAATTCATTTTTAAAGGACACAGTTATTGCGCATGAGCTTTAAAGTAAAAATATAAATTCCTTTTACCACCAATGATGAAATTATGTGAGATTATCAAAGAGGTTTAGGCCCCTACATTGTGACTTTGTATTTCACCTGTCCAAATCGGTGATTAGCTAGACTCGTAAACAAGTTTGAGTGTTCATTGGAAGTAAAAAAAGGTGACCAAGGTAAGAAACCAGACTGCCATCATTATTAACAAAGGAAAGGAGTGCAAAAGGCATTCAAGAAATTGAAGTAAAATCACTGTCCACTACAAAAACAGAAATGGGGAAACAACCTTTTCAGGAATCAAATAACGAGCTACTTGTTCTTGATACTCAGGACATAATGTTACCTTCTGTTGTTGAAACAGTTAAAACATTAGAAAGTGTGGGACAAAACCAATATTGCGAATTTGGTTACAGAAAGACTAGAAGCAAGATCAAAGTACCTATTTGAAACAAATAAGCAAAACAAGCTCCCACTGTTCATCAGTCATCCCCTGAAATCAAAGTCAAACGAGAAACGCCATGCTGCTTCACTAATGCAGAATGTGGCACTGTTCCCCCAACTGCAGTTGTCTTGTCAAGTTCGTGACGGTTTTTTGGATACTTTCTTCAGTCAAGAAAACCAAAATTTCCCTCCATCACGCTCTACCTATGGTGACATACGTACACGAGCAAAATCAGATATATTACAATGCTTAGAAAAAATGTCTCCAGATGCTGATATGTTACTGTTAGATGGATCTGTCTGTGTCAATATGCTAAGACCTCGTGTAGTGAAAATATTTCATGAATATTCCCAGCAGGTATTCCTTCCTTTTTTTAAATCTCAGCTAGATATTGTGAGCAGAGTAAATATTGTGTGGTATGTTTATATTCCAGACAGCTTGAAATTTACTGTACGTAAGAAAACGTGGAGCGGGAACATGCAGACGAGTGCAGCCAGATAACAAGATCCCAAACAACTGGCAAGAATTTCTGAGACTTGACGAAAATAAATCTGAACTTTTTTTTCATTATTTATCACAAGAATCAATTACTGTTGTGTGTTCAAAAGAGTGTGTCCTCACTTGATAAAACAGTACGTACTGCCCCACGCCTACATGCTCTAAGTTACACCAGCACTGCATGCTCTAAGTTTGTCTCAAAGCCGGAAAGTGGTGGGAGAAGTAATGCCTATGAACTCTAGATAGCATTCGGAACAGCGCAGAACTTCTCGTTACCTACCTGTGCATAGTATGTGCCAGTCCCTGGGCCCTCTGCGATCACAGTCATATATAGATAACACAAACCTAACAGTCTATTATGCATAACCCCATTCATTATCCTCCGAATTAACCTTGATACCAGTTGACAATATAATGATGGTACGAGTTGACATCTAATGATGATACGAGTTGACATCTATAAGTGGTACGAATCGACATGGGTACGAGTTGACATGGGTACACGTTGACATATGTTGTGTGATAAGAGATGTCAGCTCGTACCATCAAATGATATCTGCCTTGTTGGGTACGAGTTCACATCACTTGTGGGAGCCTACGAGTTGACATCACTTGTGGTACGAGTTGATATCTTTTGGTGGTACGAGCTGACATGGGGCGAGTTGACATGGGTACGAGTTGACTGTCACCCATTTTTACGATGAAGTTTTACTGCTGCAAAGTTTTGCCCGCCCATGTCCTTTTGAGAATTAAGCCCCACTCTAAGCTAAGTCCTGTTGACAAACTAACCAGCATATAGCAACAGGTCTGATCTGAAACGGTGGATGTGCTTCGAGCCACCGAGTGAAGCAGTCAGCGTCATGATTGTCACTGAGTGGTCTGGATGATCTTGCTCCTTGTGTTGCTCTGATGTCTCATGACTAACTCCTGCAAGCTTTCCAGGTTGTTGCAGAGAGGAATTGTCAAAGGTAATGATTTTATCCAATGGGCAACAGTGCTGTCAGACAATCCTCTTCCTTTTTTCTGCAGTATCTTTGAAAAGCACAACTCCATTTTTACCTGACAGTTCTGTGACGGTGATGTTGTCACCAAATGTTTTCAGTAGTTTTTCTTTCAGATATCTCCTACTATACGCTTGGCTGCGTTCTCCATTAAACTTTTTTCAAGCTTTGCAATAGAGTAGGCCTATTGGCATTCATCGTTTGCATATAAGAATGTGCAAAATGTGATTGTCAAATACATATCCTGCTCATCATTATCTTGTGGACGACCTCTACTTTCATCCGATGAGTTAAAGTGCCTTGAATAACAATGTTTATGGTACTTCGCTTCAGCTGCCGCTAAATCAATGACACTCTTTGCTCGGGCTAGGACAACATCACCCCACTGGCCTTTTCTTTCTTGTGCTCGAACAATAGCTTATTTCAATGGTTCTAAATTCACACATTTCGCGGCGAAATTTGGCTTATTTTTTTTCAATCCTTGTTCTGGTAGAGTTAGCCTTTTTCACCACCGTGTCGTGGAGTTGTGGATGGAATAGGGCACTGTTAGCTTCTTGCTTTTCCTGTTGGTGATGCGGATGACTTCCCATTTATCGGCGTTAAACTGCATTAGCCATTTATCCTCCCATTCCTGGAGTCGATGTAGATCTCGCTGCAGAAAGTCGGTGTCACTGGGACTGTTGATGACTCTGTACAGCAAGCAATCATCTGCGAACAGGCGTGCTGTTGACGATACACATTCAGGAAGATCATTAATGTAGCAGAGGAACAGTAGAGGACCCAACACTGTGCCCTGATGTCACTTGGGCTGTGGAAGATTGCTTACTCTCTAATACAACTTGCTGGGTGCGGTTAGCAAGGAAGCTGCTGCTACTGGTAAGTATTTTATCTCGTACACCGTAGTGGTTCAGCTTCTTTTATGATAGGGTAGTGGTTAGCAACGCCGCCTTTCACGCCAGAGCTCGGGGTTCGGTTCCCGGTCTCGGCGGTTAAAGAAACAAAACATGTTTCTTCCCCATCCACATGTGAAAGTCAGTATTGTGGGAAGCCTCCGTGACCGAGAGGTGGCGTGCTCGGCCTCAGACCGCCAGGGCTCGAATTTCGAATCCTGTGTCTGGAGGACAGTGTCATCTCAATCATCTCACCATCCTCAGGAGGTTCTCCTGGCCCAGTTTAGCCTATATGTGCACAAAGTTGGCCTAAAGCCCGATACATTTCATTTGGTGGTCAGTGTACGCTGGGACCATAAATTTCATGAAAAATCTGAGGGTAGCCCTATTTAAATGATAAATTAGCCTGTAAACACAGGGGTTTAAATCCTCACATTAAGGCATTATTCCAATGAGATGTAAATATGTCAATATAGAATTACATAACAATAATTGATCACACAATGACGCGGTAATTGATTGCGCGATCGATCGTCCGCACCGGATTTTTGGTGCACAGCTTTACGAATGGCAATGATTACAGAATCTGTATAGCACACAGAGTTTGTTATTATGGACTCTTGTGTACACCTTACGAGCTGATAAGATTCAATTTTCGATCTGACAAGACTCAACTTGATAAAATGAAGATTTTAAGATCACCCAGCTTGCTAATTACTGTCTTTTTACCTTGAGACCCCCTATTAAAATTGAATTTTGACCAAGTTGCTGACACTGGATTTTTCGGGAACTTTCAGACATTAATCCATACTAGGCCTATATGTATGAACAATTTGAAAACTATACGATTGTTTTACTGGTTATCCTCCATAATCACCTAACTACACTGTACTAACATGTTCGATTTACAAACTCAAAGATAACACAGCTATTAAATTATTATTTAACATTACAAGCGTTAGCCAACGCTAGTTATTTTAAATACAGTTCACCGAGCTTTTATTACCTGTCTGTGATAACTGGAAGTAAAGCGAGCTTATAATTTCGTTTTTTAGGCCTAGCCCTACTATTTTATATTGGAAATTTACGTTAAGTCGGATTCGTACTTATCCAGTGCACATGGTGCAGTTAACGAGTGGAGGCTCAATGTTGGGGCAGCATCGGAGACCATGGCCAATAATGGGCCTCAATTGAACCAACTTGTCTCCGACTTTAACGAAAAGGTATTTCTATAATTCCTCTAAAACCTCAATCCATTTTCATGGATTTATGTTGTGACATTTGCGGCTGCCATATGTGCTTTGTGTCGACAATAAATGACAACACAAATGACGTACAGTATGTATTTGTGTGTATCATGACTTTAATCAGTATAACAAAACAATAAATAATAAGTGAAATGAGGTAACATAACCAACTTGAAATGTAATTAGATTAATGGAAAAAAGTAACAGAAAAAACACGAAAAAATAGCACACCGATGGCTCACCAGTGGTTATTCATGGGTATTATCTTGTGGCATTAAGGATATAAAGATTGTGCATAAAATTTCGGCACAACATGATCCCATTATTATATAATATAATTATATATGATATTTAAAAAAGGCACATATTATGAAGGAAAATATATCTATCATAAACATGCCACATTTTGATTATACGATGTAGTGTTAAATATTTGATGTTACTCTATATTAAGGTTCGAATCCAGCCAAATATAGATTGGCGAAAACATTAGATATGCATTACAAGCAACAAACATGACATAAATGGAACAAAACGCTATTAATTGTACGTCACAATCTGACGTCTCTAAACACGCCAAATTCTGAGTCTAAAGTCGATCCTCCAGCTAAAATTGTTAAATTGGTTGCATGGTTGAATAGAAAATGATATAGCTGATGTGAGTGTGAACTGACAAGTATAATTATGGTCTCGAGTACAAAAATCAAATACAAGTTTTTGATATCACATTCCCTGTGTCAAATTCGAGGCACTCTAGAAATGTTTTGATATTGAAACGTATTTTGATTTTATGTTTGTCAATAGGTCTAGTCTCACCACCAACATGTCTTATTACAGAAACAGTGGATTAAGCTAAATTATTTACGAATTAATTATACAGCTACGTTGAATTGAAGTTCCACAAAATGCACTAATTAACGATAAACAAATTATCGCCATTAAATCAGCAGACCAACTTACATTATCACTCGAAGAACCACAATATTCATCACATACTTGAACGTATATAATATATATATTTCTAGCACTATTGCCTATACATTATGTTGCCAGTAAGAACTTCAGTGATCCTGGTACGATACCTGCCCATATCTTGATTTTAGTAGCTAATCGTCATAATATATATACGTTCTTGTATTACTAATGCTACCATGTTCACAGATTTTTGCGAGATTATTTACCAGCAACATGTCTCATCACCAGATGATTGTCTTAACTAAGACTTTAAAACATGATATGTCGACAGACTCAACACAACATAACATTAAACATAATGTTCACAAAGGAATGACATGAGAGGTTTATCCGAATGCTTGTCTGTCGTGATGGTTCAATGTCGCAGATGGTGAAACAACGTCAAACCTACATTGCGACAAAGTTTCTGTTTTCTAGATGATGATTTAAAGTTTATCTTGTCGAACAGTCTGTATCGTCCCTGCATTTGATTGGTGGAGACAGATGTTCAACCAGAAGTACTAGCCTCAGACGTGGAGGTACGTATTTGTGAATATCAGCCGTGCTACTAGTCAAAACCGGACCCATTATTGTTAGCCAATCGTCTACGACGCTGGCCCAACACTAACCCGACATTGGGTCAAATGTATGTGTTTTAGAGTGTTAGATTGAAATTGTTAACCTTAAAGCGGTGAGCGTCAAAATTTATTTTTTACCCACTTGAAGTTGTGTCTCGCTGCCGCGAACCACAACTTCAAGTGCGCAAAAACACTACATGTGTAGAATTTAAATCAAAACAAATACAATGCTTATTTTTTCTCCACATTGTCTGGATCGAAGGACAAATCAAATGCCGGGAACAGCAATAGACGTAGCGATGTAAAGATTTACTTTGCTGTTCAGGTGACGATTGAAAGCGTTAGTATAATGGTTTAACCATACGTTCTGATTACATTTGGCAGGTGCAGATCTCGAATAAAACACCCAACCGTAAGTTATTATAATTATTATTAAATAGTTTTTAATAATTCTTAACTGGCAATCACGCGTCATTTCGTCACGTTACTTGATAACCAAATAACGGAAGTGGGTGTGGTTTTGAGTATATTACTAAAATTGTGGACCAGAGCCTAAGAGAGCCCAGGAGATATGCAAACGTCACCGTGGCTTAGTTGACATAATATTCCCATCCCATAAGTGTGAACAGTCACTTTCAGCAGTTGAGTCGACCACTGATATCAAGTCTCTTTGCAGGTTGTCATTGAGCCGTTTGAACCACGTGTTCACGAGGTCCGTACTGGTTGAGATTTCAGGCGTTAGACGGTGTGATGGTTTGACATGTATGCTGCTGTGATGACGTGGCGGTCTTTGGGGGAGTCACTTGTGTCAAAGGCCTCACAAACTCTATCAAACAGAAACAACATGTTTAACGCTTGTATTGCTGAACCCGTATATACATACGGTCCCATTAACCAGAATTCTGCTAAATTAATTTATTTAAATTCTCAACCACTAGAGGTTGTGTCTCGCTAGCGCGAAACACAACCTCAAGTTGTTGAAAATTATTCATATTTGCTTGATTTGAGACCAAACATTTACAAATCTTGGATGTTTAAACAGTCATTTCACGTCCAATAACAGTGATTTATTTGGCTAATTAAACGGATAAAAACGTCTATCGTCGTGATTAGCAGACAAGGGTTTAGGTGGTTTCAAACCAAATGCAAACTCACTGAAATTGATAAACTATTAGGCCTATGTGGTAGTTACTTAATTAATTAAATTTCACGTGGGGTTAAGAATGTGTGGTATGGGGTTTGCCATAATCAAAAAAATATTATTGATCATTGAACATCATCAATCATATTTTTGATCATTGATCATCATCAATCATTTTTTTTACAACAAAAATATTGATTGACAAGCGCAAGTGAAAAGCCAAAGTAAATCAACTATAAATCTTATAACACTTGATGCTGGTAATTGTATGAACACACCCTTATATAAGATTTTATCTTTTTTGATGTTTTCCACTAAACTGAACAGATCTTCCACTTCTTCTTCGCTCATTTTTTCGCCAAGCTACAACAAAAAGCAGAAATACAATAAGAGTAGCCCGACAGTGCTTTGCAAAATGTTACCAAATTCTTTGTTTAATTAACAAAATATTCTAAATCTTAATAATTGTAATCCGAAATACCAATCATTCCTACATGGTTTACATTAAATAAACAGACTTCAAAAAGTTGCATAGCCTATAGTACTATTGTACGGTATGTATATGTACCGGTATATATATACAGTAAAATACGTGAAGTACTTTGAAAATAATCTGTTAACACAGAAGTACATTGCTTCAATAATACGACAGTTTGTTTCATCACGATTCATGTCTGTAGCTCACGTGTAGGGATTAGGGTGAAACTCGTTGAGCTCTTTTGAATGTTTGCAGATCTATCCTGACAACGTGTCTTTGAGTTTTTGTAATTTTACCTTTCCATACTTAGATTATAATGTGTCTTTGAGCTCCAGTTGGTCTATCATTCTATACTTACAGATAATAATGTGTTTTTGACATCTTGCGGGTCTATACCGACAGATAATAATGTGTCTTTGTTCCTGCGTGTCTATACTTACAGATAAAAACATGTCTTTGACTTCCTGTGGGTCCAAATTTACAGATAATAATGTGCATTTGACTTCCTGCGGGTCTATAGTCATAGATAATAATGTGTCTTTGACTTCCTGTAGATCAATACTTACAGAAAATAATGTGTCTTTGAGTTCCTGCGGGTCTATACTTACAGATAATAATGTGTCTTTGAGTTCCTGCGGGTCTATACTTACAGATAATAATGTGTCTTTGAGCTCCTGCGGGTCTATACTTACAGATAATAATGTGTCTTTGAGTTCCTGCGTGTCTATACTTACAGATAATAATGTGTCTTTGAGTTCCTGCGTGTCTATACTTACAGATAATAATGTGTCTTTGAGCTCCTGCGGGTCTATACTTACAGATAATAATGTGTCTTTGAGTTCCTGCGGGTCTATACTTACAGATAATAATGTGTCTTTGAGTTCCTGCGTGTCTATACTTACAGATAATAATGTGTCTTTGAGTTCCTGCGTGTCTATACTTACAGATAATAATGTGTCTTTGAGTTCCTGCGTGTCTATACTTACAGATAATAATGTGTCTTTGAGTTCCTGCGTGTCTATACTTACAGATAATAATGTGTCTTTGAGTTCCTGCGGGTCTATACTTACAGATAATAATGTGTCTTTGAGCTCCTGCGGGTCTATACTTACAGATAATAATGTGTCTTTGAGTTCCTGCGTGTCTATACTTACAGATAATAATGTGTCTTTGAGTTCCTGCGTGTCTATACTTACAGATAATAATGTGTCTTTGAGCTCCTGCGGGTCTATACTTACAGATAATAATGTGCCTTTGAGCTCCTGCGGGTCTATACTTACAGATAATAATGTGTCTTTGCGTTCCTGCGGGTCTATACTTACAGATAATAATGTGTCTTTGAGTTCCTGCGGGTCTATACTTACAGGTAATAATGTGTCTTTGAGCTCCTGCGGGTCTATACTTACAGATAATAATGTGTTTTTGAGCTCCTGCGGGTCTATACTTACAGATAATAATGTGTCTTTGAGTTCCTGCGGGTCTATACTTACAGGTAATAATGTGTCTTTGAGCTCCTGCGGGTTTATACTTACAGATAATAATGTGTCTTTGAGTTCCTGCGGGTCTATACTTACAGGTAATAATGTGTTTTTGAGCTCCTGCGGGCCTATACTTACAGATAATAATGTGCCTTTGAGCTCCTGCGGGTCTATACTTACAGGTAATAATGTGTCTTTGAGCTCCTGCGGGTCTATACTTACAGATAATAATGTGTCTTTGAGCTCCTGCGGGTCTATACTTACAGGTAATAATGTGTCTTTGAGCTCCTGCTGGTCTATACTTACAGATAATAATGTGTCTTTGAGTTCCTGCGGGTCTATGCGGCTGTCACCGTCTCTGTCAAACACCGCAAACGCCTGCGCCAGATCCTCTTCCTGTTCCTCTTCACTGCGGTATCTGTAATGGCGGACTCCCCGCATAAACTCCACGTACGGTATGTTGCCCTTCTCTGTGAAAACAAAGTAAAACATTACCTCTCTGTGGGATTGCCAATAATAATATTACTTTCCTATATGGAAAATAATGTCAATGAGGCCCGTCACTACATTTTGTAGGGGGGTTCAGTCCACATGTGAATGCCGAAGGTGGTCCAGAAATTCAAAATTTTAAAAGTCAAAAGAGGATAATTTCCAACAAAAGGGGGTTCGGTTGACACCTCCCCCCCCCCCCCCAACCTTCTCCCTCACTGTGGTGATCGGCCGGCCTGTCAATGTCCCGCACTGAGAGTAGGCCTACATACATGTACAGCCAGTAGATACATTTACATAAGAACAGATTAACATCGACGACAGCCACTAGCAGCCAGCGTGGTATGTCAAATGAGTGGGTATACATATACTACGCTTTGTCTGATAGGTGATTAAAGTGTGATAAAGTGTCCGAGTGATTAAAGTGTGATAAGCGACACCTTAAAAGGTGGCACTACGTCTTTGACACTTATAAGCACTTAAATACCAGTTTTTAAACATAATAAAAGTAAAATGTAGCATGAATCGAAAATATTTCAAAATATTCAACCTCCATTTTTCTAAAATATTAAAAGCACTAAATATTTTTGTATAACCCATGGAGACCAAAGGGGTTGGAATTTGAAATCACCATCAACGTCTTTCCGCTTCAATTGAATACCTATGTTGTGGGTCTGCGGCCTTTTTGAATATTTAACTCTTTCAGTGCGGTGATCGGCTTTGACGTCTGACGTCTAAAATCGGTTCACGCGCTGACATGGTTAACCCTTGCGCTGCTAGACGTTTTCAAAAGAATTAGATTGTTGACAATGCATTTTACCACCTTAACCGCTGATCCCAATTATATTCGTTTTTTTATTCTTTGTTAGTACAATAACTACCAGCTATTAAACATTTTGAAAGTAAAATGTGGCATCAATAGAAAATATTTCAAAATCGTTGACCTCTATTTTTTTTAAATCCTAATATTTTCCACCCTTTTGAAGTTTTGAACACCGTCAGCGAGACACAACTTAAAATGGGTGAATATTCCAATTGAATAATTTTGAAGTTAAAAGGTTAGAAAGTGGCACCACGTCGCTTTACCTTTGTGCTACTAGAACTGTTTATTCACATTATTCAGACCAAAAGAAATATCTTTGAAATAGATGAAATAGTTTGTGTTGTATCTTCTATTAATCAAGTACATGTACCTCAATATCCACAGTCATTCTCAGTGTTCTGTCTTCTGTCTCCGACCACACACGGGGGCAGTGTGCTCAATATATCATTAATATGAGAGAAGTCTATTTTCCATAGTTTAAAATATTTTTTGTCATTTGAAGCTGGAAATTCGCAATTTCACCATCAAATGAATAAAAAAACAGAACAAACCATTCCACAGGACAGGAGTTAAATCCTAGATGGCGAATTGTAATAATTTTAGATCACACAGCACAGTCTATTTATTATGGTAACTTTAACGTAAATACCATGATCGTGTGGAATTGAAGGGTGGCATCTGTCACTTAATAACATGAGAGATCCCACCCTTTAATCACCAGGGACTACGGTGTAATGATTATATTACCATCGGGTGAGAATCTCTGCTGACACTCCATAACATCCTCAGCTGACGGGTTTTGACCTATTGCCCTCAGCACGTTACCAGCATCCTCAGGCGTTAACACACCTTCTCCTGTCTTATCAAAAAGCAGGAAAGCTTCCTTCAACTCTGAAAAGACATCTCATTATTATGTAGCAATTATTGTTACAGCAGTCTCATGGCATAATTATATAGTAACGCTTATCCTGCTGCTCATCACGATTATTGTCGTTTTTAATCTGTTTTACTAGTCGACCAGACCACTCCCAGCAAACACAAGACATTTGTATAACATTTATACAACGCCGGCCCAACGTCTTCGACGTTGGTCCAACATTGCATAAAGTCATACAAATGTTTTGTGTTTACTGGGCTGTTATTGGAAATGAAATATGTGTCTAAAAATCATGACTTGCAAATATTTGTGTTCAAAGTAAACAAATACGAGTAATTTACAGCCACTTGAAGTTGTTGGTCACGATAGCGAGGCACAAATTCAAGTGGCTGAAAATTGTGATAAACTAACTGAGCAGGATAACGGTTAATTGTGTTAATGCATCATCAAAGTTTGATCTAATGGCAAATTTTAGGCATACCCACATCACTGATGCGAAATCTGTATTGGCAACATTGCTAATTGGTAGTTCCAGGATAAGCCACTGGCTATACTACCCTTGGAGGATTATCGTTAGGCTGGATATTGTTGGATATTTGTTTTGGAATATTACACTTGTTCCATGCTGATGCTATGTAAATCATGCGACAGATGAAACTCATCCCTGGTGAGCCGTCCTTGGGGAACGACAGACGAAAAGTACCCCCACCATTACACTATATGTCAGCACACAAGGCCTATACCAGACAATCACAGGTTTGTAATCTCGGTGTATCAATCTTGTTCATATCACCACACCCAGCAACAGGTCACGTTGAAACAATGCTTGGTTAATGTTGGGCCAGCGTCGCAGACGGTGGGCCAACATCAACCCAGATACATCAAACCAATGGAACACCAGGGTTACCGCCAGGGAGGGGGGAATCCGGAGCCCCCTCTCGTCACCACAGGGGGGTGGGGATATCCCCCCTTGTTGGCAAAGAAAATGAAAATATAATCCAGATTTTGCTGTACTTTCAGCACTCAATTTAAAATTCCTAAATTTGGTTTTCTCCTGGGGGAGGACCCCACACCCTCCACCCCTTTTGGACCCTCCCTTTCAAACATTCCTGGCGGAAACCCTGAACACAATCTGCGACACTGGTCCGGCATTGAACCAATAATGGGCCAATGTAACGTGTTAATGAACATATGGTGTGACCATGGGCATGATGGGGGACCAGTAAATAGATATCAAGTAACATCATGCTCGGACACAAGATCTACTACTACTAGTATATCAATTAATGACAGTCAGATAGCTATTCCATGATAACGACATCTGTTATCTTGACTGTAGATGATTGACCTGTACTAGAGTATATATATGTCCACAATTCACGGCAATATTTACAGATCCATCCATATCAGAATGTATGATGATAGCGTTATCTGGAGGACTACCCAGCAGGCACAATACGTTGAAACAATGTTGTCTTAACGTTGCTCCATCGTCTGCGACGCTGTGTACAAGGCTGTGTTGATAGGCTATAAGTAGCCATCAGAAAATGCGTCACACATATGTGTTTTATCACGAGACATTAAATCTGAATTTTGATAACATGTTTCGATGCCGAATAACTAAACAATCCGCGAAATGCTGGGTTTTATTTGGACATCCTCCACATTCGACTTTACTACATATATCTCATGGCATGTTCTATCTCCCTGCCAATGACAGGACGGAGGAATAACACTAGCTGATACAGGAGGATAGTCTGGTATCCCTTTAAATTAGGTGGGTCGTCATGTTTCGCTGAGTAAACATTGTAGACCCACCCGCTTTGGCAGCGAGCCTGACTGCCTCGCCAGTCCATCCTCCCTTGGCCAGTCTCACGCGAGTGCATACCGCAGGAGCCTGGCCGTATCGAGTACTACAATCAGTTATTCTGTCTATGTGGTCATCTTGGGGTGTATCTGAGATTCAAACCTCATTGGATGTTTCAGATTTATAAATGTCATAAAAGGTCGCAAAGAATTGACCCTTTGTTCATCTCTCATGCACAGTCACATGTTTCCGTGGCTAGATGTATTATATAGACAAGTTGGGAATCTCTCAATTAGACAGTGACGTGTACCGAATTTCGTTATGGCGGCCAGTAATCATAGTGGCCGCCATTCAGGGAGCTGGGAACACAATGACATCAGCGTGAGATTCCGAGCTTATTTATCTATCTGATCTATCATACCAACGGAAACAAGCAAGCTATGCTCTCAGCCAGCTGTCAACGCCTGGTCAAGGGCTCTCTGATTGGCCGGTCTTGGGACGCGCGACATTTAAGGTATCTGGCTATTTAAAATGCATGTGTCCGTGTTGACCGGCATGTACAATAAATCGTCGCCTCGGAGCTAAAGGATCCTATCTGCCACTCTGACGAGTGTCAGATAGGATCCTTTAGCTCCGAGGCGACAATTCGTCGCCTCAGAGCTAAAGGATCCTATCTGCCACTCTGACGAGTGTCAGATAGGATCCTTTAGCTCCGAGGCGACGATTTATTCACGGTACATTTATGTTTTATCCCATATTGTATTTTTAAACCATACTATGGCTTTAAATACGGCGAAAGAAAGTGCGTATCACTACCAGATATCCCAGCGAACACTATAATGTTGGATTAATGTAAACGTGTGGGCAACATTAGCTCAGCATTGGATCACTCCCCATGAATATATATAATCAGTTGGATACATAGTGTAGACCGTGACGGATCCACCGTACACCAAGTAGCAAACACAATAAGTTGACTAAATGTTGGGTTTATATTGTTCCATCGTCTTGGACGCTCACCCGATATTAACCCAACATTGGGTCAACGTCTCGTGTTTGCTGGGTTCAATGCGTGACGAAGCTTGGCGGCCTAGACATAATGCACGTATACTTACTTTAGTCTCGCAATTTTATCAAGTTTTAAATCTTCAACCAACTGTTTACTATGCATAGCATATTTGAGGTATTAGATTATGCACCATATTATGGTAATAGTATTAATAATATTTGATGTACTAGCTTACTCACTATAGTGTATTTGCGATAATAGATCATTCATAATATAGTATATTTGATTAAGCACCAGTTTACTCACATATTCATGATAGTCTGATATTAGGCTATATTTGAGGTAGGCTACTGACTTACAGTAGTATATTTGAGGTACTCACCATAGTATATTTGAGGTGGCAGGCCTAGGTCCTGGATCAGCATTTGATCCTGTTCCTCATCTTGCTGTTTCTTCAGCTCTTCCTCGTCCATCGTGGATCTGGAACCAATGACAGGTTTTAACCTCTAGATCACTGATGACGACTATAATGCCAGGTTTTAACCTCTAGATCACACGACTATAATGACAGGTTTTAACCTCTAGATCACTGATGTCGACTATAATGACGGGTTTTAACTTCTAGATCACTGATGTCGACTATAATGACATGTTTTAACCTCTAGATCACTGATGTCGACTATAATGACAGGTTTTACCTTCTAGATCACTGATGACGACTATAATGCCAGGTTTTAACCTCTAGATCACACGACTATAATGACAGGTTTTAACCTCTAGATCACACGACTATAATGCCAGGTTTTAACATCTAGATCACACGACTGTAATGACAGGTTTTAACCTCTAGATCACACGACAATAATGCCAGGTTTTAACCTCTAGATCACTGATGACGTCTATAATGACATGTTTCAACCTCTAGATCACTGATGACGTCTATAATGACATGTTTTAACCTCTAGATCACTGATGTCGACTATAATGACATGTTTTAACCTCTAGATCACTGATGTCGACTATAATGACGGGTTTTAACTTCTAGATCACTGATGACGTCTATAATGACATGTTTCAACCTCTAGATCACACGACTATAATGACAGGTTTTAACCTCTAGATCACACGACTATAATGCCAGGTTTTAACATCTAGATCACACGACTGTAATGACAGGTTTTAACCTCTAGATCACACGACTATAATGACAGGTTTTAACATCTAGATCACTGATGACGACTATAATGCCAGGTTTTAACCTCTAGATCACACGACTATAATGACAGGTTTTAACCTCTAGATCACTGATGTCGACTATAATGACGGGTTTTAACTTCTAGATCACTGATGACGTCTATAATGACAGGTTTTAACCTCTAGATCACTGATGTCGACTATAATGACATGTTTTAACCTCTAGATCACTGATGTCGACTATAATGACATGTTTTAACCTCTAGATCACTGATGACGTCTATAATGACATGTTTCAACCTCTAGATCACTGATGACGTCTATAATGACATGTTTTAACCTCTAGATCACTGATGTCGACTATAATGACATGTTTTAACCTCTAGATCACTGATGTCGACTATAATGACGGGTTTTAACTTCTAGATCACTAGTGAGGACTATAATGACAGGTTTTAACCTCTAGATCATTTATGCTGACTAAATGCCAGGTTTTACCCTCTAGATCACTGATGTCGAGTATAATGCTATTTCTGTGGTTTTACTCCACTTCTGTAACCAGTTTATAAAAGTAAAAAAGTTGAAAACGTCTTAAATCTTGATTTAACAAAACCGTGGGATTTTCGTTCATTTGACGCTGTGGGTCGCGGTCATGAGACATAACCATGATAACTAAGTGACTGAAAAAAGAGACTGAAAAAAAAAACTGAAAATTATTAGTTCAGCTGACCATCCCAATAGCTCAGCTGACCATCCCGAAAATAACAATTAACTCTTTAAGTGCTTCATTTCTACTTAACATTTTCCTTTCATTTGAAGTTGGCATTGCTCACGCAATTGCCAACTTCAAATGAAAGGAAAATACCTCCACACATAAAAATTAAACCTGCTAAATTTCACAATGGGGGCTTTACTCAAGATTTATACATGCATATTTGTTCAATTTCTGTCAAATTTTAGTTGTGGAAAAACAGTATGAATGCGCTTAAAAGCGTCGCCCGCACTCAAAGGGTTAAGGTCGAGAATGTCCTAAAACTTCAAGCGTTAAACGCGACTATAGTCATGATAGTCAATTGCAATGTTTTTTTCAAATTAACCCTTTGAGTGCGGGCGACGCTTTTAGGCGCATTCATACTGTTTTTCCACAACTGAAATTTGACAGAAATTGAACAAATATGCATGTATAAATCTTGAGTAAAGCACCCATTGTGAAATTTAGCAGGGTTAATTTTTAAGTGAGGAGGTATTTTCCTTTCATTTGAAGTTGGCAATTGCGTGAGCAATGCCAACTTCAAATGAAAGGAAAATGTTAAGTAGTAATGAAGCACTTAAAGAGTTAAACAAATATGAGTAATTTTCAACCCCCTTGAAGTTGTGGGTTGCGGTAGCGAGACACCAAATCATGTGGGTGACAATTTAAATTAGTTGATTAAGCAGTTGAAAGGTTGATAAAAAAATGATAGAGCACATCATTCACTATAATGACGTCCTCGTGTTCAACCCTTACAGCCCGGGGATCAACTTTGGATGTCAGAATCTGACGTCTGTAGACACAGTCTGACGTCTAAAGTCGATCCTTGCACTATAAGAGTAAAATATTTCTAATAGCCGTAATCATGGTAATTGACAAAAAACCCATGGTTTATATTTATAAACATATTCCAGCGTTGTAATGGTTAATCGTGTTAATGGGATATTACCTCATTACACTTACGGATTTTTTTCACTCTCGAGGTCCTGTATTCTCGTACAAGTTACGATATATCGTAGATTTCTGATTGGTCGAGATGGCCATCTTGACCAATCAGATGGCTACGATATATCGTAACTTGTACGAGAATACGGGCCCTGCAGCTGATAGTATTTAAATTTCAATCATTTGAAGTTGTGTCTCGCTACCGCGATCCACGACTTCAAGTGGGAGAAAATTACTTATATTTGTTTATTTGAGACAATAAATTGCATATGTCGATGTTGAAACACACATTTCATTCCCAATATTTAATATGTTACTGAAAAACCATTTAGGTCGTACTCAGCACGTAAAGGATTAAATGAGGTCGGGTTGATGGGTTTTTAGCCGAGCGTCGCAGACGTTGAACCAGCATTGAAACAACATTGGGTAATCGCGACAGCAATTTACGCTTCAAATTGAACAGAATACCAAGAAGGCAATCACGTACTGTAAAAGGCAATCACGTACTGTAAAAGAAGAAGGCAATCACGTACTGTAAAAGAAGAAGGCAATCACGTACTGTAAAAGCAGTGTGAGTGATGAAAGCAATCACGTACTGTAAAAGCTGTGTGAGTGATGAAGGCAATCACGTACTGTAAAAGAAGAAGGCAATCACGTACTGTAAAAGAAGAAGGCAATCACGTACTGTAGAAGAAGAAGGCAATCACGTACTGTAAAAGCCGTGTGAGTGATGAAGGCAATCACGTACTGTAAAAGCTGTGTGAGTGATGAAGGCAATCACGTACTGTAAAAGAAGAAGGCAATCACGTACTGTAAAAGAAGAAGGCAATCACGTACTGTAAAAGCCGTGTGAGTGAAGAAGGCAATCACGTACTGTAGAAGAAGAAGGCAATCACGTACTGTAAAAGCCGTGTGAGTGATGAAGGCAATCACGTACTGTAAAAGCTGTGTGAGTGATGAAGGCAATCACGTACTGTAAAAGAAGAAGGCAATCACGTACTGTAAAAGAAGAAGGCAATCACGTACTGTAAAAGCCGTGTGAGTGATGAAGGCAATCACGTACTGTAAAAGCTGTGTGAGTGATGAAGGCAATCACGTACTGTAAAAGCTGTGTGAGTGATGAAGGCAATCACGTACTGTAAAAGAAGAAGGCAATCACGTACTGTAAAAGAAGAAGGCAATCACGTACTGTAAAAGCCGTGTGAGTGATGAAGGCAATCACGTACTGTAAAAGCTGTGTGAGTGATGAAGGCAATCACGTACTGTAAAAGCTGTGTGAGTGATGAAGGCAATCACGTACTGTAAAAGCTGTGTGAGTGATGAAGGCAATCACGTACTGTAAAAGAAGAAGGCAATCACGTACTGTAGAAGAAGAAGGCAATCACGTACTGTAAAAGCCGTGTGAGTGATGAAGGCAATCACGTACTGTAAAAGCTGTGTGAGTGATGAAGGCAATCACGTACTGTAAAAGAAGAAGGCAATAACGTACTGTAAAAGAAGAAGGCAATCACGTACTGTAAAAGCCGTGTGAGTGATGAAGGCAATCACGTACTGTAAAAGCTGTGTGAGTGATGAAGGCAATCACGTACTGCAAAAGAAGAAGGCAATAACGTACTGTAAAAGAAGAAGACAATCACGTACTGTAAAAGCCGTGTGAGTGATGAAGGCAATCACGTACTGTAAAAGAAGAAGGCAATAACGTACTGTAAAAGAAGAAGGCAATCACGTACTGTAAAAGCCGTGTGAGTGATGAAGGCAATCACGTACTGTAAAAGCTGTGTGAGTGATGAAGGCAATCACGTACTGTAAAAGCTGTGTGAGTGAAGAAGGCAATCACGTACTGTAAAAGAAGAAGGCAATAACGTACTGTAAAAGAAGAAGGCAATCACGTACTGTGAAAGCCGTGTGAGTGATGAAGGCAATCACGTACTGTAAAAGCTGTGTGAGTGATGAAGGCAATCACGTACTGTAAAAGAAGAAGGCAATAACGTACTGTAAAAGAAGAAGGCAATCACGTACTGTAAAATCCGTGTGAGTGATGAAGGCAATCACGTACTGTAAAAGCTGTGTGAGTGATGAAGGCAATCACGTACTGTAAAAGAAGAAGGCAATAACGTACTGTAAAAGAAGAAGGCAATCACGTACTGTAAAAGCCGTGTGAGTGATGAAAGCAATCACGTACTGTAAAAGCTGTGTGAGTGATGAAGGCAATCACGTACTGTAAAAGAAGAAGGCAATAACGTACTGTAAAAGAAGAAGGCAATCACGTACTGTAAAAGCAGTGTGAGTGAAGAAGGCAATCACGTACTGTAAAAGAAGAAGGCAATAACGTACTGTAAAAGAAGAAGGCAATCACGTACTGTAAAAGCCGTGTGAGTGATGAAAGCAATCACGTACTGTAAAAGCTGTGTGAGTGATGAAGGCAATCACGTACTGTAAAAGAAGAAGGCAATAACGTACTGTAAAAGAAGAAGGCAATCACGTACTGTAAAAGCAGTGTGAGTGATGAAGGCAATCACGTACTGTAAAAGCTGTGTGAGTGATGAAGGCAATCACGTACTGTAAAAGAAGAAGGCAATAACGTACTGTAAAAGAAGAAGGCAATCACGTACTGTAAAAGCAGTGTGAGTGATGAAGGCAATCACGTACTGTAAAAGAAGAAGGCGATAACGTACTGTAAAAGCCGTGTGAGTGATGAAGGCAATCACGTACTGTAAAAGCTGTGTGAGTGATGAAGGCAATCACGTACTGTAAAAGCTGTGTGAGTGATGCTAAGGCAATCACGTACTGTAAAAGCAGTGTGAGTGATGAAGGCAATCACGTACTGTAAAAGAAGAAGGCAATAACGTACTGTAAAAGAAGAAGGCAATCACGTACTGTAAAAGCAGTGTGAGTGATGAAGGCAATCACGTACTGTAAAAGAAGAAGGCGATAACGTACTGTAAAAGCAGTGTGAGTGATGCTAAGGCAATCACGTACTGTAAAAGCCGTGTGAGTGATGAAGGCAATCACGTACTGTAAAAGCAGTGTGAGTGAAGAAGGCAATCACGTACTGTAAAAGCAGTGTGAGTGATGAAGGCAATCACGTACTGTAAAAGCAGTGTGAGTGAAGAAGGCAATCACGTACTGTAAAAGCAGTGTGAGTGATGAAGGCAATCACGTACTGTAAAAGCAGTGTGAGTGATGAAGGCAATCACGTACTGTAAAAGCAGTGTGAGTGATGCTAAGGCAATCAGGTACTGTAAAAGCAGTGTGAGTGATGAAGGCAATAACGTACTGTAAAAGCAGTGTGAGTGAAGAAGGCAATCACGTACTGTAAAAGCAGTGTGAGTGATGAAGGCAATCACGTACTGTAAAAGCAGTGTGAGTGATGAAGGCAATCACGTACTGTAAAAGCAGTGTGAGTGATGCTAAGGCAATCACGTACTGTATAAGCAGTGTGAGTGAAGAAGGCAATCACGTACTGTAAAAGCAGTGTGAGTGATGCTACGAAGAAGGCAATCACGTACTGTAAAAACAGTGTGAGTGATGCTACGAAGAAGGCAATCACGTACTGTAAAAGCAGTGTGAGTGATGCTACGAAGAAGGCAATCACGTACTGTAAAAGCAGTGTGAGTGATGCTTTCGGCCATTTAGAGAAGAAGGCAATCACGTACTGTAAAAGCAGTGTGAGTGATGCTACGAAGAAGGCAATAACGTACTGTAAAAGCAGTGTGAGTGATGCTTTCGGCCATTTAGAGAAGAAGGCAATCACGTACTGTAAAAGCAGTGTGAGTGATGCTTTCGGCCATTTAGAGAAGCATTTTTGCAACGCAAATAAATATCGAACTATATAACGTGCACCTTGTGCAGGTGCAATCTCGTAAGAACAGATACACACCAATTGAAATTATAAAACTATTTGTAATATTTAAACGTGCAGGATGTATTCACGTGATAGAAATCACTATCATGTTTGTTTATTTAAATTATTAGGCCTACCTCACCTCAGTCAATAAAAACCTAGCGGCACTCAAAGTGTAATTAGACCATGCTTAACATCCATTGTATGCATGACTGCACGCAAGCTATTCTGTAGGCCACAATTACCCGTATGAAAATATATGAGCTCTTTCTAGGGTCCTATAAAAAATAATTTCTAAAACATTCTGTCAATCAGTAAACAGAGCCAATTACCATTGTCTACGGTCAATACAGATTAAATAATAGCAAACATGCCTGCAGGCATTATTATGCAAAACTTGAGATATATTTCACTAACATTCCTCAAACATATTGTATCTATAATCATGATAATCATGATAATAAGACTAAGACGCCAACTCATAAATAACGATAAGTTGTGAAATATTGACATCTTTACTACGTACATTATAGACATTGTAGTTACAATCAGAAAACGTTATCACTCAGAAAAGGTAAATTATTGTGACTTAACCTGCTTAAGAACCATAATATCTCAGCTACTTACGTGATCGTGCGGCGCGGGGTTGTTTTGGCGGCTGTCAGGTCGGGCTTGTCTGTATTATGATCTGAAGGGTCCCGCGTCTTCAAGTCTTGGCTACCGTATGCTTTGTAGACCTATACAGTACAGAAGTGCCGCATAAGTACTACAGCCCTTCATAAAGACATTATAGTACTGATTATATGCCTCATTGTAAGGGGGTCCTTCTAGCATATCTTCTGATGTACACACAGTTTGCTGGCTGCCTGCACGCCCCCCCCCCCCTCTCTGTCAACCGGTATTAGCTTCTAGGCAGGACTGGAAGCAGCAGTCTGGACACAAGGTTGGTTTAATGTTGGCCCAGCGTCGCAGACGGTGGGCCAACTATAAACCAACCTTTGATCAATATCTGGTGTGCCAGCTTTGCGCGTGCGCCGTTGCTATGCAGGCTGTTGGGCACTCATGCATAACAACAAACCTTCAGGCAGGGCTTCTATCGTCTGTGTTAACGCTTTCAGTACAAACGTCACGTTTAAACCATCACAGTAAACTCAAAACCGAATGGTGTATTAATGTTGGGCCAGTGTCGTAGACGCTGACCCAACATTATTCCAACATTGGGTGAAAATCTCGTGTTTGCTGGGAAGTCTGCACAATTCACAGCTAACATAATAATTTTTATGAACACATTATTGGTTTAACATTGAGCCAACGTCGCAGACGCTTGACAAGCGATAATCGTGCATCTCTGGTTCTCTGCCAGGGTTTCTATTGTCCATGCTAACCCTTACCGTGCTGATGAGACACGTTGTAACTTATTGCAAACTTGATTATCATAACATGCCAGGTATGGCCATCCTGATAGAGGCAGACTAATAGTTGTTTCCACACTAAGTGAGAATGACTATAATACTTCTGAAGGCTGCAGTATGGGTATGCAGTGGTATATGGGTTATTATCATTCATTTGACGCTCACAATCACGTCCGCATCGTCAGTTTTAAACGAGTTTAAAATTCTTCAGGATTATTGTAGGTCTTTAAGAGTTAGCAACCTCCCAGCAAATACTAGTCATCGACCTAATGCTGGTCCATCATCTACGACGCTGGCCCAACATTAAACCAGCATTGGTTCGATGACTAGTGTTAAGGGCACCTCACTTTGAGAGAAATATAAACAATTGAATCCATTAAAGTTGAAAACGACCTGATTTTTTCTTAAATTTGTTTTATTCAAGATAGGCCATTAGTATGCTTATCATGTGGTAATGTGTTAATATCTCATTTGCTGGACACAACCTCCCCCCCCCATCTTGACAACAGAAGGCCAATTTAGGTAAATTTCATACGAATGTGTTTTATTTCTACTAAATATTTGTATAACAATACACTTATTTTTAGAGAAGGCTAATATTTATAATACCACTTTTAGACCACTCTGTTTTTTTTCTCTGTTTTTAGATGAGCGCATTAGATTTAGGCCGCTCATTACCAAAAAACATGTATTTTTTCCTGGCCAGCGCGCGCGTTAGATTGTTGCCGATTTCCGAAAAACGGTTTATTTCAAGGAATAAAAAACATTTTCCCAGCTATGTTTTTTTGCTTGTTTTTTTCGTTGCCCTCATAAACTTTTTAAAAATAGGTCGAAAGTTTGTTTTATTTCGTCGCCCTCAATAACTTTTTTAGAAATTAGTCAAATATTTTTTTCATTTGGTTGCCCTTATTGACTTTTCCAAAAGTAGGGTTTTTTTTTTTAAAATGTTTTTTTTTTCACCCTCCTTCATTAGATTTTTTTTTTCCCGATCTAAAACAGGGAAATAAATCACTGTGACCTGACCATGCATATTTACATCAAAACCGTACCTATTTTAAATCCTGATAATTCCCATTGTGATGGCAATGCTCTGAATTATCAGGTGAGACCTTTATCCTGATGTTTTCTGTCATTACATTCGTAGGTCATTTACTAGAATTTCTTCCTAAACATACTTTTAGTCATATATATGTATAGTGAGTGGAATGGTTGGTGTTGTGAATACATGATTTAATGAATGGATGAAAGAAAAGAATGAATGAGCGAGCAAGAGAACGAACGGACAGACGAACGGACAAATGAATAAACGAACGAACGAACAAACAAACAGACGAACTAACAAACAAAATAACGAACAAACCAACGAGCGAACGCACGAAAAAACGAACGAACGAACGAACGAACAAGCAAAATAACAAACGACCAAACACACAAACGAACGAACGAACAAACGAGCAAACGAGCGAACGAACGAACGAACGAACAAACAAAGCAAACGAACGAACGAATGAACAAACGAACAAACGGATGAACGAACGAAGGAACGAATGAACGAACGAACGGACGGACGAGCAAACGAACAAAGGAACGAAGGAACAAACAAACGAACAAACGAACGACCAAACGAGCGAACAAACGAACGAACGAACGAACAAGCGAATGAATGAATGAATGAATGAATGAATGAATGAATGAATGAATGAATGAATGAATGAATGAAGCATAATTTAGGAACAAACGAACGAACTAACGAATCAACGAACAAACGAATGAAGGAACAGACAAACGAACGAATGAACGAACAAACGAACAAACGAGCAAACAAACGAACAAATAAACGAAAGCACGAACGAACGATCGAACGAACAAGGGAACGAGCGAATGAATGAATGAATGAATGAATGAATGAATGAATGAATGAATAAATTAATGAATGAATGACTGAAAGAATGAATGCATAATTTAGGAACGAACGAGACGGACGAGCAAACGAACAATGGAACGAACGAACAAACAAACGAACAAACGAACGAACAAACGAACGAACAAACGAACGAACGAACGAACAAACAAGCGAATGAATGAATGAATGAATGAATGAATGGATGAATGAATGAATGAATGAATGAATGAATGCATAATTTAGGAACAAACGAACGAACTAACGAATCAACGAACGAACGAATGGAGGAACAAACAAACGAACGAATGCACAAACAAGCGAACAAACGAACGAGCGAACAAACGAACAAACAAACGAACAAATGAACGAAAGCACGAACGAACGATCGAACGAACAAAGGAACGAGCGAATGAATGAATGAATGAATGAATGAATGAATGAATGAATGAATGAATGAATGAATGAATAAATGAATGAATAAATGAATGAATGAATGCATAATTTAGGAACGAACGAGCGAGTTAACTTACTACCAGCAGACGGACAACCGTCTTATGGACGGACGACCAGTCATCAAGACAATGAATCAGTGTTGTTGACAAATGTTGTGGTATACATTTATTCACATTTGATCCATGTGTGTGTATTCCATGCATGGCCAGAGATCTCAATACAATAATGCAATAATTTTAAATATTTCATATGTATCTGTTTTTTCCTGATAGTGGCATGTATTAATAATTTGTACACGTCGAATATGATTTATTTTGTATGGAATAAAACCTGACACGGCAAACGCAAGACTTTTCTCGACATTGTTTAAATGTTGGGCCGCCGGTATACGGTGGCCCAACATCACATCAAATGTACTAAGCATCTTGCCTGGGAAACCTACGTGGCTGAGGCTGATGAAAATACAGAATGAGCCCCGGTCTCCATCTTGACGCGCTCTTGACTAACAACATGTGACAAGAGTGAGTCTCCGGAGAATCAGGATTCCCTGTGAGGCGTGTATGTATTCAGACCTGATTCACGTCACACCTTCCAGCTCCTGGCGACACTAGTCTCATCAAGAAATATACTTACTAGAATACTAGTAGTATGGCTATGATTTACCCAGCTAGCACATAGTGCAGGGGTGGAGCTAGAGTATTTATTTTGAGTATTTATATATATTTTTCGTCACCAAATATTCTCTTGGACTTTTACAAAATTTGAAATATTTTTAAACATTTGTTTCTGTCCGTGATCAACAGCATTGCTCATATTAATCAGTTGAATTGAAAATCATAAGTGGGCACCAGAAAAAAACTATGTGCAGCCTATAAGGAAAATATTCTATTATGTAGCCTGCCCGCATGTATGTGAGCGATTTCCGTAGTCATTTCTTGTCGCGCAATATAACCCTTTGGTGGCTGCAAAACAGACTGTGCTATGCTAGTTTTAACAAATCGCTAGGTTGGTATATTTATAGCTGAAGCTTTTCTGAAAAACGGAAATTCGTGACTAAAATGTCTTTAGAGTATACCTAAATTAGTGAGCATTGTAGAAAACATCTGGCTTTATCTTTCATTCAGTGTCATTTCGACTATGCCTGCTATACATATTGTGGATGTCTTCAGAAAAAAAATATTGAACAAAAATTACTTTTTTTGCTAAATAAAGCTGTTTGATTTGTCCCTGCCCCCCCCCCCCCCTACCCGCCCCAAGATCGCACGTGGGTCTCGTAGAGTACCAAACAGATTAGCCTACGCCGAGTGTTTTAGTGTTGTCTATCGAGGAAATATTTTTATGATTAGTGAAGGACATTCAATTTTACCAGACATAGCATGCAGTCCCTGGTCTTGCCACATGAAACGTCAGCTGGATCCAGGTCATTTTTCTTTCAGCCATAAACATGTGAAATGTCCTTTTAACCAGCCTTTAATCAGTTCCTATTGGATCATCATTTCATTGCGGGTTGAAATAACATATTCGCAGTGTGAGTGATGCGTTCGGCCATTTAGAGAAGAAGGCAATCACGTACTGTTAAAGCAGTGTGAGTGCTGCTTTCGGCCATTTAGAGAAGCATTTTTGCAACGCAAATAAATATCGAACTATATTACGTGCACCTTGTGCAGGTGCAATCTCGTAAGAACAGATACACACCAATTGAAATTATAAAACTATTTGTAATATTTAAACGTGCAGGATGTATTCACGTGATAGAAATCACTATCATGTTTGTTTATTTAAATTATTAGGCCTACTTCACCTCAGTCAATAAATACCTAGCGTCACTGAAAGTGTAATTACACCATGCTTACCATCTATTGTATGCATGACTGCACGCAAATTATTCTGTAGGCCACAATTACCCGTATGAAAATATATGAGCTTATTCTATTGTCCTATAACGAATAATTTCTGAAACATTCTGTCAATCAGTAAACAGAGCCAATTAACATTGTCTACGGTCAAATACAGATTAAATAATAGCAAACATGCCTGCAGGCATTATTATGCAAAACTTGAGATATATTTCACAAACATTCCTTAAACATATTGTATCTATAATCATGATAATCATGATAATAAGACTAAGACGCCAACTCATAAATAACGTGAAGTTGTGAAATATTGACATCTTTACTACGTACATTGTAGACATTGTAGTTACAATCAGAAAACGTCATCACTCAGAAAAGGTAAATTATTGTGACTTAACCTGCTTAAGAACCATTAAGATCTCAGCTACTTACGTGATAGTGCGGCGCGGGGTTGTTTTGGCGGCTGTCAGGTCGGGCCTTGTCTGTATTATGATCTGAAGGGTCCCCGTCTTCAGGTCTTGGCTACCGTATGCTTTGTAGACCTATGCAGTACAGAAGTGCCGCATAAGTACTACAGCCCACCATAAAGACATTATAGTACTGATTATATGCCTCATTGTAAGGGGGTCCTTCCACCATATCTACTGATGTACACACAGTTTGCTGGCTGTCTGCGCGCCCCCCCCCCTCTCTGTCAACCGGTATTAGCTTCTAGGCAGGACTGAGAGCAGCAGTTTGGACACAAGGTTGGTTTAATGTTGGCCCAGCGTCGCAGACGGTGGGCCAACATTAAACCAACCTTTGATCAATATCTGGTGTGCTAGCTTTGCGCGTGCGCCGTTGCTATGCAGGCTGTTGGGCACTCATGCATAACAACAAACCTTCAGGCAGGGCTTCTATCGTCTGTGTTAACGCTTTCAGTACAAACGTCACGTTTAAACCATCACAGTAAACTCAAAACCGAATGGTGTATTAATGTTGGGCCAGTGTCGTAGACGCTGACCCAACATTATTCCAACATTGGGTGAAAATCTTGTGTTTGCTGGGAAGTCTGGGCAATTCACAGCTAACATGATAATTTTTATTAACACATTACTGGTCTAACATTGAGCCAACGTCGCAGACGCTTGACAAGCGATAATCGTGCATCTCTGGTTCTCTGCCAGGGTTTCTATTGTCCATGCTAACCCTTACCGTGCTGATGAGACACGTTGTAACTTATTGCAAACTGATTATCATAACATGCCAGGTATGGCCATCCTGATAAATGAAATGAATCGGGCTTTAGGCCACCTTTGTGCACATATAGGCTAAACTGGGCCAGGAAAACCACCTGAGGATGGTGAGATGATTGAGATGACACTGTCCTCCAGACACAGGTTTCGAGATTCAAGCCCTGGCGGTCTGAGGCCGAGCACGCTACCTCTCGGTCACGGAGGCTCCCCACAATACTGACTTTCACACGTGGATGGGGAAGAAACATTTTTGTTTCTTTCAAACCGCCGAGTCCGGGAACCGAACCCCGAACTCTGGCGTGAAAGGCAGCGGTGCTAACCACTACCCTAGGGCCCCCGCCCGGCCATCCTGCTAGAGGCAGACTTAGTTGTTTCCACACTAAGTGAGAATGACTATAATACTTCTGAATACTGCAGTATGGGTATGCAGTGGTATATGGGTTATTATCATTCATTTGACGCTCACAATCACGTCCGCATCGTCAGTTTTAAACGAGTTTAAAATTCTTCAGGATTATTGTAGGTCTTTAAGAGTTAAAAACCTCCCAGCAAATACTAGTCATCGACCTAATGCTGGTCCATCATCTACGACGCTGGCCCAACATTAAACCAGCATTGGTTCGATGACTAGTGTTAAGGGCACCTCACTTTGGGAGAAATATAAACAATTGAATCCATTAAAGTTGAAAACGACCTGATTTTTTCTTAAATTTGTTTTATTCAAGATAGGCCATTAGTATGCTTATCATGTGGTGATGTGTTAATATCTCATTTGCTGGACACCCCCCCCCCCCCATCTTGACAACAGAAGGCCTATTTAGGTAAATTTCATGAGAATGTGTTTCATTTCTACTAAATATTTGTATAACAATACACTTAGAGAAGGCTAATATTTATAATACCACTTTTAGACCACTCTGGGTTTTTTTCTCTGTTTTTAGATGAGCGCATTAGATTTAGGCTGCTCATTACCAAAAAAACATGTATTTTTTCCTGGCCAGCGCGCGCGTTAGATTGTTGCCGATTTCCGAAAGACGGTTTATTTCAGGGAATAAAAAACATTTTCCCAGCTATGTTTTTTTGCTTGTTTTTTTCGTTGCCATCATAAACTTTTTAAAAATTGGTCGAAAGTTTTTTTATTTCGTCGCCCTCAATAACTTTTTTAGAAATTTGTCAAATAGTTTTTTTATTTGGTTGCCCTTATTAACTTTTCCAAAAGTAGGGTTTTTTGTTTTTTTTAAATGTTTTTTTTCACCCTCCTTCATTAGATTTTTTTTCCCCGATCTAAAACAGGGAAATAAATCACTGTGGCCTGACCATGCATATTTACATCAAAACTGTACCTATTTTAAATCCTGATAATTCCCATTGTGATGGCAATGCTATGAAATATCAGGTGAGACCTTTATCCTGATGTTTTCTGTCATTACATTCGTAGGTCATTTACTAGAATTTCTTCCTAAACATACTTTTAGTCATATATATGTATAGTGAGTGGAATGGTTGGTGTTGTGAATACATGATTTAATGAATGGATGAAAGAAAAGAATGAATGAGCGAGCAAGAGAACGAACGGACAGACGAACGGACAAATGAACAAACGAACGAACGAACAAACAAACAGACGAACTAACAAACAAAATAACGAACAAACCAACGAGCAAACGAACGAAAAAACGAACGAACGAACGAACGACCAAGCAAAATAGCAAACGAACAAACACACAAACGAACGAACGAACAAACGAGCAAACGAACGAGCGAACGAACAAACAAACGAACGAACGAATGAACAAACGAACAAACGAATAAACGAACGAAGGAACGAATGAACGAGCGAACGGACGGACGAGCAAACGAACAATGGAACGAACGAACACACGAACGAACAAACGAACGAACAAACGAACGAACAAACGAACGAACAAACGAACAAGCGAGTGAATGAATGAATGAATGAATGAATGAATGAATGCATAATTTAGGAACAAACGAACAAACAAACGAACTAACGAATCAACGAACGAACGAATGAAGGAACAAACAAACGCACAAATGAACGAACAAACGAACGAGCGAACAAACGAACAAACAAACGAACAAATGAACGAAAGCACGAACGAACGATCGAACGAGAAAGGAACGAGCGAATGAATGAATGAATGAATGAATGAATGAATGAATGAATGAATGAATGAATGAATGAATGAATAAATAAATGAATGAATGACTGAAAGAATGAATGCATAATTTAGGAACGAACGAGCGAGTTAACTTACTACCAGCAGACGGACAACCGTCTTATGGACGGACGACCAGTCATCAAGACAATGAATCAGTGTTGTTGACAAATGTTGTGGTATGTTGTGGTATACATTTATTCACATTTGATCCATGTGTGTGTATTCCATGCATGGCCAGAGATCTCAATACAATAATGCAATAATTTTAAATAATTCAAATGTATCTGTTTTTTCCTGATAGTGGCATGATTTAATAATTTGTACACGTCGAATATGATTTATTTTTTATGGAATAAAACCTGACACGGCAAACGCAAGACTTTTCTCGACATTGTTTAAATGTTGGGCCGCCGGTATACGGTGGCCCAACATCACATCAAATGTACTAAGCATCTTGCCTGGGAAACCTACGTGGCTGAGGCTGATGAAAATACAGAATGAGCCCCGGTCTCCATCTTGACGCGCTCCTGACTAACAACATGTGACCAGAGTGAGTCTCCGGAGAATCAGGACTCCCTGTGAGGCGTGTATGTATTCAGACCTGCTTCACGTCACACCTTCCAGCTCCTGGCAACACTAGTCTCATCAAGAAATATACTTACTAGAATACTAGTAGTATGCCTATAATTTCCCCAGCTAGCACAAAGTGCAGGAGTGGAGCCAGAGTATTTATTTTGAGTATTTATATATATTTTTCGTCACCAAATATTCTCTTGGACTTTTACAAAATTTTGAATATTTTTAAACATTTGTCTCTGTCCGTGATCAACAGCATTGCTCATATTAATCAGTTAAATTGAAAATCATAAGTGGGCACCAGAAAAAAACTATGTGCAGCCTATGAGGAAAATATTTTATTATGTAGCCTGCCCGCATGTATGTGAGCGATTTCCGGAGTCATTTCTTTCCGCGCAATATAACCCTTTGGTGCGTTTTGACTTTGTCTGGCGATTTTATGTGCGACAATTGGCTAACCCTGATTCACATATTAATATTAAACAAGATATATGACACTTGGATGAATAATGACATTTTCATAAATTGAAAAAAAAAAAAAAAAAAGGGAAAGCCATAAAATGGTTTGTCTATTGAGAAACAAAAATCCATTTTTCTTTTGGTTGAGGACGATTTTTAGAAAAAGTGGTTTATAGCCAGATTGAAAATTATATACTGCCTCCAATCAGGCTTGTTATACCGATACTTGTCTGACATAGAGACATATCTTATCTGATATGAAAAGAACAAGGGATTCTATACTGGTATGATGATTTACAAAAAGCTTTTGACACCGTGGATTATGAAATCATGCTCAAAAAGAAAACACTTGTGTTTTATAATCTATCATTGCCATGGCTATAGAGTCTTATCTATGATATAGAAATCAAAAGCTGGAAATCGATGGTACATTTTCTGATACCAGATCCCCTGCGGCGTACCATTCAGATCTATTTTGTGGAAACTGTAGTTTCTTGTCAGCTAACGTATGCTATTACGACTGCTCGCTTAGTTTCGGGCAGGGACATAGGACATAAACTGTCTTCTATACTAGGACAGGAACTGTCTTCCTTAAATGAATAGTTGATCGATAATCATGATAATAGGCTCTCCATTCACACAAGAAAGACTGACAACTCTGAAATGCATGTCACATGTGGCGAGACACAGGTGGCTGCAAAACAGACTGTGCTATGCTAGTTTTATCAAATCGCTAGGTGGTATATTTATAGCTGAAGCCTTTCTGAAAAACGGAAATTCGTGACTAAAATGTCTTTAGAGTATACCTAAATTAGTGAGCATTGTAGAAAACATCTGGCTTTATCTCTCATTCAGTGTCATTTCGACTATGCCTCCTATACATAGTACCAAGGAGAGTACCTCGGAGAGTACCAAACAGATTAGCCTACGCCGAGTGTTTTAGTGTTGTCTATCGAGGAAATATTTTTATGATTAGTGAAGGACATTCAATTTTACCAGACATAGCATGCAGTCCCTGGTCTTGCCACATGAAACGTCAGCTGGGTCCAAGTCATTTTTCTTTCAGCCATAAACATGTGAAATGTCCTTTTAACCAGCCTTTATTCAGTTCCTATTGGATCATCATTTCATTGCGGGTTGAAATAACATATTCGCAGCAAAAAATAAACAAAAGATAATATTACGTGTTTACTAACAATTAGCCAAATATCCATGTGGTTACTTATGGTGATTTAATACAGTACTGGTTGGCTTGGATGGGATTTCCCACACATTCTCGTGGGTCGCTGTCTGATTGATTTAGGAGGCTTATACTCTATGCATATATTTGTGACTGGTTTGTTCAGCATTTAGACAAATTTAGTAATAGGCTTCGCCTCTGTGTCACAACTTTTCATGTAATTTTGACAAACTATTTGGATTATTGATGCTAGTCAATTTTGGTGTAATAGTTTAATCCAGTAAAGAAATTAGATGTAAATCTCTTTTGCTTGCGGATCAGTATGTATATATTTATACAAATGTACCCCATATTTAACTTACACTCCAAAAAACCTCCACTGTCACCATCTTGGATCATTCCAGGGACCACTGTAAAAAATTAAGCCACACTGGGACACTTCCCAGTGAATTTTACTTATGATGACCAACCATGGTGGCTCTAGATTTTTATATTTATTAATATATAACAGTGTGTGGTATCAATGTATTGCCTGCTGAATACACAACGTCTAAACTCCCCCCTTTTAAGTTACATATCAATGTACGCAATAAGCTTCCGTTAATGACTAGCTGTCAATCGGATGTCTGAACAGTCCACAGGGCAAAATAAGCTGACACATTACTGCCGATTTGTTTAAAAGAAGGTTTTCTTGTTCTACTAAAGAAACAATGTTATTGACTGAAAAATAAGGATAAGTAGTAGTAGTAGTAAATAATTCCTTTAAGTCACTTTTCGGCAAAAATGGTCTTTTAAGTGGCATTGCAATACGATAAAGCAATTGATGAGATGAATGTTGTACAGATGATGATGGGGGTGGGGGTGATAGGGCAGGGTGGGTTATTGATAGTGTTTTCCTTCGCTCGCCCGATAAGGTTTTCTGGGCATGTCTAGGGAATCTACCCCCAGACATGCCCAGACGGCCGAGACTTGGATTTCGCTGTGCAATTTAATACTGAAACCTCGTGGCATTTCGCGCAGCTCCGCTATCCTCGGGTCGGATAGTCCCCAGAGTAACAATAGGCAGGGTAACTCCATTCATTTCCCGTGCGAGACCTGATGTCATCAAACACGCTAGCGCCGGTTATTTAAGGCTACCACGGCCGACACCAGCGCATTCACTGATGTGGGTGCTGCATTGGCTCCATTGTTGAGTGGAGGAACCAGGGTACACCGCTGGCAATCCGCCCTGAGATTATTGCCAGATACGAGGAGGCTGCAGCTGCCCTTGGATGATTGCTGTAGACTAGTGCTTCCGTACGATGCCGTACACAGCATTCAACAGACGGAATAGATCCTTAATGACCCTCCCCGGATGGGGGCGAAAAGTACCACTACTTGCAATCATCCCAGTACACACACACCCCCCCCCCCCACCCGGATAAGGATTTTCCCAGGACTATATCCTGCTAAAGTAACCGATATTGCTGATTTTGGGGATTCTTCACTTGTACGTATACAAAAATATCAACGACTAATGTGTTTTCACTGCTGAGCCATACTTGAGCCTACATGTAGCCACAAGAGTAGTGTAGGTCGGGGAACCAAAGTATTTGCTACCATTGATTTAGGCCTTGGCTTTCAGCATTCAACTCTAGCACACAAGTAGTGTTTATTCCTCTAATAATTCGCCACTCACTTAAAATTTCATCAAATTTTGGGACCACAAACTGTTCTCACTGTATAAGTATACTGGTAAAAATATCAGTTAAAATTTTTTGACCTATTAACAAAAACATGTGTTCTGTGTTATGTATACGTTTTTATTGACCGACAAAAGGCACTTAGTCACTGATCAATTTAAACATACAGATGATGTTATTGAAAACTATTTGTCTCTATGAGGTTAAAAACTTTAGGCAATATTCTCACACGTTTTACTTCCTTTTATTAGTATATTTAAGAAAAATAAAACAGAATAAGGTTTTGTGACAACTATTTTATTGAATCACTTTCTTTGGTGGTGCATGTTGCAGAGTTATTTTCACTTTATGTCTGTAGCTGGGGCAGAGGGTGTGACACCCCCCTAACGCTGCCCCCATAGCACCACAGCTATCCCACACCTGCGAGTTATCCTGCTTCTGGAGCCAGTTCCAGAGAACCTCAGAGTAAGGGAGTATCTGGTCTCCGGCTGTGATCCCATTAAACCCTAAATCTGTATCCACAAGTCCATGACCCACACATCCCACCATGTAGAGCCCTACAGTACTGTACGAGGCTTTAATGTCTACAGCAGTTTGTCTCAGGCCTTTAGACCAACCTTCTGTGTAAACAGAGCTCTTGACTTTACCACAGAATGTGTCTAGCATCCCCGTGTCCCACATATTGGTAGACATGAACACCGGGGTAGCCATCTTCTGCCACCATCTGTAGATGTCTAGATCCTTGTTAAATGTAGAGTTATAGAATGCTGCCATTACTTTGAACATGTCGTACATGTGTCCACTGCAGGCCCCTGTGAAGGCTGGTGGTGGAGGCACAGTGATGGAGGAATCAACCACACAGCGAACATTGGCATCCGGGAGCAGTAACTGTAAACGATCACAATATGTGACCACACTAACACCTGCACACCTTGTCCCCACCACCAGTACTGTGTCAGCCTCTGACAACATCGACGTCATAATCAGATCGTTAATCATGGCATGCAGGATATGCTGTCCCATGAATGGTCTCCCCATAGGCGGGTGTTTATTACCAAGGTAGCAGTCACTGCTGCAGTAATGTAGACTGGCTTTGAACCAGTTGTAGAAGTGAGGGTTTGTTTGCGGATTTGAGGACATGATTCCTTGGTGAGGTACTAGATGTGAGGTCATGTGAGAGGAGCATGAGGTTGGGTCACCTTCACATCTCTTGTCACACGTGTCTACTGATTCACAGTGACCATCACCGGCGAGGTACAACACGTAGCTATCACCCTCCCAGGGCTGACGGGCGGTCCTGTAGTACACCCCCGGGGTACCGTCATTACACACCGCCCGGGGGTGGCGGCTCAGAGAAACCCTCACCATCTGGGGCTGCTCACCCAGGGTCATAAGGTCAACCTGGGCGAAGTTACTACGTAAAAGCATCAAGAAGGCAATCAGGAATACCAAGAAAAGTGTGTACACCAAGTAACTATGTCTTCTGTACAGACGCATGGCTGTCTGTTTGCTGTCTGCAAACCCCACCTGGTGAATCAAACAAAAAACAACAATGAGAGAAGTGTGTACACCAAGTAACTGTATATTCTGTACAGACGCATGACTGTCTGTATGCTGTCTATACACCCCACCTGGTGAATCAAACATAAAACAACAATAAGTAAGTGTGTTGGGAGCAAGTGTGTTGTACAGGATAACTTCCCAATAAAACACTAGACGTGGGTCCAGTTTAGGTTTACTATGGTTTATGTCTACGACTCTGGTTCAACATTAAAACAACACTGGGCTTACGTTGTGCTTTACATCTTGTAAATATATGTGAAGTGTGTGTTATTCTATTGTATGTCGCTTGTGGCGACTCAAATATTGGCTTTGATCAAGTTAAAGAATGATTCAACTGCAAAACGCGCATGCCTGGGACGGTCAAGTGTAGGCCAACAGTAGCCTATTGAGTACAGATTGACGGCATTAATATAGCCACTGAACTGATTACGATATACTACTTAAACGGGACATTGATCCAATGCTGTTTTAATGCTAGGCCAACGTCTGCGACGCTGGCCCAACATTGAAGCAACATTGAATAAATGTACAATGTTTGAGAAAGTCCTCCTGCCCAGCAAACACAAGACATTTGTATAACATTTATACAACGTCGGCCCAACGGCTTCGACGTTGGTCCAACATTGCATAAAGTCATACAAATGGTTTGTGTTTACTGGGCATGTCAACATCCCCCAGTAATACAGTCAGTTTGCTTGCAATCCAGCGACCAAGTAGGGGTAAGGGCCAAGAGCTTTAAATTATAAACTCATAGATGTCGCTCAAGTATATATGAACTTGCTGTGATTTGAGAACTTGCTCTTAATGAGGCTTTGGGTAAGAAACGCATATTTAGTATTATTATGGAATAGGGACTTGGCCTACCCACGGGCACTATTGCCTTCTGGGGGCCCTTTGTCCCGCGAATTTTGACAGTTGACCACACTTTTAAGGGTGGACGCTATCGACTTATCGACTAGGCTTTGGGCCATTGTTGAATAGGTTCGGCGCACTTGAATGTCATTGTGCCGAATTTTAGTCATTACTGATTCGGGTTTGATCGTAGCACAACTAATGAGATCTTAGTACAATTTTCATGATATGATCGACTGCGTGAATGAATGAGCGAATCTAATAAACGACTGTGTACTCATTACACACCATTTCTGCCTTGGAACTCCGTCTGTTCATTCTTGTTGGATATTATCCCTGATAGATCCCGCACCCATTCTCACTCAGTGTGGAATTAGTCCAACCCTTCCTCAAATGACACTCTCAATCACATTCTCTATAGTTTCTGCCTTTTTCTAGTTTGGGACAGTCTCCTACAGCCGTATTCATGAACGTGGGCTACACAGCATCTAGGATATGGATAACACGGAGGTTGGTAACCGTAACACGGAGGCTAAAAGAAACGTTAGCCCGTATTCATCAAGGGGGGCTATACGCTGGGTTACCAACTTTCAGGTTACACTTAATCAACTGCAGGTTAAAGACATTAATCCGGCATTCTTGTGCGGAAGGTACGGGAATTCCCCCTATTTAAACTGTACAGGGGGCATATATAGAGCAAATTTAGGGCGCACAAATGTAAAGTAAATAAGGTTATCCGCTGGGAAAAAACGTGCTACAAAATTGGACTCCTATTATCTTGGTTTCAGAATTTCATTACAAATTAAAATGGTCTAACTTCTGAAATAGCTTGTAACGTTAGAACGAAATTTTCAACCAAGTGGCCCCATGACTAGACAATAGTTTTTGCAAAATATCAGTATTGTGCGACGACATTGCTCAACAGATTGGTAATAATATATTGTTTGAAAGCGTTACGTCTAATAAATGGTCGTTTTTAATATAAGCCTACTACAACGTCTTGCCGAAAGCGACATTTTGTCTTTTTGACTTGACACTGCTGATATTAGTTCAGCCTACTTTTATATTTAGGCGCAGGTATTGGCGTTGCCTCTAATGTCCGGCCGTAGGTTTGTCCGGCCGTTTGTCCGCGTTTCGTTTCGGGAGCAGATCTCGGAAACCCATGGGGGGATTTATTTCATATTACAAAGTGGTTGATTAACTTTGACCCACTTAAATAGCCGACCGTCAACCATAATTGTCAGAATTTCGTTTCGGAGCAGATCCCGGAAACCCATCATCAGTTAGGGGTGTAGATGTGCATTTTGGGGCTTATGAGCTTTGATTTACTTAAGTTGCCGATAATCGGCCATTAATAACTTTAATATGTGTGATATCTGACAAGCCATGCCAGATAGCTAGACCATCACTATAAAACAAAATGTTCTGTGTGGGATATTCTGAGGAAAATGTCAACTCGATCGATTTTAAATGGCCGACCTGATGCCATTATTGACTTTAGTGTGGGTGGTATCGGAAAGACTGTGCCAAATAGCTAGACCGTTACTGTAAAACAAAATGTGTGGTTTCAGCAAGGGATATTCTCCGAAAAATGTCCAACTTGATCCAATTAACAAAATAATGGACTCGTGAGTTTGTGACCATCATTGACTTTGATATCTATATTATACATGGAAAACTGTGATAAATATGTGAACCTTTACTGTAAAACAAAATGTGAGAGTTGAGAGAAGGGTGAACGCGGGCAGGACGGGAGATTATGGTGGCCAGCTGGCCTCTTGTTGCAATTTGTTTTCTCCGACATATTGTTCAGTTTGGTAATATTTTGTTGATAAATGTGTTATTAATTATAAAAAAAAGTATAAAACAACGTTTTGTCAAAAGTGACATTTTGTGATAATTTGTAAGAGGGTGGTAAAGGACTGGGGGGGGGGGGGATGGGGCGTCGTAGCTCACTATCTGTAGGTAGGATGTCGGCATGGTGACCACAAGGTGATGTGTTTGAATCCAGTAGTGTTAACTGGTTTATCAAAGTCGTGATGGTGAGTACAACTGTCTATACTTGGGTTCACCTGAAAAAATACTTGGAAGTCTTTATTTGAAAGAGTAGGGGCTTCCCTCCCGGCTCCGGGTTCGGTTTGTCAGCAATATCTACATAACTATGCAGAAGGAGACGCAAAACACCAATTCAGCAACAACAAGTTCAAGCTGGGGCTAATATCAGTTATTCTTTGAAATCCAAACACATAAGATAATGACATGTAGATAAACAAAATAGAAAAGTTCCTACATACAGCTTGGGATAGGAGATTATAGACTGCTATCATGTATGGAACCCCCCCCCCCCCCCAAAAAAAAACTTCCTCGTTTTGTTTATAAAATGTAGTTCATATCGCTGAAGCAATGAGGCTTGTGATGCTGGCCCGGTGTTTAGACTACCCCCTAAACAGGGCTAATTTTTCGTCGCTAACCCTTTCAGGTTAACACAGTGTTAAGCCTAACCCCGCTTCATGAATAGGGGTTAGTGCTAAATATAATGATATACAGAATATGTACAACAGTGCAATAACACACACGTCAAAGTTGTCAAATATACAGTGCAGGCCTAGGCCTATATATACATAATGTTAAAAGCAAAATGAAAACTTGAAAAATACACTTTATAAAAACACAGCTTGTAATTTGAAGACATATAATTAAAAAAACGGCATCACCAACGGCAAAACCACCCACTTTGAATCGACTCTGGCCGCTCACCTATGTAAGTCTCAACCAATCAGAGCTTGGCATGTTTTACATCTGTGAAATAAACTGTCAGCGGAAACTAGCACATGGGATATCAGCGCGAGGTCAGGGCGATAGTTCTAAACTAATGTTCATTATAATAGTTTATACACTCTCAGTTTTGTTTGAGATAACATTATATTATCGTGCAACTAACGACACGAGGTTCTTAACTCTCAGCTGCATATTGTGTTGTGACACGAAACATCATGTATGGGGCAACACCTGCCTGAATCTCGTACTATTGCTCACTATATTTTATGTTCAAAATTATATAAAAAATGACAACGGTTCAAATATTCAGAAAAATGATGAAAGACGACCTCCGTAATAGTTTTTAAAGTGCAAAATATATTTCAAATAGTTTCCCTCCCCTCAGGCCTTCCACAAAAAAAACATACAGCCTTTTGAAATTGAAAGAAAATTAACCATGGTGAATGATTTTCGCTGATTTCTCCGTCAATTCTCAACCAATTGTCATGACCTTTTACAAGAACTTTTCTCTAGTGATAAGGCGACTACCCTGAAAATCTGATGGTAAATTATTCCACATTTTAAACGTCTATTTAGTGTGTAGTAAATAAAGAAAAATGTCGCCCTCTATCAACTCATTAACTTAAGTAGTCGCTGCATGACTTGACAATAGCGGTAGAAAAATAATCATGAACATAATTGGTTCGGAATCCGCAAAATTCATTCACCCTGGTTATTGAATTTAATGTGAACCTGACTGGGGGATTCACATTAACCTTGGTGGATTAGTTCTTAGCCAATTTCCAACCAATCAACTAATTTTCATGACATTTCATGAGTACTATCTTTTAGTATGTTGGTGACTCTTCTTATAATTTTAAAAGTTAGTCTCTACAACCATGATAATATGTAGCAAATGTGAATTCTCCTATGATATTGAGTATAAATATGTCCCTCCTCTAACCAATACATACTCACGTAACAGTTTATTCTGTATATATTCCGTCTCTGTTGTTTGCGTGGTGATGTTCATTCAGCTACCAAGTGGTCAGTCCAGTCCATGTCACTGTCACTCTGAGTGTTTGTTCACCCTGTGTCACTGTCACTGTGTGTGTCACTGTGTGTGTGTGTTCACCCCTTGTTACTGTCAGTGTCACTGTCACTGTGTGTGTGTGTTCACCCTGTGTCACTGTCACTGTGTGTGTCACTGTGTGTGTGTGTTCACCCCGTGTCACTGTCAGTGTCACTGTCACTGTGTGTGTGTGTTCACCCTGTGTCACTGTCACTGTCACTGTATGTGTCACTGTCAGTGTTTGTGAACTAAATGATAAACGTGCTTCAACCCTTTATACGGGTATTCATCAGGTGGAATACGAATGTTGTTTTAATGTTGGGCCAGCGTTGTAGACGTTGGACCAGCTCTAAACCAGCAATGTATCTATATCACATGTTTGCTTGACTGCAAAATTCCTCTAGTCATCACGGGACTGTAAGTATATATGGTTTAAATGTTGTGGCAGCATCACTTATGGCGGGCCGACCTTAAACCAGCATTAGATGAACGTGTCCTGTTAACTGGTTGGATACACCAGGGCTGGGTGACACACCCGGTAAACATGAGCCGTTCACCCAATGTTGATTTAATGTTGGCCCACCGTCTGCGACGCTGGCCCAACATTAAATCAACATTGGGTAAACGCTTCGTGTTTGCAGGGCAAGCAATACGTTTAGCAAACACCAGGCGTTGAGCCAATGTTGGTTTGATGATGGAACAGCGTCGAAGGGAGAAACTTGCTTTTGAAAACTGCGATTTTATCATTTATAATGCGTGATATATTTATAATCTGCACCAACACATTTCTTAAATAAATACTGTTTTGAAAAACAGTTCCAACAATTTTAACTCGTCGTAGGGACTCAACGCTTCTATTTTTCAGCTGAAATTTCCAACCCAATTTCCAAATGACGAAAAATATTTCTATTTGTGAAAAATTGACATCTCCAAAATTTATTTATTTGATTTACTGAACATTTATCACAAACTCCCCAAAATATTTATCAATGTCAGTAACATTTATTTTGGTTCGTCAGTTGTTTGAAACCGCATAATAGGATCGTAGCCACACAAGGGTTTAACTGTATTCATACGGCACTAGCAGCACACTGGTTAGGTGTTTAGTGAACCGTGTATTTTCGGTCCTGGGCGCCCAAGAGTTGAGTGGGGTGTTTGATTTAAGACCAGATAATGTAATACAGACCTTTCACAACGTCACTGTTCACTTTGACCAGTCAGCTCGTTGTATCGGGTTCACAGTTTTGTATTTTCTGTGTGAACAGCACCTCTCTACCCCGGGGCCAGGATTTGCACAGATTTATTTTGCCAGTTATGTTTTCCGCACCGACCCAACAAACACGAGGCATTGACCCAATGTTATTTTAATATTGAGCCAGTGTAGTAGACAGTGGGCAAACATTAAGACAACATTGGATCAACGTCTCGTGTTTGCTTGGAGTTGCAAATCATCAAAGGTATATATTTCACTCATTTTAAGCTGAAAATTGCACCACCTTAACATGAATGATCTGTATGAATGTAATACTTATACGAGTTGAGTATGTTTTCAAACTGAGGGTATCAAATGTTCTCAAGATCTTATCGCACTTTGATGCAACAGTAGATTCACTATTATTTCAAAATCCCTTTGAGATGTGCCACACATGTTCTATGAAATGTTATGTTAAAGTGATTATAATTATCCTTTGAGATGTGCCACACATGTTCTATGAAATGTTATGTTAAAGTGATTATAATTATCCTTTGAGATGTGCCACACATGTTCTATGAAATATTATGTTAAAGTGATTATAATTATCCTTTGAGATGTGCCACACATGTTCTATGAAATATTATGTTAAAGTGATTATAATTATCCTTTGAGATGTGTCACACATGTTCTATGAAATGTTATGTTAAAGTGATTATAATTATCCTTTGAGATGTGCCACACATGATCAATGAAATGTTATGTTAAAGTGATTATAATTATCCTTTGAGATGTGTCACACATGTTCTATGGAATGTTATGTTAAAGTGATTATAATTATCCTTTGAGATGTGTCACACATGATCTATGAAATGTTATGTTAAAGTGATTATAATTATCCTTTGAGATGTGTCACACATGTTCTATGAAATGTTATGTTAAAGTGATTATAATTATCCTTTGAGATGTGCCACACATGTTCTATGAAATGTTATGTTAAAGTGATTATAATTATCCTTTGAGATGTGTCACACATGTTCTATGAAATATTATGTTAAAGTGATTATAATTATCCTTTGAGATGTGTCACACATGTTCTATGAAATGTTATGTTAAAGTGATTATAATTATCCTTTGAGATGTGCCACACATGATCAATGAAATGTTATGTTAAAGTGATTATAATTATCCTTTGAGATGTGTCACACATGTTCTATGGAATGTTATGTTAAAGTGATTATAATTATCCTTTGAGATGTGCCACACATGTTCTATGAAATGTTATGTTAAAGTGATTATAATTATCCTTTGAGATGTGTCACACATGATCTATGAAATGTTATGTTAAAGTGATTATAATTATCCTTTGAGATGTGCCACACATGATCTATGAAATGTTATGTTAAAGTGATTATAATTATCCTTTGAGATGTGCCACACATGTTCTATGAAATGTTATGTTAAAGTGATTATAATTATCCTTTGAGATGTGCCACACATGTTCTATGAAATGTTATGTTAAAGTGATTATAATTATCCTTTGAGATGTGTCACACATGATCTATGAAATGTTATGTTAAAGTGATTATAATTATCCTTTGAGATGTGTCACACATGTTCTATGAAATGTTATGTTAAAGTGATTATAATTATCCTTTGAGATGTGTCACAAATGATCTATGAAATGTTATGTTAAAGTGATTATAATTATCCTTTGAGATGTGCCACACATGTTCTATGAAATGCTATGTTAAAGTGATTATAATTATCTTTTGAGATGTGTCACACATGTTCTATGAAATGTTATGTTAAAGTGATTATAATTATCCTTTGAGATGTGTCACACATGATCTATGAAATGTTATGTTAAAGTGATTATAATTATCCTTTGAGATGTGCCACACATGTTTTATGAAATGTTATGTTAAAGTGATTATAATTATCCTTTGAGCTGTGTCACACATGATCTATGAAATGTTATGTTAAAGTGATTATAATTATTTGACCTCAATTTGGACTATAATCACTGTTGACCCATTGTAGCACACACAGTGCCCTAATATGATGTTTTGTAAGTGATAGATTTGACATGGCAACGTTTGGCGCTGGATTGGCAGCTCAGGTCTCAAATTGAACAAATATATAAAAAGTAACATAACCTTCAAGTTGTTGGCCGCGGTAGCTAGGCAACTTCGAGAAAATTAGCACAGTATTAGTTGACGTTTTAAGTGTTAGAGTTAGACTTATACATTCATAAATTCCCCCAAATATACACACTTTTCAAGGGCGGATTCATTGGTAGAGGGGGTGTCAAGGGAGCGGGGTGTGTGTGACCTTTTTTCAGAAAATACATTTCACTAACATCTGTATTTGACACTCGAAATTCAGTCGGGTGGTTATTATTTGAGAACATGTTTGACACATTCATTCACACCTCTTTTAAATTTTTACCAGGTCACCCCTTTCTGGATCCAGATTCTCAACTGCTTTTACAATCACATATACAAGGAATTAGGTAATACTCAGGATTGCATTGTGACACTTATTCAACATGACCACACTGGTCCCTGATGGCAAATCTGAATTTACCGCTGATTTCCAACCAGGAAGTTGAGTTATTGCTGTTTAGAGATTTGCAGTTCTTTATATGAAAAAGTCATACACTTTTAAAAAGACTGGCGTTACTCATAATATCACAATGATATCTCACAATGTGTATCAACTGGGCCGGAATCTCCGACCATGGCCCAGTATTAAAATGATGTTAGGCCAAGTCTTCTACACAACCATTATGCACTTCATCTATTGATCCTAATATAGATTAAACTGAGAAAGAAAATATTTATTGACATATGTATACAGAGTGGATACCCCAGCCCCCTTGGGCTTACATGTCACAAATAATTATATTGTAAAATTTAAACAAATAAACAAACAAACAAAAAAATAAAATAAATCCAAGTCAGCTGATCATTACATAATGATAATAATAATATAGATTAAACCCTTTCACCGCGGGGACTGACACTATATGCGTCAGAATCTGACGTCTGATGTAGATCCCCGCACTGAAAGAATTAATCATTTCCAAATGCCGTAGACCCATAACATAGGTTCATATGAAACAGAAAGACATAACTAAGACATTTATGATGATTTAAAAAATAACTTGGTCTCCATGGTTTAAACACCAATATTTCCGCGTTTTGAGGGTTAATAACACAGATGATTGACGACGACAACGTTTATCTGAAATAAAAATCACGGCCCCGGCAGTAAAAACATTCAACGATAGAGAAAAGACCAACAACGGCCCCGACAGTAAAAACATTCAACGATAGAGAAAAGACCAACACGTATATCTTGGAAGACGTTAACAAGTGCTTGAAAATGAATACGTTCCAAGATGCACATGTAGGCTCCGAAATAGCATTTACCATGCTTATATCTTTGTTAGATGAAAACTATTTGCACCTGAACAAACATGTTTCCCCCGTTTTTATTACTCGTGTCTAAAACTAGCACCAAGCGATTGAAAATAACGTAAGTCATTTAGAGAAGTTAATTAGGAAGCAAGTTAAACGCTGACACAGTATGATATTCATAACATACATCTCATCAAACCAGGGAGGTTAGTCCGGTTTCGTTTTAATGTTGGGCGATCAACATTCAACCAACGCTGGCTCAACGTCTCGCACTCACTGGGAACCACTGAGCTGTGCCAAATTGCCATGGACATTTCTTTTATCACCACATTTTAAGTTCCCTTTTGTCAGTTTTTATTAAACCCATTGAGCGCGGCGATCGACCTCAGAGTGTGAGTCTGACGTCTAGAGTCAATCCCTGCACTGAACATGCTGAAAGAGTAACTATTCCTAAGGGCTGCATAGACCATAACATAGGAATTCAAATGATTCAGAAAAACAGCTGACTAAGCCATTCATGATAATTTCAAATTAAAACATTATTTTATTTGTTCTTTTGGTTTATATAAATATATATCAGCGCCTTAAGAGTTAACACAACAAATTAAAAGATTAAACCAGCATTTCAACATGTTCAAAGACAAAAATCAGTAACAGCTTATTTTTAAAATAACCTACAACCTTTCTGCAAAACTAAACAACAGTAACTGCTGTTTTTATATGAGAAAGCACCCGAACCGAGATACACAAAGGGTGATTTTAATGTTCATACTAATGTTCACGCGGCAACCTGATCTGTCCCTAAACGTAATCAAATGACTACAACAGCTTTGATTTAGAGCGAGTTTAACATAGGAGCGACCATAACTGTCTTTGTGCTGAAATACTAAATCACCAGCTCGTTGTAGCGGCAAAGTATCAAGGTATCACTGTGTTATATTGGTGAACAGGTGAAGTAAAATTAAATACGTACACATATCAAAGGGATACTCCCCTCAAAGCTGATAACTATGTTATATTCCCTTGCCATATCTTAAACTAGAGAGTCAGAGACTTCTAACCTCCTCCTTTACAAGTGATCGTGTATATACTCGCCGTCAAATTAACCAGGATCGCATGATTTTCGGCGATTTCTCCGTCAATTCTGAACCGATTTTCTTATAATTTTGCAAAGGCCATTTTCTATTCAAATCCTAACAGCGGTAAAAATTTTGTAAAATTATATTTAATATTTCGAAAGTTAGACTATTTGACATGTAATAAAATTCTAGAATTAGTTTAATGGGTTTATAGAGGGACGGCGTAATTTCAATTCATTACATGTCAAATGGTCTAACTTTTGAAATACGATATATAATTTTACGAAATTTTCAGGGATATTAGGATTCTGTTGAAATATGATTGTTACAAAATTTCATGAAAATCGGTTGACAATTGACAGAGAAATCAGCGAAAAACATGCTATCCTGGTTGATTACTTTTAATGTGACTTTGGGTATAGATCCGGATCAGGATCGTTATCCGGATCTTCCCCAAAAATTAATGGATTGTTGTAGAAGTTTTATGCAAATACGTTCATTAATTTGAATTAGTCATGTTAATCTTGCTAACAAACAGACACATAAATAAACCGAAAACATAACCTTATACATAATATAATTTGATAATAACGTAATATTTTAGAATATAAGAAACTGAATACCTCCAGAATCTTCATAATCTCATAGGCTGGTTTAGTACACCAAAACATTTAGCCTCACCCGATATGCTATAAATTATTTATTTCAAATGGGATCGACATCAAATTATTTATTTCACCTTCTTCCAGCCTTTAATTATTTATTCCCAAAATAACTCCGCCCTCCACTGGATATCAAATGGTTGCCCCCTTATAATCCGTGGCCACGATTTATAATCCGTATCCACAAACAATAAATCACGGGCACGAATTATATTAAATCGTGGGCGAGGTTTAATTTTATTTTCTTGGTCTCACGTGCTCCTTTATCATGTGGGCGGGGGCCCTAGGAGCACCGCTGCCTTTCACGCTAGAGTTCGGGGTTCAGTTCCCGATCGCGGCGGTTAGAAAGAAACAATAAATGTTTCTTCCCCATCCACGTGTGAAAGTCAGTATTGTGGGGAGCCTCCGTGACCGAGAGGTAGCGTGCTCGGCCTCAGACCGCCAGGATACGAATTTCGAATCCTGTGTCTGGAGGACAGTATCATCTCAATCATCTCACCATCCTCAGGAGGTTCTCCTTACCCAGTTTAGCCTATATGCGCATAAAGCCCGATTCATTTCATTTCATTTTCATTTCCTTTATCATGTTCTCAGTTGATGGGCTTCCCAGGGACAGCATGCGTGACAACTGACATAGATGTACACGTACGCTATCGTATGTAGTGTAGTATTATATAGTGTGATTGAGTTATGAGCACATATGCCCTGGATAGACTTACCTGACTAGACCGGTTTAATTCAGTGCCACTACACGCCATGTCACAGCTTTACCGCTTCACTGAGCTCCAAAGCAGACATCCACCAGGCAACCACAAACTGCTCTTGTTCACATATTCCCTGTGGGTTTATTTGTGTGTTTTTTTCATTCTATAGTGTAGATCTTATTTCTTTATTTCTTTACAATCCTGTAACGTACCAAGTGTTGCGTGTTCAAGGTTTGATCATGCCAACTGAGGGCGGGTGTTGTGGGGGGGATATATACTAAAGTTCCGGGCGAAAAAATCACTTTTTATTCCCATGATATTTGTACCATCCATTCACCCTTATATTATTATTGCATTATTATAAACGTGTTCAATATTAAGCATCAACTAAACTATTCATAAATAAATTATTAAATATGATGAATATACCAGATAATGATAAATGTGCATATCACACAGAACCGTACCCTCGACACCCCCGCTGATGTGCTCTTGTTCTCTTTAAATTCAGGGGGGGGGGGTAAAAACCCAGTGAAGCATGTAAGTAGCAGTGGCAGATCGTGCATACAAATTGGGCCACTGTTTACGACGATTGCCTAACGTCAAATGAACATTAGGTTTAATTTGTAGGCCTACTGTGATTATATGGGCACGAAAATAGTTTGACTTGCATAGCAGTGTGTAACCATTATAATGAAATGTGTAAATAGAATTATGAACTAGCAAAACATGCAGTAAGGTTTAAAATAATAGCTAGGTTAATCATTGTAGGGGGCATAGGCCCTTGTACTACTGAGACAGTATTTTCCAAAACTAATATGTCTCTACATCGATCAAAATTGCCAAAATATCGGTATTTCACACTCAAATTTGACTAGGGTAGTGTTTCAAATTAAGGCCAAACCCTAGTAAATTTGTGAGTATCAATCCCCTTAAATATCAACTGAGAAAAATAAAAATTCATTGGGTGACAACAATTTTTAAATTATCTTTTTCAATAAAATAACGTCTACATTTGGAAAAAGTGTGTAGGGCCTATTCAAACAATTATGTATGCGACGCTGGCCCAGCATTGGATTCACATCTCGTGCTCGTTGTTTCTTGAGATGGATGGCTAGTTAGTTTGGATATTATATAGGACCTTGTAAAAAGGTGCGCTGACCCAGTCCTGGTCATACACACCAATGTAAACCGGTCTTATCCGTGACACAAAACTTCTCCTCACGGTGTCAAGGTCAACGGGTGACCTGCGTGACGTTATCCTCGTCACCCGCCAATGTAACAAGTGATATACGTTGCCACGCTATCGTCGCGTGTCCCAATGTTCTGGCACGGCAAACACAACACTCGTGGATAAAATACTGAAGTCTTGAATATATATAAAATATATATTAAGCATAAATGGTTCAATTTTCTCAGTACATAGTTGTTAGTACTTTCTATCTCGTTGTGTAATTTGTTGATAATTTTGCTGTTGCTTCAGTGATCTACAAGATGTTAGATAACGAAGCAACTCCCACTAAACTTAGCCAAACCCAAAACGTCTCTGTTAGAATACTCCCCAATTTCTCTCTCGAAGGCTGTGGGTGCCTTCCTTTATAGTTGATCCTGACGGGCGCAGTCACTTCCTGTGGTGAAATGACGTCTCCACCAATCAGGATCCTTACTTTGATATACATTGACATTCCTGGGCTGTTTCCCAGAACCGACTCACACAGGCCTCCAGAACTAGGGGACGTCCTGTGTGACAATTAGTACTTGTCGCAGTACCTTCTCCAGCATGTGGCTCACATGTAAACAGCCCAGGACAGCATGTTTATTCCACCCTTTACTCACCGAAACCCCAATTTAGACACCTGTTACTTAACATTGTTACAACCTACAAAAATGAAACAAAATTAATCGGGCTTTAGGCCACTTTTGTGCACATACGCGTCGGGCTAAATTGGGCCAGGAAAACCTCCTGAGGATTGTGAGATGAGTGAGATGACACTGCCCTCCAGACACAGGATTCGACATTCAAACCCTGGAGGTCTGAGACTGAGCACGCTACCTCTCGGTCACGGAGACTCCCCACAATACGGAGTTTCACGAGTGGGCAAGAAACATTTTTGTTTCTTTCAAACCGCGGAGACCGGGAAACGAGCTCCGATCTCCAGTATGAAAGGCAACGGTGCTAACCACTACTCTAGGGCCCCCGCCCTAGCCATAAGGGGCCACCATTCAATATCCAGGGGGGGGAGGTGGGCTGGAGTTTTTGTCGTTTTTTTCAACCCGGCGCGGCGGCGCGCTGAAAATTTTAAATTTTATTTCATGCTTATGTAGAGCAGAGAGAGTGAGAAAAAAGTTGAAATAAGATAAAATTTATAAAATGTTTAGTAATATCTGCCGCATGAGATAAATTTAATATATCAGAGAATTTCCTTGTCGCGAATGAATGAATGAATAAATGAATGAATGAATGAATGAAAATGAATGTGTGAATGAAAGAAGTATTGAAGGAATGAATACATGGATGAATGAATGAATAAATGAATGAATGAATGAATGAATGAATGAATGAATAAACGGATTGACTTGAGTTTGCTATAGCATTTACTCTTGTAAAAGGACACGGATCTAGCGCACACACTGCATCTGAAAGTGTAGGCTACTTCCTTTAAAGCTCAGATTACGTATTAGCATTTTAAGGGTATCCATCGTACAATCATTACATAGTAACAACTAACCCTGCTGAATTGTTTATCAATATTGTTCGTCATTTGAAGTTTCAAATGACGAGCAATATGTCTATTAATGAGAAAGGGTCACTTTGAAAATGTAATTACTTGATTAACTGAGCATCTATCACAAATAACTACTTTGTGGAATTCGGTGTTTTTTATTTGGTCTGAAATTTATTTTAAACCGTATATTATGTTATATACGGGTTCCAGAAGAAAATGGTTGATTAATTGATTATCAGAAATCACGGAGAAAACACATACGAACAAGTTATAATGAAATAGATAATATGTTCAATTTCTCAGGTTCGAGCAAATCTCGATATCTGTGGATAGAAGTATGGTGTAGCCTAAATTAGTATATTTTTTTTAAATCAGAGCCTTAGCTGTAAACAAGTAACTGATACCTGATATAAATGAGATAATATACTGGTAATTTTTACTGAAGATGCACATGAGGTCATTATAACAAGTACTTCCTCGTTACATTATGATCTCATTGGTGGATTGCAACATAAACAATGAACTACAGGTGTACAGGTCTATGTGCTGTGTATAGTGATGCTGAACGACCCTATAATAATGTCCCTGACGCATTAACAGTGATCTATTCTATCACCCAGTAACGTGACTGAAAATAGTTATATATATCTATATATATATATACAGGGGACATGCATCGGGCATATATGTATTTTTACTAAATCTAGAAAATAATATTAATCAATTTGATATATTGATATATATCGACATTTTATTTTAATTTTTGGACTTTGTCAACACGTCTTTATATAATTTTGTGTTGAATTAACAATATTTTATCAATCAGGAAGAAAAAGCTTAATCTCTAATCGTGAAGATAATGAGAAGCGAGTGGGTTTAAAGTACATTATCCAGCGATGATGCGAAGTGTCACAACAAAACACGTATTATCTCTTATCACTGGATTTATGAAAGCGTCAGAATATAATATATACATCATGACGGGAAAAACTTATTTCGCTGTAAACCACGGCGCCGTGTACACCTTATCTGAAACCCTGTGTTTCCTCGGTGCATTTTCTGGGAAATCTAACCCCCCACAACCATCCAGGTGGGAATATACTGTATGTATCTGTGATGATAAGAAGCCCATAAGACAGAGCTTTGAAGGCTGCTGTTGGAGGGAAAAGCAAAGTAAGATATTTGTATTTTTATAGTCTCATAGCCGCCACAATATAGTGAAAAACTTATTTGTTCCCATCAGTATTGCCTTTATTTTAATCGTATGACACAATTACCAGATTAAAATTGAGATTAAACTGCCTTTAAAGCGCAAGATTAATTTAATGTAAAGTTTCACCCACTTCAAGTTGTGTCTCGCTCCCGCGACCTACAATTTAAATTGGTTGAATTTTTCATAATTATTTGTTTAATTTGAGACCAAATATTGGCAAATCTTGATGTTTTAACAGACATTCCGTTCCCCATAGGCGTGATCAGCGGTGTAATTGTTACAATACGCTAAAATGTGTCGTGTACAATTCTGCTAGCTAGTATTTTTGATTCATTTAAAGCTGGCTTCAAATGATCTGATTCTCAGCAATCTTATTTAAAATAACAATAAAAATATATCACAACTCATCAGAATCTGGACGTTTAGGTGTATTAGAAATTTCATTTCATGTATTACACTTCCGTATTATATATGGATATACTACACTTCCGTATTTTATAAAATAGGGTAAATTTTATTTAGAAGATGAAAACTGCGATTTTTAGCTGACAATGAATACAAGTAATACAAAAAATCATTTTTGTCGCAATAAATAATTATCAACTGCAATTAGTCAATTGTCCATGTGCAGAAATTGCAGAAAGCTCAAATTTCATAAGTTTATTGCTACAGCTGTATCTATTATGTTTCAATCAACGTGATACTAAATAAACGGACACTGAGTTTGATAAATTAGTTTGACGTAGTACAAGCTAAGGTAATTCATTTGGGGAGATGTCTATTATTCATTCATAACATTATTTTCGTCATTTGAAGCTAGATATTGCGTCAGCAATTCTAGCTTTAAATGAATGAAAAACATTTTTTTAATAACCTACACAATTTCAGGTGTCATTTTCCAAGTTTATGTATATTTTCTCCACCTCATATTTCTCTACCGTATAACATTACCGGAATAACAAGTTGACTGTATAGCTTTAGTTTAACATCAATACTCATTCCTAATAGGCAGAAAAGTTTTTCACTATTTATTGAAAAAGTGTTAAAAATGTGTTAAGTTAAGGTTTGAAAATACAAATTTAATACTTTCTTGTACATTTCCTATGCAACAGAAATACACTATTTTGTGTAAATATTACAGCCATTTTATTTTGACTACAAATTTTAGGTTAACCTAAAAAGTATTTAATATATATATATAAAATATGTTTAACTCATTATTTAATTTCCAGCAGGTTTATGTCAAGTCAAAAATTGTTCTAGAATATGTTTGAATAGAAAACAAGCGATTATACCACACAAGAATGAGCTGAATGAAAATGGTAAAATTAAGGGATAAAATACAAACCTAACGCTTTGTTATACATTTTGTATAAACAGAAACAAAATAGTTTGTATCCATGTTGCCCTTGATAGTAGCTTTCAACTGATACTAAATATGTTGGTATATTAATCTTAATTTTACTAATTTGGCAAACATGTGGGGTATGGTCGCACAAATTTCACGTCAAACCAAAAAAGCATGCGAAATGCTCACACAATTATTTTTCTATTCAAAATGGGTTTATTTCAGGTCAGCAATGGTTCTAGATTATGTTTGAATCAAAACAATAAACATTAACCATACAATAATGAGTTGAAAGAAAACTTAAAAAAAGAGTGTTCCATTGGTAAAAATTAATGGTTAAAACCCCAACTTAAACCTCTGCTGTGCAATACTTAAGGATTAGAGACAAAATATTTTACATTCATATGAGAAGGTCGTTTGATATCAAATATATTGGTATACTAGTAGATCTGTAAATTTGATTATGCAGCTGGCAAAAATGTTGAATATAATCGATTTTTTAAAATCTGACTAAAAGGAACGTTTTTGACTAAAGTAAAGCAGCGGCAGTTACCTGATCAACAGGCTGATTCTGGCTCCTGAATATTCCAGTTATGTGAAAATAACAGTGGCTCAGATTTCCCTTCCGTGTGACACCTTACCCCCAGCCACGTCTGGTCTATTGATCATGGAAGTTCATAATAAAGTCAGTAAATTCCCTTTCCCAGTTTACTGAGGAAATAACAGATATTTGAAATGATTAACTGTTTTTATATATTGCCCACCATAGTGAAGAATAGTTTATATATTGCCCACCATAGTGAAGAATAGTTTGTGCATTTTTTCTAAAAATAATTATTTTAGTTATTTCAACATTGACACGGAGTTTCCATTTTTGACAATATAATTGAAGTACTGTTTTTATATATTGCCCACCATGGTGAAGAATAGTTTATATATTGCCCACCATAGTGAAGAATAGTTTGTGCATTTTTTCTAAAAATAATTATTTTAGTTATTTCAACATTGACACGGAGTTTCCATTTTTGACAATATAATTGAAGTAAAGTAATATTAGTTGTAATTATTGAGGTGTATTAGCGAAAATAACCATGGCATCATCGTATGTACTTATATAAAACGTTTCATCCACTCACTCACATTGTTTTCAATTTGCAAATATGAGCTGCCTTCGCCTATATTAAGGAAGTTCAAACACCATTTACAATAACGAGAAAAAATTGACAAATTTTACCCTGTCTTGCTTCACATTGATTTATATAATATTGTGATGAGAAGGCTTTTTAAAAACAGAGCTTTAATGTATAAAAAAAATTTATCACAGAAAATATTTTTTTCCACTTACTCAAGCTTTAATATGTTTGTGCCACAACCCAAATGTACTATGTTCACTACGAAGTCCTGTTACAATTGTTTCGCTGAGGTTGTGAGGAAATAGGTCGGATAACTTAACCCTTTTGCTGCTCAATTGTTTTCAAGCATTTTTCATTCATGCTAACACAATTTACAGCTTCGAATGAATAAAATATAATATTATTTATGAAAAATGGATATAACCAATATTGAATTATTGTATTAACTGACATCTACCAAAATTATTTCATAAAATTTAGTGAAATTTCTATTGATCTAAGACATGCTTAAAATACACCACCACATTGTTCCCTTTGTCCGACCACTACCTTTTAAGCCGGGAATGGAGAGTTATTGTTGATCAAGTACAGACCAATTATCATGGTATGCTAATAATGGTACTATGATCAGTCAGGTGTGACTGAGCCGTTGATTATGAGGGATCCTCATTATGGTCGGATGTGTTTTAAGTCAGTTAAAACCTTCGGAGTTCTACATTGTTAGCTGTGGAAAAGGTCTCGGCCTCAGGCCTCTGCCTTTTCCACAGCTAACAATGTAGAGCTCCTCAGGCTTTATCCTATACGTAAAACCATATATATACGGGCCTAGCAGGATTAAAACGTCATTGACAAAATAATAGTAGTAAATGTAACAATTTTATTGACATAAAAATGGCTTTTAGACACATTTGTCAGGACAAATAGGAGAAGGATGTGCACACACAAATTAACTGAGGTTGACCAATCACAGCCTATAACGATAGAGAACCTAGTTCCTCTACTTAGTCAAAACCAGGACTGAGTGTTCAGGCCAGCTACAGACACCCCCCCCCCCCCTAACCACTAACCCAATACACCAGACATTGATACAAGGTTGTCTTAATGCTGGCCCACCCTCTGAGACGCTGGTCCAACATTAACCCAGCATTAGCTCAGAATCTCGTGTTTGCTGGGTGACAATTTGAGCGCCAACTTGACCATTTTTTACATTTACCCACTTGAACTTCTGCCCCGCTCCTTGAATGATTATTTTTCAAACTAACCCATTCTGTCTGATAATACTGAAAATATGGAGTGAACAAAACAACAAACACATTTCACAATTTGAAGAAATTTTCAAAAACCGCTACATTTCGCTACATTTGTCGGTGTAACATTGACATCAAATGCACGATCTGAATCAGAACAATACATTGATTGACATTTCTGAGTCTATTTATTATTATTATCAATCCGCGCTGTCAGTTGACGAACATAAAGGGATAAAAGGAGAGATTTATTCTCCAAACAATTAGTTATCTGTCTTCAGTAATCAACCCCAGGTGATAGCCTAATGTTATTCTAACGTTGTCGTAAAGTTGTCCCAGCGTTGTCCTAACGTCACCATAACGTTGCTCTAACGTTGTCCTAATGTTGTTCTAACGTTGTCCCAACGTTGTCCTAATGTTGTCCAAACGTTGTCCTAACGGTGTCGGCTAACCGTGTCCTAACGTCACCGTAACGATTTCCTAACGTCGTCCCAATGTTGTCATAGCGTTGTCCTAACGTTGTCCTCACGTTTGTCAAGTGTCCGACATAGAGCCATGGAAAATATAATCTGATTCTATTTTCCTTGATTGACCCAATAATAATTGATGACCTCATATTCCCCCTTACATTTTTTTTAGTTTAACCCTTTAAACCCTCACGATGCATCAAAGCCTAATTTTGCTTTGGTGCATCGTAATGTTTTAACTCCTAGGGCTTTCAATTTTAATTTTTATTCACTTGAAGTTGTGTCTCTCTACCGCAATACGCAACTTCAAAAGAAATAAATCGGATAAATTTGCTATATTTAAGTCGAAATGTATATGATTATCGTAGATTTGAGAGATACTTAATTTGTAATAGCTGGTTATATAAGGTCCGTCATGCACAATAAAACAGCGCCATGATCGTCTATAGTAGTAGCAGTGTTTTAACGCCTACAGGGTTAACCCAGCTTTCAGTCAAGTAGTTTATTCAGGTACGCGGTATTTCAAAGCATGTTGGCGTCGCGTGTTCATATTAATTACAAGTGACAACCAGGTATCACAGCCTGGTGATAAGGCGACATCAAGTGTCAGCTGCTTATATAACACTTCAAACACACGTAGCGCCTCAAGGGTTAACCTTTTAATGACTAGATCACTGACGTCGACAAGCGTGGTATTATTTACACTTGTGTGACAAGTTTTTAGAAGTAATACACGTCTTACAAACGTCTTACATGTAAGTTATGACTAAATTGTATAAATTTTCTGTCACTGAATATGTGGATCGCGGTAAAATAAAAAAAGAAATATCTCAGAGCTCTAGTGATAAATTAATTTTAGCCCTTAGATCACTGACGGCGACTAGAGTAGTATTTATGGAGTTTATTCACACTTGTGTGATCATTTTTAGGAATGAAAGACGTGTTTATAATTATGTGGAGCTGGTATACCACATAAATTTACGAAGTAAATTTTGAGTAATTTTCCGTCTCTTTAAGCTGTGTATCGCGCTAGAGAGACCCAGCTTCAAGTGAGTGAAAATTTCAATTTAATAGCTCCGAGATCTAAGAGTTAAACCCACATAATTCATCAAAGCATCATCATTACAATTAGCATGGAAACTTATTTAATTTTATACATCCAAATATTTTAGAACAAACATTTTTATGGACCTGTTTAAAATATACAGCAACCATTTCCCTTCTTAATTTGTCACCAATAATACGTCTTTTTAATGCACTACAAGTCGAGAATTGCGATGGCAATTCGCGGCGTTCAGTGGAACAAGGGTGGAATGGTCTTCACAAAGTGATACGACGCCGTCAAGTGGTAGCTCTTTATTTAACCCTTGTCCTGCCAGGTCCCTATATTACCCTCTAATACGTCTTCAAACACGTTCTAAACCAAAACAATCTCACTAAAATGTATGCAATACTTTACGGTAATACTTCTGACGGATCCCACTCATTAGAACGTTGACCATGCTGCGCATGTGAATGGGTCTACAATCTGTGATTAGCGAATCGTGACCTTCACTAAATTTTAAGAGATGTCTATTTTTCATTTGCAGAACTGTTTTTCGTCATTTGAACGTTAACAATTTCCATCTTTAAATGAATGAAAAACATTTACTGAAAATTGAGCGTGACGAGGAGTAGGGTACTCTTCACCTGGTATCTTGTATATATCTAGTATTGTATTATTTGACACTTTTAATCCACCAGTTCTGAAGTAGTGGTCATTAATACCGTGAGATACAATTACTATTAGATCTTAATGCTAAATTTTAAAACTACCGTTACAAACTGTGCCTTAGCTGTATGGCTATAACTTTATATCACTGTTGATTCATTCGTTGTGATTTTTGGACTACCGCGTTGTTCAACTTCCTGTTGAACCAGATATGATGACATTAACGAAGATAATATTAGTCCACTTGTTTAATAACTACTCATGATATAACGTGATCCAAATGATAATATATGACTTGTACATTCTAAAAAAATGATTGGAGTGTCTTCGCTGTATAGAACTATAGAAAGAGGATTAACATACATACCAGATCTGTATGTGTGGTCCTTCATTCTACTAAGGTTCGGGTGTGACTTATAATATAGAACACGGTTTATCCTACATATCAGGTCTGTATGTGTAACCCTCCTTCATACTATCATATATAAAATTACCAATAGTAAAAATTGTAAATATTTCGAATTAAAAATTGAAATTAATTTTGGGATTTCAATTCCCTGTGATATACAATGCAGTGGTGTAGTGTGGTATGGTGTGGTGTAGTGTAGTGTGGTGTGGATGGTGGAATTTTGCATTCATACAAAAAACTAATACGTTGTGCTGTTAGTGGAAATCAACAGTGTTTATACATCAAGATTTGTAAATGTTTGGTCTCAAATTAAATAAACATGAGTAATTTTCACCCGCTTGGAGTTGTGTATCGCTTGAAGTTGTGGCTCGCGGTTGTGGCTCTAATCGAGCGCATTAAGTATTTAAACAGCTTAAATGTTAGACTTAACTGTATTGATGGCAAATACTTTTTTTTACAGTAAGCTACAGATCTGTTCTTCAGGAGTTTTGCTTTAATCTATTTTGTTTGTGATTCAAAAATAAATAAAAGCTTATTTATGAACGATGTTTCAAAGAGTAGGGGAACTCATTGGATACAATAACATTTTGGTGCTGTCAAAAATCTAAGATGGCGGTGAATAGTAAGCATGTTAGGCGAATATACTACATTTGGATTTCATAAAATTATTATAGTCCCTCTTCAGCTATGGTAATAAATACATAGACAGCTCTTATAAAGGATCATATATTAAGTTATTCTGTGTAGTAATACCCTCGTACGCATATTTCCTTTCAGGTCAGAGGATTGTTTGTCTGTCCTGATAGACACCAGTGATCAGGATAAGACAGGAAGTCGCCACTAAACCCGAGGAGTTAAAAACCCAATCACAGGATGCCTCAATTAGTGTCTCCGACTGAACAAAATGATGTGGTGGTGAGTTTAGATACAATCCTTTATCACTTTAACAATCAAAGTGTCATATATAACACTGGAGATGGACATATTTCTCTGGCAATCAAAGTGTCATATATAACACTGGAGATGGACACATTTCTCTAGCAATCAAAGTGTCATATATAACACTGGAGATGGGACACATTTCTCTGGCAATCAAAGTGTCATATATAACACTGAAGATGGACACAATTCTCTAGCAATCAAAGTGTCATATATAACACTGAAGATAGACACAATTCTCTAGCAATCAAAGTGTCATATATAACACTGAAGATAGACACATTTCTCTAGCAATCAAAGTGTCATATATAACACTGAAGATGGACATATTTCTCTGGCAATCAAAGTGTCATATATAACACTGGAGATGAACACAATTCTCTAGCAATCAAAGTGTCATATATAACACTGAAGATGGACATATTTCTCTAGCAATCAAAGTGTCATATATAACACTGGAGATGGACACATTTCTCTAGCAATCAAAGTGTCATATATAACACTGGAGATGGACACAATTTTCTAGCAATCAAAGTGTCATATATAACACTGAAGATGCTCACATTTCTCTGGCAATCGAAGTGTCATATATAACACTGAAGATAGACACAATTCTCTAGCAATCAAAGTGTCATATATAACACTGAAGATAGACACATTTCTCTAGCAATCAAAGTGTCATATATAACACTGAAGATGGACATATTTCTCTGGCAATCAAAGTGTCATATATAACACTGGAGATGGACACAATTCTCTAGCAATCAAAGTGTCATATATAACACTGAAGATGGACATATTTCTCTAGCAATCAAAGTGTCATATATAACACTGGAGATGGACACATTTCTCTAGCAATCAAAGTGTCATATATAACAATGGAGATGCTCACATTTCTCTGGCAATCGAAGTGTCATATATAACACTGAAGATGGACACAATTCTCTGGCAATCAAAGTGTCAAGCATCACGTATTACAGGCCGACCCCAGGGCCTGTATTCTCCACGACCCACCATGCTACCCCGATATATTGTACCCATCAGATTGGTCGAGATTGCCATCTCAATCAATCCGAAGCGTACAATATAGTGTAATGTGTACGAGAATACGGGCCCTGCTCGATTCGTAACGATCTTAACCCTTTGAGTGCGGGCGACGCTTTTAAGCGCATTCATACTGTTTTTCCACACCTAAAATTTGACAGAAATTGAACAAATATGCATGTATAAATCTTGAGTAAAGCCCCCATTGTGAAATTTAGCAGGTTTAATTTTTAAGTGAGGAGGTATTTTCCTTTCATTTGAAGTTGGCAATTGCGTGAGCAATGCCAACTTCAAATGAAAGGAAAATGTTAAGTAGTAATGAAGCACTTAAAGAGTTAAAATAGTTTAGTGATCCGGTATGCTTCTGTTTGTATGCCAGAAACAAAAAAGAGCAGGCATTTTCATATTTTTATGTTTAACAACACATTATCGGTGTAATTTCCTTCCCGATGACAGTGATTTAATATGCTAATAAAACAAACCTTTGTCATGCTTATCGCTAATGCTAATAGGGTTGACTTATTTTCCTTTCTGTTGTTACAGAAACCTAAGAAGCATAATAAGGGAAAGCGCTTCAGTTTACCGTCATTGCCGTTTGCCAGTAATATAGAGATGCATCTCTTATCTCCTGTTCTGGAGAGCACACCAACTCTACACAGAGAAATCACTCTAGAGGAAGAACTGCAAGAACGTCATCTGAAGGTTTCACAGAACGTGGACACTTGGGTGAAGAAATGGCAGCGACAGCAAGAGGGTATTGCAAATCTGCGCCAGCAAATGGCAGTACGAGAGGCCGAACATCAGTCGAGGTTTGAGATGATGAGGAAAAGTTACATGTCTCAAATTGAAGACTTACAGGGTACGTTGACTAAAGCAGATCAGCGCATGAAAAAAATCTCACAGGAAAAAATAGAGCTAGGAACGGCTTATAAACAAATGCTGAAAAAATATCACACAGAGCAGAACGAGTTTACGTCTCAGATTGAGGGAGTTAAAAAAAAATTGGACGAAAGTCAGAAGTGTAAACTGGAGCTGGAGGAAGACATAGAGAGGGAGAGACAGGAGAAAATGGAGTTGTCCAAAACATGTAAAGCTATTCAGTCAGAGCTGGAAAAATATATACTTGACACTAAATCTACGGTTAACGGGTATCAGCAGGAGCTGGAGCAATGTGCAATCAGGGATGATTATAATAGGTTACTACTGGGTGCGGCTGTGGACAAGCTAAGGTATTTAGAGAAGAAAACTCCGTCCAGCAATATAAAACATCCAGTAGATGCACATTCCATAGCATCCTCCAGTCATAATAAGCACCCAGCAGATGCACATTCTATAGTTTCTGTTGGTTCTGTAGATTCAGAAGTCAATTGGCACAAGATGAATACTTTTGGTAATAGTACTATGCCCATGACACTTACAGAAGCATCTGAGGATTTGGTTTCAATCACCAGTTCATCAGCAGACCCCAACCCCAAAGATTTAACGGGCGTTACAAACAGTCTACATAGCATCCAACTATCTAGACCAGGAACTCCCGCTAATGACATGATGTCTGTATACTCCAATAGCTCTACACCGGCCAATCAAACAGAAAATGTACTGGAAGATAAAGATACTTATGTATATCCTGGGGTGAGGCGCATGTCGGCAATCAGTGATACTTACTCTGAAGGTGGTACTCAGTTTGGAATGAGGACGGACAGATCTAACTTTGGAATAGGTAGACGTCGTGGAGGAGTTGATCACCATGATCAAGATGAGCTGATGCGCATCCAAGAGATCACCAAACGAATGAAGACAAAGAAATACTTCAGACTAAACCTGTTCAAAAGAAAATCATGATTTGTGAATGTCTACTATGTATCCAGAAACGATATAACCAATTAATGAATATAGTGCGAATATCTGCGCCGTTATTCTTAAAGTGGTCGACCGTAATCTTGAGCATGCGATTGGTCAAGATGACCAGCTTGACCAATCGTGTGCTAAAGACCCGGGTTAGTGTTTTATAAAGGTGACACTGGAGGTCAATAAAATGGTATTGTTTTATCGCTAGTATTGTTGAATATTGCTTCTAGCTTTTTCACCGGCTAGCTCCTCTAGCATGGACAGGTCCTTTTTTTCATAACTTTGTTCACACTGCCTCGGCCTTATCATGCTTATTGGCTTGGTCTGCCTTATTCTTAGCATTGTTTGCTGAGTATCATATTGGACCACGCTGGGCCAGACATGGTACAATGTTGGGCCGGGGTGCCTTATCAAGGTCAGGGCTGGGGATCCCTGGTCAGTTGGTCGAACACATATGGGACGGGGGGTGCCTGGTGCAGGGGTTAAAGCTGTCTCCGTGGAAAGTCGGAAATCGCGGATAATTCGTCCCCCGCTCTGACATTCAGGTTTTAAAAAGTTTATTCCCCCTCGCTCGAAAAGATTCTGTATTGTGGGGAGCTTCCGTGATTGAGATGTAGTGTACACGGCCTCAGACCGCCTAGACGCGATATTGTAGTTGGAGGACACTGTCATCTTATTCATCTCACCATCTTTTCCAGTGCATCCGATATATGCAGAAACGTGTTCTAAAACCCCATTCATTTAGTCATTTTTGCATTGGGTGCTTGCTTCAGCCGTATCTACTGTCACGTGACGGTGAAATCCAGCTACATGTACTATTACTATAGGTGTGACACTTCGTAATATCTGTGTGTACTATGTTTGGGAATATATTATCAGAAAGAAAGTTTATTATTTGGAAATGGTGCAATTATAACAAAGGAGAAAAGGATATATTTGAAATAAAAAACGTGTTCTACGCCGCCAGATGACACATTCAAGTAAACTAGTCTAGAAATTAGAACAACAACTGTTGATGTAGCCTACACAATTCTATATGATACATTTAATGTTACATGAAGGATTGATCTACGACAACAATCGATCGTTTTTCATAAATAAAATATTAAAAATTAATTTGTGCTCGGAGAGGCTTTGATTAGTATTGATATCATGGCTTTGTTACATCAGGTTTATTTGAGCTATATACGTTTTGAAAACTTCCAAGAATGGAATATTCAACTATTATGCCTCTTTATGCTGCTATGTTGTTATTGTTTTCTCATTGCGTTTAACTGGATGACATCCCCAAAAATTGGGTGCAATCTCTTTCCTGTGGGTGATGGAGCCATTCCAAGATACATTGATTCAATAGAGACGAAAAACAAGCACAGTCCAAAACAGCGTATCAGAAAACGTAGGAACAGTTTCAACAAGGAATCAAGGTCAGTATGCTACAGCTAGGAGTAAAAGTTATCATGAAAACAGGAATAAAAGTAATTAGTCCACCAACATGAAGAATGATAAGGGACGTCAACATGAAAGAGCAAAATGTAATTATTGTGGAACAGAACATGGTAAAGGTAAGTGTCCTGCTTATCATAAACAATGTAGCAACTGCCAAAGGTGGAATCATTTTGCAGAGCAAATAAATCCATTCGTGTGCTGGAGGGGAATGTAAACGAAACTACTCAGGACAATTTTCAAATAGATTTTGTAAACAGTTTTGAATCAAAATGGAGAAACTCAGAAGTGATTGTGAGGATTGAAATAAACAACACACCTGTCAAGTTCAAACTCGACACCTGGACCAAATGCTACGTGGTGAGTAAGGATATTTGGAATAATATATGTGAACACCGTGACAAATTAAATGCAAAAATGTATCAAAATGGGATACATAAACGCTAGTGCCGAAGTGCATGAAAATAAATCAGTAGCTGGTCCTGATGACCTATCACCATTAATTGACGATTTCAAGGAGTTTGGCATATCATCGGGCTCTGAGGTATGTCAACAAGCCATGGAACACTTGTTTACCGGCTATCTAATTGAAATGATGGATCTGATCAGCAAGATGAGGAAATTATGATAGTATGGCCACTATCATCGTGACGTACAGAACAGCCCAAACAAGAAACAGCTGATGAAATAATATTGCAAAAAGTGGTACAGGCTATTCAACAGGTACTGGGGAGTTGCCCCTAAGTATACAGCAGACCCAGTGTTGGGGTAGTTTTGAGCCAGCGACGTAGACAATTTGTCGGCATTGAACCAGCATTAGGCAGCGACACTGGCCCAACATTGAACCGAAATTGGGGGGGGGGGGAGTAGGCCTACATTGTGTGTATCGTAGAGATACGCGCATCACGATTCACTGCCAAGTGTAGAATGAATGTTGGCCAGCAGCGGCGATGATGGTGGAATGAATAAATTTTAAAGATTTCAACTTGTCTCCTTGGTTCTTCCCTTAATTATATCTGTCCTGGACATCTAGGAACATAGCAAACATATCACTATAACATAATTTTTATAGGAGTTTCTATGTGTTATATGCCCAAGTGTAATTTTATAAGTTATTATAAGGAAACCAATACAGTTATGTTTACAAAATATTTGGCCGCATTTTCTATAGCGTCTATAGCACTCATACAACCTAAACCCGGGCCTCAGAGTTCGGGAACTCCTTTTCTAGTTAAAAATGGATTCAAGGTCAAGCGTTGCAGAAAATTGTACATGATACTGAAATTTGTGAATATCGTTATGTAAGATCATACGTAGTGATATGCATCATGAAAAAACTTTTCAGCGCCAAATATGTCTTCAACAAATGTTCAAAGTTATGTTTTGGATACATAGGTAGTAATGTCTGTTACGGTTATACACATCATTACAAAAGCAGAGGGCATGAGAGGGGGACAATATGGAAAAACATTTCAAAGTTACCATTCAAAGAACAAATTAGGTTCAATTGTTTCAATCAGGTGAGAGTAAAATGTGTAACACAGCAAAATCACAAACAAAGTAACAAAGGTGACCTACACCTTTATGATATGAATGCGTTTTCCGAAAACCAATAACCATTCTTGGCCACCCTCATCAGCCGACAGCTATGTAATGCGTTCTGATGAAAATCGAATTTGTTTAAATATGTGGAATCTCGAACTTTAAGTCCAGAGGCAACCCCTATGAGCTATGTGATGGGACCGCCTTATATCCAAAGAATGGGTAAACAAATATAAAACCACTCAGAGACAAACAATGCTAACCATGTGTTTCTCCCATATCTAAAGAAAAGGCTTGAAGTGAAAAAGGGTGGATGCAGTATGGGATACCTACATCTGTGGCAGTCTAAAATGACATGCCAGACAGGACATATGTGCTGATGTGTCAGAGAGAACAATACAACTATACAATTAAAAACGTGTTTTTAGAGTGAAGAGAAACAGAAAAGAATTATGTAAGTTCATCACATCACATATTGAATCTAAAGAAACAACAGCTGTACATATTTGATTACAACTAGATGCCAATGTGTAACTTTAACAGCCTTAGGCCAACTGGATCCTTCTGATTTAGAACCATGGTACTCATTGTTCTGTTAGCAGCATGTGAAGTGTGGAAGTCATTATCTGAAGCAAGCTTTCAAATTATTATCAAATATAGCAACATATGTGATATGACAGATGTAGACATAAACGTGCTGTAGAGATACATTGTTCTGCTTCTGTGATGGGTAATGGTCTTTAGCAGACAGACATGTAGAGTAAATAATATTGTAATCATACTGACTTTTGATTAATCTAACGCTTGTACAGCTTGCATGGTTAGACATGTTAATATGCATCAACACTTAGTTTGAACAGTAACACCACATGTCTCTACACACAATTGCATGTACATTTAGTGTAACATAGTAAAATATAATAAATACAATTAATACATTTAGGTTTTTTAGTTTATTTGTAGTGTCAATGGTCTTTGTTTTATAATTAATGGCGGCCATTTTGAATATTAACATTATTTTATACATTGACCACAAACGTACAATTTACAAAAAAATGTTATGAGCAAAGATGGGTATTTTAGTTTTTGAAGTCGGTCATTTTGTTTTTCTCAATTTTGAGACTGATCCCTTATTTTGACAGAGTTGATTCGTGATAATCGGCTTTAGCATGTTTAAAAAACCTTCTATGTAAATGTTCATGCTTTCATACAGAAGTGCAGACAAAATGAGTTACTGTTACAATTATTAACTCAGATACTGTCCTTAAACCTCTTGCGATCAAATTGCAGTGGCACTGGTCAGTACGGTAGCTAATTAGATTATTGTAACTCATTCTTTCACAACGTGCCATAAAATGATATTGCTAGATTTAAACTAGTCCAGAAATACCTTGCCAGAAGGGTAAACAAGGTCCCACGTTTTTGTCGTTTCGTTCCTATTCTAAAACAATTACATTGGCTTCGCAGTCATTTTATGATATGAACAACAACTTTCCGAACCATAAAATACAACCAACCTACATATCTGGCTGACTTCCTTGCTCGGCAGAAATGCTCAAAATATCTACGCTTCACAAATTCAAATTAAATTGTTGTTCCCGTTTATAAACCAAGACTGGGTCAAGATTTATCTCTATGTCATGCCCATCCTTGTCACTGTGCCGCTAAGTAATGCCCAAACAATTTGAATGTATAGGTAATTACCTAAATCTCGCCTATTTGATCTTGCTTTTCCACCCTAACTTCTCGGTAGCTCGGCTCCCTGTTGACAAACTTGTTTTGGCCTCGATTATGACACATGATCATGCTAAGAATTAGTGCGCCTCTACGCTTGGTCCTCTGAGGATGTAAGCGCTATAGAAATTTAATTGACTGATTGATGATTGATTTTATTGCATTATTTACAAAAAAAAGGTAATTGCAAACGTTTTAAATGAAATTCAAAGATCATTGATTTTCTAAAAATGTATTTCAAAAAGAAGAAATGTATAATTATTCTTAATTAGAATTATGTTTATATTTGAATGTAATATCTTGGTATTATTTGAAATATCTTGGTATATAAATTATATAGACTATAATCTGTTTTATTAAAATCTCTGACATTTAAAACTATGGTGCAAATTATTCATTTGATGTTTTAAATCTTGATCTCTGATATATTCATTGAAGTACCAATTCTAGTAATTTCTGCTATATCATCCGAATAAAATACCTTTCATTAAAATCAGTGATCCCAAAAATCCCCTATTGAACACACTCTATTTCAGATTCAAAGATATATATTCTGCTTGAAGCTGTATTCTCGGTAATGGCGGCTAATTTGGATAATTTGTGCTAAATAGCAAACTGCACTACGTTTTTTATATACGGCACTCTTGTAAACTAGATGTGTCATTTAGTCTGAGTTGTACTATAAATAATATTATATTATCAGATTATAGTATCGTTATTTCCAATAAGATGGTGGCCATCTTGAAAAAATAACAAAACAAGCTTCTATGGATTTGTTTGGCAACCATTTCGATTGTTTGCTGTTAAGAGAGGAGCTACTCGGAATCATTAACCCTTTGAGTGCGGGCGACGCTTTTAAGCGCATTCATACTGTTTTTCCACAACTAAAATGCATGTATAAATCTTGAGTAAAGCCCCCATTGTGAAATTTAGCAGGTTTAATTTTTAAGTGAGGAGGTATTTTCCTTTCATTTGAAGCTGGCAATTGCGTGAGCAATGCCAACTTCAAATGAAAGAAAAATGTTAAGTAGCAATGAAGCACTTAAAGAGTTAAAAAAAGATACAGCAGCGGCACTATACGCTGGTAATTCGGCAAATGATCAGCGAATATTCGAAATTTTCTTCAGTTGCCGAATATTCGGCGAGGTACACCGAGATTAAAAATGTTGCAGACAAATCGGCGTAAACATCGGCGATGCTATTCGATGTGATGGTGTCGCCGATGGTTTGGGGTCATCAATATCACCGATGTCGGCGATGCTATGGCGATGCATTCGCATGCGTGTTCTCGTGGGACCACGCGTTCTACATCGGCTTCGGCCAAGCATGTGGGGTATATCGGTGTCATTATCTTTTTGTTCAAAATGATTCAAATATTATAACCTTGACAAGCATGGTTCATAGTAAACAGGACGCATCACTCACTATATATAATTATTGTTGCGGTTTCTATGTGTGATATATATGAAGGTATAATGTTATTAATATACAACACAATGAGGTCTGACATGACATGCAAATTATTCTGCGAGTTACCTGAGATACAGGTGAGTGAATTATCTATTTGCATATGTGTTGACCTCCAATAAACACTGAGTGTTGATCTCTGTTATGTTGTCAGAGACTTGGTAGAATTGACTATACATGCGGCTTTAATATATTTTATTCCTACAATACTGATTTCTGTCAAAATGTCGCTGGCTGCATTAATTTATAGGAGTTCAGCCCTACTCCGAATCACTTTATGTTTTGCAATAAAATGACAAAGTCTACTACTTTTTTTTTGATTTTTGTTTTGGATTTTGTTTTAATATTCATTATTCATTGAATTTCTAAAACGGAGCAAAAAAATCACGTCTATCTGTCAGCGGCACTTGCTTTGTTATATTTTCTAAAGCCTAATCAGCTCATTGTTTTAATCAAGACCATTCACAAGGTGTCAGCTCGAACAATGGTTGTGTAGTTTTAGATTTGCACCCAGGATTTGATGAGAAGAGACTTTTGTGTCGAGCTGATTTTTTTGATAGCCATCAAATTCTGACGGCTAAAGTCGATCCTCGCACTGTAAAAGTAAATTATTTATAATGGCCGTCGACCCATAACATAAGTATTCAAATGAAGCGGAAAAAGCTAACTGATCATAGATCTCAGTGGCTCAAAGTAGGTTATAATTCAAGGTCAGATGTCAAAGATTCAGCTCAAACATGCCTAATTCAGTATTGATTGTACAGTACTTCCTCCACATTTGAATATGTTTCTCGCCGAAAACTATTCATTGTCATATGATCATTTTTTAGCTGAGACGTGACACGATGGTGATATTGTTTAAACTGGACCACCTCTCGCTCACATATTCTCGCTCCCCTTTGCCACACTCAAGATGTGGCCTACAGGACTGTATCTATTTCCTGAGATGAAAGATAAGTGGGGTTTTTATATGGTTTAAATGGTGTAACCAATGGATTGTGCGTTGGCTTTCTGTAGTAGTAGTAGTAGCAGTAAATCATTGATTTACGTCATTTTTCGGCACAAATGGTCTTTTAAGTGACACTGTGATACTACTAAATTTAGCCTGCCATGAACCCAGCCTTAAAATTATTGTCCACTATAATTTTTTCCCTGTTTTGGATGAGCGCGCGCATTAGATTTAGGCCGCGCATTACCAAAAAAAACATGTGTTTTTTTTCTGCCCAGCGCGCGCATTAGAAGATTGTTGCCGATCTCCAAAAAAACCCAGTTAATTTCGATGTATAAGATAAAAAACATTTCGAAAAAAACAAGTTTATTTCAGGACTTAAAAAAATATTTTTCCGGCTATGTTTTTTTTTTACTTATTTTTTTGTCGTTGCCCTCATTAACTTTTTTTTAAAAAGGTCAAACGTTTTTTTATTTCGTCGCCCTCAATAACTTTTCCAGAGATTTTTTCAAATGTTTTTTTATTTGGTCGCCCTCATTAACTTTTCCAAAAATAGGCTCAATGTTTTTTTTTCCTGAATGTTTTTTTACCGCCCTCCCTCATTAGATTTTGATTTTTTCCTGATCTAAAACAGAGAAATAGAAACCAATGGCCTAAAAGAAAAAAAATCCAAATATTTTGGTAACGTATTTTGGTAAAGTAATTTTGTTCTTTACTAAAAAACGTTGTCATTGTAGCTTGTGGACATGTCTTGAAAATGGCGGGCTTTTGCTTTTGCCCATAATAATATGTCTCAAATCGAATACATCTATAGGTCATCCCTCCGAGAGCGGATAGACGATGCAGGTCATATACTGATATTTTGAAGGAATCAATATGAATAAAGAATCCGCAATGTACCACTATCCGTTCATCAATAGTTGCAGATGAGTGCTAAAACTAACAGGACGATATTCGTCATGTTCTGAGAGGATTTGCAATGCAGCATAATGTTAAGAAAATAGAAAATAACAAAGCAGCATAATGTCAAAAAATAGAAAATAACACAGCATAATGTCAGGAAACGTCAAAAATAGTGGATAACAACGCAGCATAATGTTAAGAAAACGTAAGAAAACAGTTAATATAGATACTTTTTGTATACTAGTATCGTGTTTCGCGGGTGTTTACATTTTATTTCATGAATTTTACCCAAAACAAAGATTTGAAATCCTTGTGTAACAGTAGAGGGTCGGGCGTGAAAGATTATTTACCTCGTTGTCTACAAATGTATTTTATCCAATAATTTGATCATTGCATTATCGAATTAATCAGTTAATCAAGCACACTATATCAACACACACCCATCTGGTCATCACACTTCAAACATACAACATTGATCAAGATAAATAACTAATTTATATATCACGATCATTTGTATACATTACAATGTAACACCTATATATATGGTATTTATGACTTGACATGCTATTTTAATCAGAGTAAGCATGTATTTCTCTTAAAAAAAACCTCCGCAGAATTGAAAGCGTGTCATTTCTAGCTTAATCATTAACTGTAAAATTAAATGATTCAGTTATGCAAGAAAACTGTCAATTTGGTTAACCATTCTGTAAATATCAAAATGAATGTTGGTATGAATTTGTAATCACCATATTCACATAGTCAACTTAGTATTTAAAGCGCTTATCAACCACCATGTAACGTGACACATACAGCACTTTATCACCAAGGTGGTTACATGTTTCTCAATAAATTACCATGCACACAACATCTGCACTATTTTTCTGATATAAAAATATATTAGTAACAACATTTATGTATATATAATACAATATCTTTTAAATTTCAGACTGAAAATATATTAATAATTTTAACACACTTAAAGTTGTGGGTCGCATTAGCGATACATAACTTCAAGTTGATGAGAAACTACACTTTTGTCTAATGGGAAACCTGTGTCATTTGAACCTGTGTCATTCGAATCTGTGTCATTTGTAAAATTACACGGGTTTGTATTTGAAAAATTAATTACATTGATGTGTGCAAACGATTTTTTTATCCTTTACTTCTGTTGCGGCATCACGGTAACTCAGGTTACCGTGATGCCGCCATTTTGAATAACCTTGGTCATGCCGTGACAGCCGATCTGATGTATAACCCAGTAATAAAAAATCACAGGTTTTAGCCACAATTAGCCATTATATAGAAGTGTGAAAATTGCATTATTGGCAGTTGTAGAAACAGACGTCTGCAGACGTCAGATTCTGACGCGTTAAGTCGATCCCCGCACTGTAAGAATAAACATATTTCTAATGGCCGTAGACCCATAACATAGGTATTCAAATGAATCAGAAATATCTAACTAAGACATTTATGATGATTTTAAATTGAAAAAACCCTTTGGTCTCTATGTTTTTTTTTAATATTTAGTGCCTTTAGGGTTAAGCAATATAGAACCCGAGTCCCAGTGTATTGTATGGAACTTGCTATTTGTTAGGGTGGATTTTTGGTATTGATACGACATGCAAATCTGGGTCAAAATTAACCCTCTCAACGGTGGGACCGACCTTAGACGTCAAAATCTAATGTCTATAGACGGCAAATTCTGACGTCTAAAATCGATCACCGCAGTGAAATAATTAAACAAATTCTAATGGCCGTAGACGCAGGTATTCAAATGAAGGGGAAAGATCTAACTAAGACATTTATGATGATTTTAAATGGGAAAATCTATTTGGTCTCAATGTTTTGTGTAAAAGTATTTCTGCGCTTTAGTGAATAAACTAATAAATGATGGAACATAGCTGTAAATTACAGTGTAATTAAGTACCACAGCAGCCCGTGTCATAGTGTGGTGGATTAAAAAACTTCAGTACAAATCATATGAGCTTTTATAATGTCACTTGTATAATATATTAGATTTTTTAATATCGCTTTTATTATATATTTAATTTTAGAATGTCACTTTTGAAAATATATTAGATTTTTATTCTGTCACTTATATAGTATATTCGATCTTATAATGGCACTTCTATGATATATTATATTTTATAATGTTACTTCTATATTATGTTATATTTTATAATGTCACTTCAATATTAGATTAGATTATTTAATGCCATTTAACAATCATAACATTCTAAAGCGACAACATTGATCACAAAAAAAAAACTAAATATTATGTTACCAATCATTTTGATAAATTAAAATGTAACACGTATATATTCATGGTAACATGATTTTCTGAGCTACAGTGTTGATTCTAAATTTTTTTGAAAAATTAACAACTTTTCAAAAATATGTTTTGCAGAGCGGAGACAGAACTATGTCCGCCTGCGTTCTGTTTTAACCTCCGCTTAAATCTTTGATACTATTTTTCATTCATTTGAAACTGGGATTACTACCGTAATTGCCAGCCTCAAAAAATATATTTATTAAAAATTAGACAAACTCCATTATTTGGTTAGCCCTGATCCTGCTGAGATAATAGACATCATATTATAGTATCGTTATTGCCAATAAGATGGTGGCCATTTGTTTGGCGACCATTTCGATATCATATTATAGTATCGTTATTTCCAATAGACATCATTTTATAGTATCGTTATTTCCAATAAGATGGTGGCCATTTGTTTGGCGACCATTTTGATTTGTTGTTGTTAAAGGAAGAACTACTCGGAATCATTAAAAGAGATACAGCAGCGCCACTATACGCTGGTAATTTGGCAAATGATCAGCGAATATGCGAAATTTTCTTCGGATTTTCCCCCGATGTATTGTCGCCAAGAACCATCGGCAATATATCGCGAACAGCGCGGGGGAGCGCACAACAGTTGCTGAATATTCGGCGAGGTACACCAAGGTTTAAAATGTTGCAGACAAATCGGCGTGAACATCGGCGATGTATATTAGATGTGATGGTGTCGCCGATTATTTACCACAAACTATTTAATTAATTCCAATGACATATTAAAATTTGGAAGCGAGGCAACATTTAATGCTTTCTAGTCATCATATTCACAATAGAGTCTGACAGGAATGACCTGAATCTGACCTCTAAAGACATGTTGAGTAAACCCCAATGACCATGTCAATGACATCAAGGGTTTATTTCACAGAGGGTAGTACAGCCCCCCTGACCGCATCCAATCGTATTTAGTTTCATTCCACATCCGGTATCCAGTATGAAGCAGTCCTCTGTTGTGAGTGGACTACAGTAAGCAGCAGGAGGGAGAGTCACAGGTTCCGATGTACTCTCCCATTCATAGAGACCTGAACTCACTGGAGTCTCTCTCCCTGAAGTGTGATAGCAGCTGCCACCTCCAGCTGAAAACACACACGACACATACTAGATATGTAGCAACTCCTAATTTCTGTGACCACATATCACCACAGATATGATATAGATATGCATGTTCCAGCCGGACGAAGTACACCCGTAAATGCATGGTAGCAGTAAAATGTGTTATTGTTATAGTCATACTTCCAGCCTTCGTCACAATCATCATCTGTAAACATCCAAAATACAGTGGTCACAATGGTGTGTAAGTGAGTAAGTCAGTAAGTGAGTAAGTAAGCTGGAAAAAGAATAGAAATGAGGCGTCAACCGTACGGTGCCTTGAGATCAGCTCGGGCGACCTGCGGGCAATGGGTGTGCGGCGAGGGGTAAATGTGTAAGTGAGTAAGTGGGTAAAAGATTAAGTGAGTAATTGAGTAATTGAGTATTTTAGTTTTTGTATATTTGCATATGTAAATTAATACGTATTTAAGTTATCAAGTAAAAAAGTCATTAATTAAATAATTAATTAGGTAACCAGAAAAAATGTATTATTCATTCTTACCATTTAGATTATTGCTTGGCATGGTATATGCAACAGCCATGGTCGTGACTTCAGCTTGTGTAGACTTCTCAGCTCCTTCTGTGGTAAGTTCGGTCGTGGTAAACGCCTCAGCTTGTTGTATTGTTGGTACATTTTGTGTCACAATGGCCTCTTGTTCACAGTGAATATTGTGGATGTAGATATAAAAATCTCTGTGGGTCGTTTCCAGCCAATTGGGCCTCGAACCATTGGAATCCTGAAAATATAACATAATTTAAATCATACACAAAAATTAATATTTCATTTAAATATCAACATTATAATGATATTTTTGCCTGTTGGTAGTTGGCGATCAGAAATGTGACATGTAAGATTGACATACTAGTCAGGGCCCATTTTTCAAAAAGAGGCATTCTTAAAGTTTGTAAGGCATTTCTTAGTAGAATTTGTCATGTAGTTGTTTTCACACAATTCGGATATGCTGATTCCAAATCTGCCCCATGCCAAGCTCTATTTTTAGTTTTTCCCTTTCAAAATTGCAAAACAAAATGGCCGCCAAAATAGCAGATAAAGTCTCAATTATCATGATTATACATCACGTCTGGGTGCACATCGGACACACAAACTTGACTTTCGAGTTCAAAATAACATTTTTGTTTTGCGGAATTTTATGTTGTAAGACCTGGTCAACTTTCACGCAAAAAATCCAAGATGGCCGCCAATAATACAGAAAGTACCATAAAGTCATAGAAAGTTGTTTTTGGAGGCTAAATATAGGTTTTTAATATCAATAAATCTAGTACAATACAGTAATAACCTCTAACTTTTATATTACATGTAGTTTAAAGGAAAAATCCAAAATGGCCGCCAATTATACAGCAAGTACTATAACCATTTTCCTAAATGTCCTAAAAAGTTTTTTTTGGCGCTGAAATAGTTTTTCGATACAAGAAAATTACACAGCATCAAAAAACTCAACTTCCATGTTACATGTAGTTACGAGGAATGCAAAAAATATGATTATTTAAAAACAACACTTTAACTATGAGGAAATTGCACAAAAATAGCATGTGTTACTTTCATCACTGTAGCTACATAGGCTTGCTGTGTATATCTCAGATTTGCATTAATGCCATCATCTTGCATAATGATAATGCTAGAATAGTCACCCTCATCAATATATTGATCATATATTTGTGCAGCTTCGGAATTGATGTTGCGACTCCTTGATAGGACGCCATTGGCTACTTTCTCGTGGTCCCAATTCACACTTAATCAAACTAAATGTGACAGTTCTTCAGGTTGAGCAGGAAGCTTTTACACGAGAACTAGTGCAGTCGTCCAACAATGAAGCTCCAACCACAATTTCATAGATGTTTATAATATTGTTATCTGGCCAGAGCTGTATGTATCGATAAACAGGCCTAAGATACAACGGAAACAATATATCCACTTTTTGTGGCAGGGGTTATTGATGAAGAGGATACATTGAAATACTCCAAAGTTCTAGTTGGAAGTCATTGAGACGGTTGAATGGTACGGTAAATATCACCAGTTCTAGGTTCACACAGCTAGGCATTTCTATGATGAGAACGTTTTGAAAGCAGAATAAGCAAGTTTACATCAGTTCCTACGACTACCACATTGTCAGTATCTGACAGTTTGATTGCCATAACAACATTTAACGTCCCATCATGTACTTCAGTATTTTTCACACTTAAATACATACCAGTGCTCATTGAATAGTTTAATGGCATTGTTCTTTACCAAAAGTGGTGAATTTGAACCTTGAACTGAAACTGTATTGCTCTCCTCCCTGATTATGTACTATATATGTTGTGTTTTCATCTGAGATAACATCTGAGTGTGAATGGAATTTTTTTTGATGTAGGATGTTGATGTAGGATGTGTCTTGCATAGATTATTAGATGATCAATGTTTATTACAAAAGACTATAACAGATAAGTAATAAATACTTTGTATGAATGATAATTACCCTTTCAAGCCTGAGTTTACCATCTTCATCCACTGCAAGCCGCGAATTGCTGTCGGCTTGCAGTGGATGAAGGTGATTTGAAGTGGGTGAAAAATTAAAGAAAATTGCCATACATTGGTAAACCAGTTTCGTGGAATTTTCAACTCTAAAACCCCTATTTGTCATGGTTGTAGGAAAATTAGGTCCGTTTTCAGGGATGTAAAATTATGCTTTAATGCATCGTTAGGGGCCTAAAATGCTCAAAATATCTACGCTCCACTAATTCGAATAGATTTGTTTTTCCTCGTATAAAGACTAAGACTGGGTCAAGAGCTTTCTCTATATCTGGTCCAGCCTTATGGAACGCCCTGACTGTGCCAATACGTCATGCCAAAACAATCTTAACATTCCAGAAATTACTTAAATCTCACCTATTTGACCTGGCTTTTCCACCCTAGTCCCTCAGCAGCCCCGGCTCCCTGTTGACGAACCTGCTTTGGCCTCGATTATGACACATGATCACGCTAAGGATTTGTGCGCCTCTGAGCTTGGTCCGCTGAGGATATAGGCGCTATAGAAGTTTTTATTGATTGATTGATTGAATGATTGATTGATTGAAAGGTTCAATCTACTATGTCTGGAGGAGACATATAGTTATCAGGGACCTAAATAACTTCACGTCCATATGATTTCATCACTTTATATATGGTAAGATTTATTGTCTTTAACATTGATACCTCTACTTGCAAAATAGGGTGGTCGCTCCCATACCACTTCAAGACACAACTGAACCTGTTGGGTTATTGTATATTATGTGAGAGTGAAAGCATATATCTGATTAGAAGCATGCATGCCCCGAATCTACTGATTCCTCATACATTCTACCATATCGGGCGGGGGCCCTAGAGTAGTGGTTAGCACCGCTGCCTTTCACGCTAGAGTTCGGGGTGCGGTTCCCGGTCTCGGCAGTTTAAAAAAAAATGTTTCTTCTCCACCCACGTGTGAAACTCATTATTGTGGGGAGCCTCCGTGACCGAGAGGTACCGTACTTGGCCTCAGACCGCCAGGGTTCGAATTTCGAATCCTGTGTCTGGAGGACAGTGTCATCTCATTTATCTCACCATCCTCAGGAGGTTCTCCTGACCCAGTTTAGCCTATATGTGCACAAAGGTGGCCTAAAGCCCGATTCATTTCATTTTTTTTCTACCAGATCACGACCACATCTAGGAAGTTTCTGTATTTCATGTTAATCTTCATAAAAACATCCTGATCGTGCTACGAACGGTATCATTGCCCCAATGCCCACATATTCTGCATCATATCTTGTTGCAATAGTGTACCCAATAATCTTTGGTGACTTGTTCATGACACTCTATAGCATTTAGTTGCCAAGACTAGGTTAGTTACTAACATCTTCTGATGATGGTGTAGGCCTATGTTCATACTATATTTATAAAATAAATTCATCGTCAGTATTTTCAACATTACCCTAGCGTGTCCTCAACCATCAATCTTATATGCTGAAAACATATAAAAGTCAACTTCTGCACCCAATTACAGATTTCCGATATCGTGTAACTGTATTTTATGATAGTTATTGATGGTGATATCATCTATCTCATTCAAGTTAAGGGAGTAGAAATATGTGTAGCCTACATTACAGCTTCGTGTGGATCTCGGAGCCGATGGTTGGGACTATTCGTTCAATTATGTCTGAAAACTGTGTTATCAGCGCATTACCAGGATTTTGTACGGTATCTATTCTGATTAAAAATATAAAAATTAGGATGATACTATTATCATGATTATGTAAATTGTCAATCCGATTGAGAAACATAATTTTTATGTGATGTGCACGTTTTAGCCAGCACAATATACCTAGTTACTAGAATCATAAATTGTTAAATTTAAACGACTTCTTGTCTCAATAGGAATGGAACATGTATGTGTGTCATTATTACCATGGTTATGCAGACCACCTTGATGGACTAACTTCATGTTTTGCTTAACCCTAGTACAGGGCTTGGGCAGGAGGGTGCCACCCGTGGCCAACGCACATTTAAAGTATTGCTTTCTTCCTTACGGTACTGTAAAAACACGATGCAGGTGGATATCACATAGGCCACATACTAATATGCCTAGAACGGATGTATGGTGAGCGACAGGTTATCTAGTACTGGACAATGATCAACAATCATAAAATATTTTTTTGTCAATAGTCTAAACATTTTTACAACATGTGGGATATTACGTTTGTTTCCCTCGGCTTCTAAATGTGAAATAATGACTTTATTAAATAAAGCATTATTATTACACTGGACTACGATGTGTCGTTTTCCTGGCGCAACATTTTTTTTTCCCCCATAACTTTGTGAAATATTGTAATAGATGTTATCACGGCTCTGAATTGGTTTCCCGGGTGTGAGAAACCTATAAGTAGACACCAAAAACACATCGCTACGTTATTTGGAAGCAAAGTTATGGCACATTGCCTTGAAATGGCGGCCATTTTGGATTTTGTCCTCTAGCGGCAAACGCACAAGGTGAAATTTAGGGGACTTCAAGTATGTTGCTCAGGTGGGTTTTAATACACCGAAATAATGTTTTATGTTCATTGTAAGCCAAGCCGTCATGTAAAGTTGTGACATTTTTACTAATTTCGGCGGCCATTTTGTTTTTGCATTTTGAGTAGGAAAAACACAAAATATAGCTTGGCATGGGGCAGATTTGGAATCAGCGTTTCCAAATTGTGTAAGAACAACTGCATGCCAAATTCTACTAAAAAATGCCTTACAAAGTCAGAAATTTCGAATATGAACCCTGACTATACGGTCTTCTAACATTTCTAGCTTCGTTTCAAAACAAGAAAAATCATTCGTTATGACGAGCCAGCCCACATGGGTAATTTCCATGACGCTCATAAAATCGAAAAAAATGTCATCAGCCGAATTGATTTTAAGTTACCCTGATTTACTTTTGAGGCTACAACTTTTCTTATGAAATTGTAGGACTTGATCCGATGCAACATCTCATCGAGTATCTTCTTTTGATGATAACTTTAAATTAAGACTTTAGAATTGCTACTCCAGTAGCATATCCTAATGTGGAGTATAAGAGTAAATGGGTGAGGTTGGCAGACCTAGTCGACCAGCTGACAAATTTAAGCTGCGACAGTTTTTCATTCTTTGACAGCGGCCGGAATGGAATTATAATCAAGGATAGTCTGATGCTGAAACATAATTTGGCCCCAGGGTGATGTTGGCTATGATATGTTTATATTAGTTGTGCCCACCACGTGTTCTTTTATCTGCTGGGATGAAATAGTCATTTCGACTAGCTCATGTAAAATTTTAAACATACATAAAATACTATAATTTGTCCGTCTTTATTTTGAACTCAGTCCAACCCAAGTCCTGAATGAGAGATGTCACATTGGCTGTTTGTCTATAAATAGGGGTGACAAATATTGCTGCTGGACTTCAAATTTTTGGTAATTTTTCATTGTAAAGAGAAATAGGCAGTTTCCCTCAATTTATGGGGACAGGTTTCTTCAATGGAAGCCCTTTACACGTAATTTTAATTAGACTTAAATCATAATAACACGTGAGGGCTCAATGTTGTAATCTACCCTAATTTACCCTGATCAATTACCAGTGGCAAAATCTGTCACATAACCGAATCAGTCAATCACTATTTCTCACTCACTGCTATTTACTACGTGGTCGATAACAGTCTCACTGCCGGAACAAGTATTGTATTGTATTGCATTGCATTGCATTGCATCGCATCGCATCGCATCGCATCGCATCGCATCGCATCATATCGCATCGCATCGCATCGCATCGCATCGCATCGCATCGTATCGTATCGTATCGTATCGTATCGTATCGTATGTATTGTATTGTATTGTATTGTATTGTATTGTATTGTATTGTATTGTATTGTATTGTATTGTATTGTATTGTATTGTATTGTATTGTATTGTATTGTATTGTATTGTATTGTATTGTATTGTATTGTATTGTATTGTATTGTATTGTATTGTATTGTATTGTATTGTATTGTATTGTATTGTATTGTATTGTATTGTATTGTATTGTATTGCATTGTATTGTTATAAGTAGTTAGATAGTTATAAATCACAGGAAGGCTAGATAGAAAAAGAGAATACAAGTTTCTATGTAGGAAGTAAAATATATATTTTTCTTAACTTGCTAAATTTAGCTAAATCTGTTGGACGATTTGATGAATTTTTTAACACATCTATATATAAAAGCATTTTCTATAATAACTAAATCATCACATCCTTTTAATAAAATAATAGTCAGTCTGTTTGCATCAAGCGTAGGCAAAAGTGATTGGTGTGTGTTTGGCGCGATCAAGTCCCGTATGGCAATCCCTTGTACAGCATAATGGGGGCATTCAAGTAAAAAAATGATAAATGGTAATTTCTCTGGCTCCACAGGAACAATAAGGCGTGTCAGATCATGTGATAGTAGATACATCTCCATGGTCAGATGAGCCGTATATTGATGTTAAATACGACAGGGCTAGATTATTTGTCATTTTAAAAAACATGCTGGCATAATGGTTATTATCCCATGGAGTATACTTATCGTTAAAATCATCAGTAATTATGATTGTATCCACGCCCGCATAGTTGGCTAGATCAATAGATGAAGCAAAGTCGGATAAAAACATATTACTTTCGTCTGCCGATTGATCAAGGGGTCTATAGTACGTACCAAACAGAACTTTATATTATATAAAAAAACATTCGATCCAAACACATTCATTATAATTATCTTCTAAATCGTTTCTTCTGCGAGCTGATATATGATCGGCACACTATTAAGCCACCCCACCACCCCATCTACCCTGTCTATCACGCCTAAATGGTCGCTGATATCCAGGTATTGATAGAAGACAGTCAGCGACACTGTGGTCAAGCCATGTCACTGTTGACGATAATATATCTATATTATTATTTTTAGACATTAGATGGAGCTCCAAAATCCTTATGTCACTGTTATTTACATATAAGCTTCTAACATTACTATGTGTGACTTTATTACTAGGCTAAAATATTCATTCATTCATTCATTCATTCAATCATTCTTTCATTCATGCATTCATTCATGCAATTATTTATTCAAATATTCATTCATTCATTCATTCAATTATTCTTTCATTCATCCATTCAGTCATTCATTCATTCATTGTGTGAAATTTGCCACAGATTAAAGTTACCCGTGGCAAAAGCTTGTGGCTCAGTATTGCCCCGGGTTAACATGCGGGCAAGACCCGAGCTAAGAGGCTTACCCCGAAAGCGAGTTTAACGTACGTCGGCACTTTTAGCAGTGCCCTGGGCTGTGCTCGCGATGGGCTAGTTGCCACACTTCGCTTACCACGGGATGTGCCCCGAGGTGTTCAACTTTGGACTGGCAGTACTGTACATATAGGCAAAGATAAATGAAATAAAGCATGAATAAATATATGAAGATTGCGGTAAGAGACACCTTGCTTGAAATAGAAGTGATTATGAGATATGTTGCTGCTGCATGGTATTGCATTATGTCACACATGAAACATGAAATCACGTGAAACTGAGACTACTGGTTGCACAGCACACTTGATGCGAACAAGACCTGTAAATATATAATTGAAAACATTGCATGCTTTGTGTACAATGTGTACGTAATAGTTGTTAATTGTGGGCCAATATAATGTTACATTAGACCAACATCAAACCCCTTAATAACAAACACGAGACGTTGAGCCGCATTGAGCCGTAGACGATGGCCCCGAATTAGTCCGACATCGGATCAATGCCTCGTGTAGGCTGTGATGCCAAGTCCACACAAACCACCCGTTGGTATCCTAAGGCTAGGTCAGCCACTATAATAACGCAGCAAGCACGAGTCACTGACCCATAGATGGTTCAATGTTGGTCCAGCTTCTACGATGCTGGTACAACATTGACCCATCAATGGGTGAATGCCTCTTGCTTTCCGGGAACTAAGCTACCTTTACCGTAAAGGCTGCTTTTTTTACAATTATTTTATTTTAACGCATTTCGCTATTTATATAACTGTCACTATATAACTGTCACTATATAAAAAGCACTAAATAAAACACGGCGCGAAAAAAGATGATTTACATCACCGAATTTTCTTTACATCACTGAATTTTGTGCAAATTCCGACCATGATTTCCCATGGACAGGGAGAGCGCCTTAATGGCGGGCGAAAGGCTTAGATGCTGATCCACACTTAAAAGCACCATAATAAAACAGAGTCCTATTTTTTAAGTGAGTGACATTCTCTATACCTGTACCGAAATTAAACATGACATTATATGCAGATATCACTCATATCACACAAAGTAATAACTTCTAGATATGTCTAACTGACATGAGACAATACACTTTGTACTGTGAAATGTATCTATGATCAATTTAAAAATTGGAATCATTTTAAAAGTCTTCCACTATTTTTTCAATGGTGACCGCTATCTGGTATTTTTAATGTCCTGAATATACAGACAATGTGTCTTACTCCGCTGTGATCAGGTCTGTTTTGGTGGGGCAGCAATATTAAAAAACAACAAACTTAAATCCTTATTAACTCAGTAGCCGGAGCAGTAAAATAAAAAAATGAAACACCATTCTCCATGGACTAATCTTTTGATTAAAATGAACAAAACAGTTATGCAGCTTTAAACATAATAATTAAAAAAAGAAAAAGAAATTCAAGATGCCCTATGAGAAGACTTGCATCAACGAGCGAACAGTTTACATTGAGATCATAAAACTATGAATACTTCAAGAAATATACATTGATTTGTTTATAAACAATAATTATTTGAGTACATATCAAACACTCTGAAACTGATCACTGGATGTATTCTGATATGTGAATAAACAACGACACATAAGTTATTTCTACAAAATATCTCCCCGTCAAATGTCCGGCATTGAACAAATTTACCCTGGGTCTTCTTTTGGCGAACCGGATAGAACAAATGTGATCTAGCTTTAGTTAAATTGTCACTTACATGTAGTATTTATGTATTAGATAATTAGTGAAGAACACGGTATTATTAGAAAGAAGCCTCTGAGGGCGGAGCCCGAAGAGGCTCCTTTCTAATAATACCGCATTCTGAACTGATTATCGGACATAGTCGTTACCAGACCCCCTCCCCTGTGTCTACCCCACCCCACCCTTAAACTCCAAAAAATTCCCATGAATCTAAGTTTTGTCTACTGATACAATTTGGACACGCCCATTTATAGAAGAGGGGTTGTGTGCGCATAGAAACTGATGACAAAAGTAAACCTGGTGTCATTTAGAAAAATGAACAGTTTCTGGTGAGACGTGCTTCATCACAATAACTTGATTTTTCCCAGTCCTTAATAAATATTTGCTATGTACAATATAAACTTTTTTTTGTCAATTATTAAGCAATGTATGTTAATTTGAAATTGAAATTTCTCAATATAATATTTATGTTATATTTAATTATTTATCATGTTTATATTCATGCTTATATATTTTTGACATTCACCAAAAATCATAAACAAATCAAGAGAATAAAAAATAATTTCTGGTATTGCTCAGCATAAAAAGTAATACTGGGTCAGTATCATATCCCAACAAACAGAATACATTCAAATTATGTCGGATTAATGTTGGGCCAGCATTGCAGAAATTCAACCATCAATACACCAACATTGTTTTGATGTAGATAATCGCCGTTTTCTTTCTAAAAAGTTATATATCTACAACTGGCTGTGCCCTAGGGGGGGGTACGGCTCTCCGATTTTTTTAGAAATATAAAGCTTCAAAAGGGCGAATTATAATAATACATATGCCTTATATGGTCGTGGTTTTGTTTTGAACAGATTGGATGGAGGGGGTACAGCAGGCGACCCCTCTTTCGATCCGGCACACAGAGCAGTGTGTTCATCGCGGGTCCTCTGTTCAAGTGCCTGGGATGCTCTCAGACATAGGGGTACCAAGCATAATTAGCCAAAAAACACGTAACATTGGCTCGAAGCTAGTTAAATATTGGCCAACGTCGAAAACGTTGGAAATACATTACACTGATGCTGGACCAATGCAGCATATTTGTCTCTTCCAGATAATGCTTAGCAGACGGCCACATAGATCTCAATAAACAGTCAGAACAATGGTCTGGGCGTCTGATAATACCGAGGTCAAATCTAATAATGCTGTGTAAACTGAATCAAGACGGCCTTATTTCAGAGAATGCCCAGTAAACACAATAGAAAAACAACCCTGGTAATGACTATTGTACGACGTGAGTCGTGTACGTAAAATAGAATGAGCGGAGCGAGTTCTATTTCGAGTAGGCCTACAATGACAAGGGCCGAACAATAACTGGCTTGCAGCACTTGGGTCGAGCTGTATTTTGTTTTTGATTTAAAAAAAAATAAGAGCTGAAAGAGCAAACAAAAGAAAACCACCAGACATACTGGTAGGCTACATTGAAGTTACAGGTACCCTTAGCCCACAGTCTACAACGCTGACCCAGCACATCAAGTTATGAAACTAAAAATAGTCTCTATCATACGGTTTTCATGGTCAACAAATGCAATAAAATATATCTAATTTAGATCAAAATAATAATTTAGCATAAAAAATGCAAATTAGGCAGCCATTACGTGAAGTCCAGAAGTTTCAAGAAATATCTCAAAAACTAATCAAGTTAGAATGTTGCAAAAGTGTCTACCCTATGGTGTTCATGGACAAAGATTGCAATAAAGATGGCTTTATACATAAAGTGACCAATAAAATAAGCCATATTTGTTCATTTAAGTTTTATGAAAACATATTAAAATAAAATTAGCAAATTTGCTAATTATAAGTATTCAGGTTTCAAGCAACATTCCGAAGACCAAACAACTTAAAACATATCTGCACTTCCATTTTTGTGGTCAACCTTTCATCTGAAAACTTTTCTGAAACTTTTCTGAACTTTTCTGAAAAGTGTTCTGAAATGTCCACATTGCATGCAAGATGCAACATTCCAAATGGTAATTGCGTACACACATGTAGTTAAGGTGTTGTGAAATGGAAATTTGTATAAAAAGACAAACCCTAAAGAAGTTTTATCGCCACACACTGACCCCATGACCTCTCAGCTAATACCCTTGACGAGTTTAAACGTTAATTTTCATGTTATGATCTTTTAATACAGCAGTAGACCCTATTTTTTTCTTTACTATATTAGGGCAACCCTATAACCCGGATCTCATGGAAGTTACTTTTAATTTAAATGACACTCACCTGCTGCATAATAGGTTTGGGCAACTATAATTATAAGATAATACCAAAATGTTTTTTTTTATTGTGATTTCTTTACTCTAGCTTTGTTATGGTTACCAGCATGGTACATTAGCCTATAGTTACATGATTGTCTGATAACACATACATAAAGTGACCAATAAAATAAGCCATATTTGTTCATTTAAGTTATTTTTTTATTTACACAACATCTTCTACTAACATAACTAGAGTGATTTTAATTTGTAATCCTTGGGATAAATAACCGGAGTTGAACAAATAGATACAACCAGTCTTTTCTGATATCAAATTTGCTGTGTAAAATGCTCCAATAATTGTTCTTAGTGAAAACTAGCAGATAATAAATAAATATATAAAAACTGTCTAAAAATGATTGTCTTTAAAAATCCCGCCCATGGGTGTGGATGTTTTTCATTGATTTTCATATAAACATAGCACGAAAGACGTATACTTTGAAATTTAAAGGGTCATTATATATTACAATGCACCCCATATTTGTGATTGTTTTTTTTTCATTTTCTTGTCACATAACATCTTCTAGTAACATAACTAGTGTTTATTCCATGGAACATATATCTGGCCTTAAAAAATAATCACAAAATGTCTATTAGGAAATTAAATTTACCACCTAAAATTCAGGGGGTACATATGTTTTATGACCCTCTATTTTTTCTGCATAGTTTCTCAGCTGTATCTATTTCCTACACAAGGGAAGAATTTAACACGCCTTTTATTGAAACTCATAACCATAATAGTAATTCACGGTTTCCCACTGTATATCTGCAAAAACATCAAATAAATACTGGCAATAATAAAAGCATCCGACTAAATACACTAAATAACATTTGGGGTATCAACAGAGCAAATAAAATTATAAAGAACATACCAAAGCCGATGGTCATTTTCCAATCCCCCTCTTCACGCAGACTCGCCAGTAAGTTACAGGTTTTTAAAATAATTTCAATTTTGTAATATCTATGTTTAAAGTATTTAACTAATCATTCCAATAACATATGTTTCACATAGGCCTACATTTACATGTATTTATATTATTTTATTTATTGTAGTTAAATTTGAAGCAATTTATCAATCAATGTCATATTTTTTCTTATATTTCGTCGCATTAAAAATACCCAGTCTTTACTAATCAGTTGTTACATATAATCGCATCTTCATTTAGTTTTCCAGTGTCTTGTTCTATTATTCCGTCGAATTAAAAATAATCTCGCATTAATAATGAGCTGTTACCAATAATCTTATAATCTTCATTTATTTTTTCAGTCACTTGTTCTATTAATTTCGAAATCATAATAATCCAGTAGAACATCAACTCTTTGGCATAGAGATATTCATTTTTGCTTGTCTTTTATAGGGTATACTCAGACCCGCTTCTTAAAGTGTGCAAAAGAAGTATTAAATTTAACGTTTACTCAATGTTGTACCACCATCTATGACGCCGGCCCAGCATCAAACCAACAGTGGTGTTTGGTAGGTAAATTAAGCAAATGGACAGGTGCTAGGAAAGAGGTAATTTAGACGTTGACCTAGTGTTGTATTAATGCTGGTGCATACTTTGCAACGCTGGAATAACATTAAGTCAACATTGGTTCAACGCCTCTAGGTGTCCACTGACCGTGTTCATTGACTGGAACGCTGTCAGATAGAAAACGATAGACAGTCTAATACGCGATATATTCGGAGAGGTTTTGTTTTCAAAGCGAGACCCAACGCGCTGCAAATATTTTGGTTTTCTTAAGGGCGGTCCGACCTTTCATACAGCGTGTCTTTATTCTCCAGCTGGCAAACCTGCATATGATGGCTCGTGGCTGCCCGGTCTCAGGGCGCCCTACACGGTGAGAGCGGATCATATCCTGCTACGTCACCGCAACCTCCATCTTCGTTGCCAGCTCCAGGACAATAGCATCAGTATCCTCACCATTTTCTTCCTTCTTGTCTGTTCATATCCTCACACATTCCCGTCTGCTGTACTGTTCTATTATTGACTCCTGTATTTTTTGGTTATTTTCGGACTCTGTTATTTTCGCCTTTACGGCCTGGATGGTCCTGTTCCTCCACTTCCTGTGGCAGCTAATGGTTGTTACTATCACAATTACATTTCCATAAAATCAGACGTCACAGCCAGGCAAATGGTCCAGTGGATTTTGACTAAAGCGTGTTTCGCGGTATGGACGATGTTTTATGATTGATTCTGATACTATGGGGTGTCCCGAGCAGAAATCAGCCGGGTGCCAAAGCCTTGGGCGGAATTTTTTAAGGGCAAAAACAAAATGGCCGCCAGATATTTCAAGGTCAAATATGTTTTTTCCAACAAATGAAGCCAGGAACAGGTGTAATACCTCATTTTCATGTGATTTTGACTGGGCAATCCATTTCTTGTATTATTTTTATGATATAAGGTCATCTTTAAGGTCAAAACATCAATTTCAAGGTCAAATAAGCAAAAATACCCTTTTTAACAAATAAAGCTAGGAACATGTGTAATACCTCTTTTTCGTTGGATTTTGTCTGAAAAATCCATTTATGGTATTATTTTGGTGATCCAAGGTCATCTTCAAGGCCGAAAGGGCATTGCCAAGGTCAAAAACAAAATGGCCGCCAGATACTCAAGGTCAACTATGATTGTTCAACAAATGAAGCCAGGAACAAGTGTAATACCTCATTTTCGTGTGATTTTGATCGGGCAATCCATTTCTTGTATTATTTTCATGACTCGAGGTCATTTTCAAGATCAAAAAGACAATTTCAAGGGCAAATAAGCAAAATTACAATTTTTAACAAATTAAGCTAGGAACATGTGTAATACCTCTTTTTCATGTGATTTTATCTGAAAAATCCATTTATGGTATTATTTTGTTGACCCAAGGTCATTTTCATGGTCGAAAGGTCATTTCCAAGGTCAAAATGTAAAAATATGATCTTTTCGAAACAAAATAGGAAGAAGTGTAATACGTCTTTTTGACATGATTTTTGACTGAATAATCTATTCTTGATACTATTTTAATGATAAAAGGTCATCTTTAAGGTCAAAATGTCAATTTCACGGTCAAGTAAAGGAGAATATGATTTTTAACAAATACAGCTAGAACATGTGTAAAAAACTTTTATTCGTGGGATTTTGAGCGAAAAATGTCTTTTTCCTATTACTTTGGTGATTTAAAGTCATCCTCAAGGTCAATTATATGTTTTAGCGTATAAGCAAAAAATTGGAGCACGTATACTACCTTGTGTTGGGTTTTATTTTGACTGGATAATCTAATTCTGTTGGGGTAAATGATCAAACATGCTCAAGGTGAAGACATCGGCTCGAAGGCATTGAATGGCAATTAACAAAGATGTGTTAAAGAGTGATGGAAAAGCTCTAACGGTCGATGAGGAGGTAGTAAAGGGCAATGAGAAGGCGATAAAGGACAATGAAAAGGCATTAAAGGGCAATGAGGAGGCATATTATAAAGAAATGAGGAGGCGTTAATGGGCAACAAGAGGCGTTACAGAGCCACCGAGGGCCTTATAAGGTGAGAGAGAGGCATTATGGAGCTATGGAGAGGCACTAAAGGGAGACAATTATGCGTCTTCATAGCTTTTAGTTCAATGCCTCTTCTTTGCAAGTGAAGGCCTTTCTTTTGCCCTTTAACGCCTCTTCTTCGCCCTGAACGTCCTTTTAGTTTACCGCCTCTTTATTGCAATTGAAGGCTTTTCTGTCACCCTTTAATGCCTCTTCTTCACACTGAACGCTTCTCCATTGCTCTTTAATTTAACTCTCCGTCACATTTTAAAGCTTTACCATCAATCTTTAACGCCTCCCCATGGTCTTTCGACGCCTCCCCATCGCCATTTATCGTCTCTCATTGCCCTTCAATGCTTCTGGGTGTACCTTTATATTTTTCATCGTCCTTTAACGCCTTTCCGTCACCCTTTAACGCTTCTTCGGTGAAATTTAACGCCTCCTCATCGCCCTTTACTGGCTTCCCATCACCATTTAATACCTCTCCATCACCATTTAGCGCCTCTTCATCGCCCTTTAACCCTTTAGCATCACCATTTAACGCATCTGCAGCACCTTTTTAACGCCTCTCCATCAACCTTTTAGTGCATCTCCATCAACCTTTAACACTCTTTCTTGGCACTTTAACGCCTTTCTGTCATTCTTTGACATCTCTCCGTCATAATTTAATTTTTTCTCAGTTGCCCCTTAGCGATTCCCTGTCATCTTTAACGCCTTCTCATCGCCCTAAAACACATATCCATCACCCTTTAGCACCACCGCATCACCTGTCATTTAATGCTTCCTGGTCACCCTCTAACGCCATTCAATAAACCTTTCATGCCACCCACCAACACATCCCGTCACCCTTAGCGCCTCTTCGTTGTCCTTCAACGCCTCCTCATTGCCCATAAACGCCTTCCCATCGCCATTTAATTCATCTGCAGCGCCTGTTAGCGTCTCTCCATCACCCTTTAATGCATCTCCATCAACCTTTATTACTTTTCCAATGCCCTTTGACGTCTCAGTCACAATTTAACGCTTCTCTGTCGCCCTTTAGCAATGCTCCGTTGTTTTAACACTTTCTACTCACCCTCACACGCTTATCCAGCACACTTCAACTCCTCCCCATCGCCCTTCAGCGCTTTTCCATAGTCGTTTAACGTTTCATGGTCGCCATTTAACGACTGCTCATCACCTATTACCGCCTTCCCATCGCCATTTAAATCTTTCCCATCACCATTTAATGCCTCACCATCGCCCTTTAGCACATTCGCATCGCCATTTAACGCATTTGTAGCGCCTATTAGCGCCTCTCCATCAAAGTTTAATGCATCTACATCACTTTTAACACTTTTTCGGCCTTTAACGCCTTTCCATCGCTCTTTGACGTCTCTCTGTCACCATTTAACGCTTCTCCATAGCCCTTTAACGATTCTCTGTCTTTTTTAATGCCTTCTCATTGCACTTAGACACCTATCCATCAACCATTAGCACCGCCCCATCACCCGGTAACGTACTTCCTTGTCATCGTTCCATAGCCCTTTCATGCCACCCCGCCACCTTTTAATGCATCTTGTCGCTCTTTAACGCCCCATTTTTGCCCCTTAACACATCCTCGTTGCTAATCACCGCCTCCTCATTGCCTTTAATGACTACTCATTTTTTTTAACCCTTTTCACTCGCTCTTTAGCGCCTCTGGTGCGCCTTTTAGCAACTCGTCGACATCCTTTAATGCCTCCCCATTGTCTTTTATCGGCTCTCTGTCACCTTTTACCGCCTCTCCATTGATCTTTTATGCTTTTTCGTCGCTATTTGACGCCTCTCCGTGACCCTTTGATGCCTTCTAGTTGTCTGATCATTTCACTCATTAAAACTAATTTTGCTTAATTGACCTTGATATTTGACCTTTTGACCTTGACGATGACCTTGAATCATGCAAATAATACAAAAAATGAATTGCCCGGTCAAAATCACATGAAAATGAGGTATTACATTTGTTCCTAGCTTCATTTGTTGAAAAATCATATTTGACCTTGAAATATCTGGCAACCATTTTGTTTTTGACCTTGGAAAGGACTTTCGACCTTGAAGCTAACCTTGGATCAACAAAATAATACCATACATTCATTTTCAGATAAAATCCCATGTAAAAGAGGTATTACATATGTTCCTATCTTTATTTGTTAAAAATTGTATTTTGCTTCTTTGACCTTGAAATTGTCTTTTTGACCTTGAAGATGACCTTGAGTCATCAAAATAATACAAGAAATGGATTGTCCAGTCAAAATCACATGAAAATGAGGTATTACACTTGTTCCTGGCTTCATTTGTTGAAAAATCATATTTGACCTTGAAATATTTGGCGGCCATTTTGTTTTTGCCCTTAAAAAAATCCGCCCAAGGGTGCCAAAGTGGCACCCGGCTGATTCCTGCTCAGGACATCCCTTTGAACCAGAATCAATCATAAAACATCGTCCATACCGCGAAACACGCTTGAGTAAAAAAATGCCATTAGACAACTGGACTAAAATCCTCACAAATCATCTAAAAGATAAACTCGTGGCAGCCATCTTGGCATCAAGAGGAAAGTCAAGTAATTTACCCCAGACCAATTACCAGTGGCACATTCTGTCACATAGCGGGATCAGCCAATCACCATCCAGTCACCCACTGTTTTGATGTCACATAGCGGGATCAGCCAATCACCATCCAGTCACCCACCGTTTTGATGTCACATAGCGGGAACAGCCAATCACCATCCAGTCACCCACCGTTTTGATGTCACATAGCGTGATCAGCCAATCACCATCCAGTCACCCACCGTTTTGATGTCACATAGCGTGATCAGCCAATCACCATCCAGTCACCCACCGTTTTGATGTCACATAGCGTGATCAGCCAATCACCATCCAGTCACCCACCGTTTTGATGTCACATAGCGTGATCAGCCAATCACCATCCAGTCACCCACCGTTTTGATGTCACATAGCGTGATCAGCCAATCACCATCCAGTCACCCACCGTTTTGATGTCACATAGCGTGATCAGCCAATCACCATCCAGTCACCCACCGTTTTGATGTCACATAGCGTGATCAGCCAATCACCATCCAGTCACACACCGTTTTGATGTCACATAGCAAGATCAGCCAATCACCATCCAGTCACCCACCGTTTTGATGTCACATAGCGGGATCAGCCTTCATTCTGATGTTACTCATGAAATCAGCCAATCACCACCCGCCATTCCGATGTTATATATGGGATCAACCAATCAAACCATTCCGTTTTTACTTACGGGATCAGCCAATCACCACCCACCATTCTGATGTTACTTACGGGATCAGCCTATCATCACCCGCTATTCTGATGTTATTTTAATATGGATAGGATACCATGCTTGGCCCAATGAATCAAAATACCATGCAAGCACGCAGACACCCCTCGGCTGATGAAGTGACTAAAAAATGGCCGATAAACTCCACCCCCCCCCCCTCTCCCTCCAAACTATAGACGAGCTTGCAAAGCAAAACTGAATACATGTATAAGATGCCCAGACACCAATAGACTCGCGGACACCATATTTATTATTATTGGGAATGTCCATTTTTAATAAATCCCTTTCATGTTCAGTAAAATGAAGGCATTTTACTGAACTTGACATGGATTTATTAAAAATGGACATTCCCAATAGATTCACAGACCCCCAAAAAACTAGCCATTTAACTGAACAAAGATCAACTGAACAAAGATCAATTGATTAAAATCAATAAAACAAATTAAGCCTATGTAGCAATTTTCAAAGCACTATTGTGAATTCTAAACAAAATTCAAGTCGAAAAAAATTAGTCGCCAGCTGACTGCGTTTTTGATTATCGATGGAAAGGTGAAAATTTAATCAGATCACTTGTATAGGCAACTACATAAAACTGAAGAAATAGAATCCTTATGTTTTATGTTAACGCATTAACAAGTGATTTTCTTTGACCTTGAGCTTTGACCTTGACCTTTGGAAAAATAATTGCCGGAGCGGTTTCATGTTTGCATGAGTTGTGAATTCAATCTATTGGACCATATTGGAGTAGTGGGCAAAGCAAATGGTGGCGGAGACGGCAGCGGCGGCGGTCGTAGGAGGAGACAATAGACTGCTTGCACGAGTTTGCGCAGTGAACAATTGGCTGAATAAAACAGTTCCGAGTTGCTCACTGTGTGGCGTGTTGTCATTGATAAGTGTGTAACAGTTGTCTGATTAAAACAGTTCAGCGTTGCTCACCGTGTGGCGTGTTGTTATTGGAAAAGGTGTATACCCCTACGGGCCCAATGAGCCAAGGACTAAAACACGAAGCCTTCTTTGTGGTCTATTTGATTACAGCTGATTAATGTTTTACAACTGTAAGAAAGAGAGGGAGGGGTATTTTGACCCAGTAGGGCTACTGGTTTAAAGCTGGTCCATCGTCACTATTGCTTGTCCAGCAATAAGATAAACAAAAAGAAAAAGACTGGGGTTTAATACAGGGTTTACAAATCTCCAGGGGGTCAAACCTCCCCCCCCACCGTGAACGCACCCGGCTACCATGGTTACCTTGATTGCTAATGCGCATGTCCACTGATCTTTGATGGAAACAAAGGCAAAACCAGCACAGGGCTCGAGCCCGCTCCTGGCGCTGCAGACTATGGCACATTCAAGTTTAGACTTGGCTTTATAAGTAAACTCTACTGACGTCACAGGTAGCTTGTATTCTCCATGCTCCCTCCATTTGATGAAATGAGAACTGCTCCCTATTACCTGGGAGCTTGTCACCATGGTTACGGTGGAAATGTAGATCAAGATTTGTGTCATAAAATGCATTGTTTAATGTTTGTCACAGCAGGAAATCTCAAATAATGTATTATTTGGATCTGACCTGTTGTTCAACGTATTTAAATCTGAACGTCAGCGCGTGTCGACGGATGTATGTTTATAAAGTTCTTTGGTGAACAAGTGATTTATTACTGTTCTCTTTTCAGGTTGTGAAGAACGTCTGCTTGAAAAACGTAACAAATTTCACACTGATTTTTACTGCCACTGACTGGAATCGCAGGTGTTTCACAAATAGGCACAAGAAGAGTTTTTTTGGGCTTTTTAAACTTCTGAGTTGTCGTCCAGGATGACCACTAGCTGTGGCTGCTAACAAAGAAAGTCTGTTTGTGACGATGTTCTGAAATATATGTGTGATATATTATATCCAATAATGTGATCTTATTACTATTGACATCATCACGTCACATTGGATCATACAGTTTTTACGTGTCATTGCTTGCTTAGACATTTTTAGCGTCTTCCAGCAAACACAATACTGTCCAATGGGCCAGCGTTGTTGGTCGTGGCCCAACATTGGTGAAACATAAGGCCAATGTGTTGTGTCTACTGTGATTGGTCTAGGCGAAAACAACTTTTTTTCTCCAGATTTACTTGATTAAATTAGCAAATTAGATATAATATGTCATTTGATAAAAAATGGCACAATGAAAAGATTCAACTTTTTTAGTCAGTGATGTGTAAGCCAGAGATGTAGTTTCTCTATATCTATGATGTATGCCTATAATGGAATTGAGATTGTATAATTATTCTGCCTTAGGGGCTAAATTCGGATGTTAGAAGTTTCTTGGCGAGATAGACAACAGAGGGAAACAATTGATGGCGTATAAAGGGAACATAATACAGCTAGGAAAGAAACACACAAAGTGAAACAGCTGATGCTCCGTCAAGTATGAATAGATAATTAATATGTAACACGACCATGTGATAGAACCACTTGAAAGCAAGATTTCTGATGATCGATGTCGCATAAGCGGAGCATACTAATAAGATCCTCGAGAGATGAAACAAATACACGAAGTGAAACAGCTGATGTTTCATGAAGCATGAATGGAGAATTATTATGTAACAAGACCATGTGACAGAACCACTTAAAAGCAAAGTTTCTGATTGTCGATGTACAATATAAAGGAGCATAGTATAATATCTAACGGCCCGGAAAAGAATATTGCCCTTGATTGTGTGAACCATCCAGGGTGGGAATTAGTTTTATTTTTCGCTTGCTACTTGTTTGTCATCTCACCACCTAAAAAGAGAAGATGGGGCAATGCTAGCTCAATGTAGAGCAACTCTTGAACTGCCTTCGACGTTGGCGCAACATTAATCCAAAATAGGACGGATTTTAACCCTTTCAGCGCGAGGACCGACTTTAGACGTCATATTCTGACGTCTAAAGTCCGTCCTCTGCGCCGGAAGAGTGAACTATTTGCAATAGCCTTGGTCCCATGACATAGGTATTCAAATGAAGCGAAATTAGCTAAGATATATAATCAGTGAATCCACAATTATGATCACATTACTATTGACGTCATCACGTCACATTGCATCATACAGTTATTACGTGTCAACGCTTGCTTAGCGTACTCCAGCAAACACAATACTGGGCAATGCTGGACCAGCGTCGTAGACGATTGCCCAACATTGGTCAAACATAAGGTCAATGTATTGTGTCTATTGGGATGGGAAAAAACGAAAACACAAATTTTCTGTAAATCTATTTAGATTAGATTAAATTAGATACTCTCAGAGAGAGAATTTGGATTAGATTATATTAGATAGTCTCAGAGAGAGAATTTAGATTAGATTAAATTTATATACTCTCAGAGAGAGAATTTGGATTAGATTATATTAGATAGTCTCAGAGAGAGAATTTAGATTAGATTATATTAGATAGTCTCAGAGAGAGAATTTAGATTATTTTATATTAGATACTCTCAGAGAGATACTATGTCCCTTGACGACAATTATACAAACAGAAGATTCAACTCTTTTGTTTATTGATGTGCAGGCCTATGATGGAGGTCTAATAATGTTTCAGCCTCAGGAGAGGGGGGGGGGGGTTAAATTCAGTTGTCAGTGGTTGCTTGGCGAGATAGAAAACAAATGAAAAAACTGACGCTGCATGCTGTGTGACTAGAGTGGTAAGTATTATGTAAGAGGACGACATAAAAGCAAAGTTTCTCATGGTCTCGACGCCATATAAAGGGAGAATAATTGAGATGAGATGAAATGACAAACAAACATTATGAAGTACAAGCTTCGTGAAGTATGAATGGATAATTAATATGTAACAGGATATGTTTCTGGTGGTCGATGCAATATAAGTGAAAGCGAAGTGAAACAACTGATTCTCCATCAAACATGAATAAAGAATTTATATGTAACAAGACCACGTAATAGAACCACTTAAAAGCAAAGTAGCTGAGGGTCGAAGTATAGTATAAAGGGAGCATAAATTCTATCTATCGGCGATGAATAGAAAATAGCCACGTGCTGGGTGAAGTATTTAGGGAAAATTAGTTTTATTTTTCACTTGTTATGTGTTTATCTTACCACCTATCTACAGAGAGAAGATGGAGCAGTGTTAGTTCAATGCAGGGCCACCCGCTGCGGCGAATGTTAACCCTTTCAGCACGGGGGCCGACTTTAGACGTTAGAAGAAATAACTAAGACATTCATGATGATTTTGAATTGAAAAAACCCTTTGTTGTGCATGGTTTATACACAAATATGTAAGCGCTTTAAGAGTTCGGTGTTTTCTAGTAGTGATTACCAGATGTATTGAGACGATATCTCCATTAGTCTATGCTTTATTGGGTGACATCCTGTTACTTTCGGGGACAAATTCTACGTCGATGAAACATATCTAGTCTATTATAAAAATATCAGGGAGCAATTCCACTCGTGGATATATCGTCTTTTAATTTCACCAATGCAGTTTAATTCATAAGACCATGGTGTTTTAATAGATCAAAAGCCGTGCTTGAATCACATGTTCTTTCTGTACTGGGTCGGTAATGGTCCACTGTCCATGACACTGGCCCAGTGTTGGGCCAGTGCGGGGTGAACGAGTCGTGTTTAACAGAACTTATTTAGTCATTGCCTCCATAGCTCGCAATGAAAAGCCAGCAAACATGATACCTCGGCCGGTGCTGGATCAACGTTGTCTAAGGGTCTGTGACACTGGCCCAGCATTGAACAAGTATTGGTGGATCGTTTCGGGTTTGCCGGGTATGATTTCATAAATAATAGGGAATGTAATTAATCACATCATCCCATTAGATATCCAAGGGGCAGTATATGTGTCCTTATAATATCAATAAACGCTTTCTGATTATTTGTCAAATAAATCATTTTAATTTACACCTTTAAAAAAAACTTGTCATTATTGTATTTTATTTTTGTAATTTGAAACTGAACAGTCAATTGTATTTATAGGTTGTTAAAGGGAGACCCTCCTGTTAGCGGTCATTTGCTGACCTTAAGAAGGGTCTCCGTGACCAATCGTACAAAAACAACAATGTATGAAATATACATTTCAATGGACGTGTTCATAATTTATTTTAAATTAATATATTAATAAATTTCATAGTCCATGAGTATGCATACTATGCCTACTAACAGTGCCACAACAGCATAGGCTAGAATACAATTGCATTGCCATGAGACCGAGATGACAAAAGGACCTCAAGAATCACTCTTATGTTTTTCATTTAAAAGATGGCTGTCATCATAATTAAGCGAGTTCCATCATATTTTAATGCATTTTTTCGATAAATATTATTTGTGCATAAATGAAATTGTTCGTGTCATTACAGCACTTTATATCCAGTCATACAATTAGTTCCTTACTTCACTCAATATAACACTTACCCCTTTAACCCTTTCACCAGTGAAGCTCGTTTTTATGTGCTGAATGCCATAGCATTCAGCACATAAAAACGGGCTTCAGTGGTGAAAGGGTTAAGCCCTGAAATAAATATATTTTGTAAACCAAGAGAACAAAGGGTTTCTTCAATTTGTAATCATCTTAAATGTCTTAGTTAGCTCTTTCCAATTCATTTGAATACCTATAGTATGGGTCCATTATACATATTTTACTCTTTCTACGCAGGAACCGTCTGTAGACGTCAGAATCTGACGTCTACAGTCTGTCCCTGCAATGAAAGAATTAAAAAAATACATAATTGCCGTAGATCCATAACACTCGTGTGTCGGCTCATTATATATTTGCTTTAGCTATGGTAAAATACGATGATATATGTATTAAACCGGTAACAGTGGCTAATAGGCTGATTTGAATCCAAGTCAGTCCAAACTTGCGTTCCGCAAAGATATACAATTGATAATTATTATTACATGGTTATCTACTACCCAATGTATATTTATTATTCAACTGTAAATTAGGATGATGATCTGATTGTTTTATTTTTATTTGAACATTTAGCGCTGAAATTAGACATATGTGAGTATGTGCTCCAAACAGCAATATTAAAGGCACTGTGAAGTGATTTCAATTCATCAATATAATTAAAGTATATATCACAATGAACTATCTCCCAACTAAGCAGATTATTTTAATCCACTAAATATCAGGTTTTTTCAAAAATAAAAATTGAAAATGTGCACTTTTTCTGGGCTGGGCGGATCTCACAACTCATGACTTCACACACAAAAACCGCCCATTATCGAATCTAAATTAACATTGGAACTGCAACGGGTATATGTTTCATGTTTCCTGTATTTGTACATGAGCTGAACCAGATTTCTATTCATTTCAATATACCCGCATCGACAGGGTGAACTAGGGGTGAGTGAATGCTGGACGCTGTTCAGTAGCGGTCGCGGTGATGGCCACCAATTATAGTGCTGCACCTGCATTCAGGCAGTGTTGACTTTGGTCAGTTTTATAAAATGATACAGTACATCATCAGCTACATATATATGTACATGTATTATAACCAACCAAGCATGTCTCCATCTTGGGACGTCACGAATTAGCTCCGCCCCCTACTTTTGTCTTTGGGAAAGTCGTTTCCGGTGGTTTAAAAATGGGAGCTGAACACTCTAGTATGTAAAAAGTCATCTAAAATAGTATGAAATATGACATTGTGCAGAGTAGGTCTGGGGACTACATGGGGCCTTTAAATGCACTAAGCCACATAACCAGCATATTACTTATCCTTTAAGAAGGTTCCGTCGGTTTAGTGAATTATATACGGGAGTTAATGTGTAACTGTTTTTGTGCGTGCTTGATGACGACCTGCATACATTAACGACAATATTTACTGATCAGAAGACCTCGCGGAGACTGCTCAATATTATCATAGTGTTGTGAGGACAGTTTGAATGAGGATATGGCTGTGGAAAGCCAGGAAGCTTAAACAAAATCCACGATATCTATTTTGAAAAAGACACAAATATTAAAGTAAGACATAATTATTTGGTAATGATTGTAGCATGTAAAAAATATTGCAAATCATGGACCACCTTATGCAAATATAATGTGAAAAGTATTAATAAAATTACCTTGTTTCAGGTGTTTCCACCACCCTTTATATGTGTGAAGAAGGTGTCAATTGAAATTAAGTTTAGTTGAAGCGACTCAATCAGGCTAAAATCGGTGATTTGATTTTGGCTTCTTTATATTACCATATGATGTAAACATGTCCAAAGACTAGAACTGTAAAAGTGTTTTAATTATTGTGCTGCGCATTTACCAGTTTAGGATAGATATAGAGACGAAATTCCCAATTTCTTATTTCGGACATGCATGTCCAAAATAAGAAATACGGAAATTTTGTCTCTATAGCTCGCTTAACTTGGGCAGCACAATTTTTTTAAAAAATTTGCAGCTCTAGTCTATGGACATGTTTACATCATATGGTCATATTAAGAAGCCTAAATAACATCACCGATTTTTTGACGATTTTACCCTGATTGAGTCGCTTTAAACCATATGCTTTACAATTAGGAGTACTGATATCACTGCAAAGGAATAGCATGCAGAAGTTAGTAGTAGCTCACATTGTTAATGATATACATTTAAAAGATAGTTTAATATAATTTAATATGTGAGTAATATGTGACCCGACAGACAAAAAGGATAGTGGGGAGTCAAATTAAAAAAAAAAAAATTAGTAGATTAGGTAGCCGGGCCTTTCTTCTTTCACATACTGAATTTTCTTTCAAAAATCTTTACATTTGAATTTAAAACTTAAATGCTTACTGTAGTTTTAGTTTGTAAACATTACAATTAAAATGTATAAGACCTTTCGGTACAGTTACCTAAGTGTACTGTTGTCTGTGTTTACAAATCACTGCTGTTTTGCATACACACTATTTTTATATTAGTTTTCATAATAATTGTAAATACCTTATTGTTGTTTGTTAAGAGTATGAAGTCGTCACTGTTACACCGAGGGGTCTTTTATGAAGAAGGACATTTTTCTTTTGGCAATAATACACCTGCTGTCACTTGACCTTAACATTGCCAGCACATAGCTTTCTCGCAGTAGCTCCATCTGTGACTGTAATATAACTACCCTCGTCTGCAGTGTCACGTAGAACTATAACTACCCTCGTCTGCAGTGTCACGTAGAACCTCCTGCTGATAATATAGCAAGATAACATAGCAAGACAGGCAACAGCGATCTGTCAGGCGACCCGCTTCTTTGTGAGTGAGTGAGTGAGTGAGTGAGCGAGCGAGCGAGCGAGTGAGTGAGTGAGTGAGTGAGTGAGTGAGTGAGTGAGTGAGTGAGTGAGTGAGTGAGTGAGTGAGTGAGTGAGTGAGTGAGTGAGTGAGTGAGTGAGTGAGTGAGTGAGTGAGTGAGTGAGTGAGTGAGTGAGTGAGTGAGTGAGTGAGTGAGTGAGTGAGTGAGTGAGTGAGTGAGTGAGTGAGTGAGTGAGTGAGTGAGTGAGTGAGTGAGTGAGTGAGTGAGTGAGTGAGTGAGTGAGTGAGTGAGTGAGTGAGTGAGTGAGTCTAGATCATGGATGCCTATATCATAAATGTCTCGATCTTCAATGTCTATGACATCAAGATTGCCTACATCATTAATGCCTAGATCATGATTGCATACATCATGAATGACTACATCATGACTACATTCGAGATGGGTAAGACATCACAGAAAAGGTCAAGCCTGGCCGGTTATTAGAAGATGTTGAACATAGATGGTGAACACTAGTTGTAGTAAAAAATGTCTCTAAAAATTCAACTGAATGAGTGATAATGCAGTGAACCTGATCAGGCAATAAAACCAGTCTAGTCTAAATACAGGACACGTTAAAGTCACAAAACTTACTACATGTTAATGTTACATACATATATTATTCAATAAAACATAATATTTAAAATAAAAATCAGAGAAAGAGGCAATAGACACATCTTTTGCCTACCTAATTTTTTCGGCAAACCTGCCCGCTAGGTCTCACTGCACAATAATGTAGGCCTACGTCTGTCGTGCCGTATGTCCGGCGCACCGTCTACTCGCCTTGGTCAATCAATATTTTAAGAACTGTTCCAGGTACGTGTTCACATTAGTATCTGGGAAAAATCTCAATGAGGTTCGAACACAAGTAACCTTGACATTTTTTTGCAGGTCATACAGGTCAAAAGTCACACATGTCTTTTTGTATCGATATCTAAAGCACCGTTCTAAAGTACCGTTTGAGCTACTATACAGTGTCCACGTTTTCACCACTGGTATATCTGGTAATTATCTCGGTCAAGTTGGAATAAAGGTGACGTTGACCTATTTTTTATAACAATGGCCTAAAAATAAACGTCAAGGTCAATGCCATATAATTTTTTAACTTGTGATTATTTTATAATAAAAATGTTTGAGCGTACGTGGAGAGCAGCTATTTACTCTACTGCAATGAGTGATATAATTAGAACGGAAATTCAATTATCAATTATAATTATGGTATATTGCATGTGCTGATTGGTTAATCTGAAAATCATTGACAGACGTTTGCGTAACCCTGACCTCTAATTTTAGAGAGATTTTTGGGGTACATATAAGCGGTCAAAATATATATTTCGTCCCTATTTTTTACTAGTAAAATTTCATTTCACGTTGTGGACATATCGGGCTTAAAAAGTTGGTGTGGGTGAGTAGTGGGGGGGGGGGGGGTGCACGGTGACCACTTCTGGCCCATGGACTCAATGATTTGTCTGTTCACACGACTATTGTCATTTACGTCGTAATACGCGGTAGCGAGACATAACTTTAAGTGGATGAAAATTTAAATTACTAGCCTAACATGATAAGGGTTAATAATTTATTATTGAAAAATGAATAAATTATTTTCTATGGTTGACATCATTTTGTCTAATAGTACAATTTTTACCATGATTAAGCCCTTATCAATTCATGACACCAGCATATCGTCGCCTCGGAGCTAAATGATCCTATCTGCCACTCTAACGAGTGTCAGATAGGATCCTTTAGCTCCGAGGCGACGATATATTACTTACAAGGTATGAAGTGAATTACGTTTCATCAGCTACAGCGGCTATATAAGCAGGTTATTGTAACATATTTATCCCGGGGTGGTAAGGACATACAAGTAGAAATATTTTTTTATATATTTAAGTGAACCCAAATTATATGTAGGAAACGTTATGTTTATTTTTGGGTAAAATAATCATAATATATTGTTTTCAGTGACATTTCATTTGAGCGAAAACATGCTTAATAACGTCAATATGCCATCCCAGCAAAACAAATGAAAACATGCTTAATAACGTCAATATGCCATCCCAGCAATACAAATAAAAACATGCTTAATAACGTCAATATGCCATCCCAGCAATACAAAACATGCTTAATAACGTCAATATGCCATCCCAGCAATACAAAACATGCTTAATAACGTCAATATGCCATCCCAGCAATACAAAATGTTATTTATATTTTACTCTGTGCTTCATGTTGACAAGGGGCATTGAGAATTAACCTCTATAGGACTGAGCTATTCAATTTAATGTTTCAGTCGCTTAAAATTGTGTATATAAGCAGGTTATTGTAACATATTTATCCCGGGGTGGTAAGGACATACAAGTAGAAATATTTTTTTATATATTTAAGTGAACCCAAATTATATGTAGGAAACGTTATGTTTATTTTTGGGTAAAATAATCATAATATATTGTTTTCAGTGACATTTCATTTGAGCGAAAACATGCTTAATAACGTCAATATGCCATCCCAGCAAAACAAATGAAAACATGCTTAATAACGTCAATATGCCATCCCAGCAATACAAATAAAAACATGCTTAATAACGTCAATATGCCATCCCAGCAATACAAAACATGCTTAATAACGTCAATATGCCATCCCAGCAATACAAAACATGCTTAATAACGTCAATATGCCATCCCAGCAATACAAAATGTTATTTATATTTTACTCTGTGCTTCATGTTGACAAGGGGCATTGAGAATTAACCTCTATAGGACTGAGCTATTCAATTTAATGTTTCAGTCGCTTAAAATTGTGTCTCGTTACCGCGATACACTGCTTCAACTGACTAACAAATTATGTCATTTATGAAATCTAAATGCGAATATGTATCAATGTTTCAAGATGGAAGACAATTTTTACTTTTACCAACTGACTATCAGCGTGGTGATAAAGTGATGATGATAATCTTTATCGGCTATGATTCGAGAACTAACAACATGATCAATATTTACTTATAAGCTCATCACTAATAATTCACTGTTCTTAACATATTTAGATGACATACATATTAGGAATATTACATTTATCAAATAGCTAATTTGAACAAATATGTGTTGAAAAATAAAAAATTATTTATTGTAAATGATTGTCTGACTATGTTTGCTCCTTCTATTTTCCAGGTAGGCCTACCGAAACCATGGTTAACTACAAGCTGTATTATTTTCCCATCATGGCTCGAGCGGAATATGCTCGTTATATATTTGCTTTTGCTGGAGTAAAATACGATGACATACGTATAAAACCTGGGAAGGATGGAGAATGGGCTGATTTAAAACCCAGTGAGAGCAAACTTGTGTCCCGTATAATATAATAATGAATATCGTTTGAAGGTCTATTCCCAAGTGCCTTAAACTTAAAAAGTTTCAAAGTTTAAAATTGTGTTAATTAGGCTTATATCATCGTAAATCTATATTTATCTTTCTCCACCCTCCATTCGAAAGAGATATGTCCCGGTGAGTGTGGATTTCGGAATGTTCATACAATTTTTAACAACCATCTATTAATTATATTGGGTTTGACCATAAAACCTACCCGCTGAGGATCTAGATGAAGGGTCCGATGTTGATTTGTTTTTTTCTTTGAAAGGTTTAACACTGGGGAAAATCCCTTCCTCTTTGTCACTACATCAGCCACGAACATCCTATGAATATCACCTGTGTATTTTGGCGATGTTCACGATGTCCCGCAAAGATATAATACATGTCAATTGGCCGAGGTTAGATGTGTTGACCCTTCGTGTCTGGAAATGTGAAGCCTGTTGGGAAAGCGCCGTTAAGTGGTGCTCTTTCGATGACATTGTAGTTGAACGCGCAGCATCTTTGACGATGTGATACACCTGAGACCTTACATACTTATCCTAATATGAGTTAAAAACGTTTTGTCATAGATTACGGCTAGTAAATTAAAAAAAACTATCTTTAGAAGGCAATAATCAAATTGGTGACTCGTTATTTTCTTGTCAAACATGGCAACTGCATTAAGAAACGGGTGGATCTAAAAGACAAAAATGTAATGACCAGCATTTTGTCATAATTCGTCTATTTCAAAACCTGATTACGTTGCTCGCAGATGTTTCTAAAAGTTGTAATCTATCAGACTGTTGCTTTAACGCTTTCAAAAAGTCAAAAAGATAAAACAGAGCTAAAACAAAAACATGTCATATGCCTGGGTATCGGCCTTTACATTCATTGACACATCCAGTAATAGGCTTAACATGTTGAATATTAGTATAATTATCGAGACTAAACGTTTATAGAAATTAAGCTTGTTTAGGTGTGAAGTTGAATATAGATATCAATTATTCATATTGTACTGGTGGCTGCAATAAATTGTGCTGGAAGTAACTGAAAGCGGAACGAAAGGTGATCAATTATAAAATAATAGATAGGGCAAGGGTGTGATAATCAGGCAATGTTTTACATAATTATGCAGCATTAAAACCTATATATTCAGGTAAACATTTTGATTCAATACTACACCTGAAAATATAATGTTATAATATTGAGAGCTAGATACAACAAAATCATCACCTGTAACTTATAAAATATGATTTAAACATGTGTGTTTAATATCTTCCATATTAAAATGACGTCTCATGTTTTAATTTGTCGACATTTGTAGCTGACTGATTTGACTGATTTTTTTAAATAGTCACCTAATCTCGACCATCTTTTACCAATTTCTTTTATGGATTTACAATATAGCTATCAGATAAAACTAATTTTTTAATGGAATATATTCAATTTTTTATTCATGTTTATCCAACATTATGATATAATAGGTCCCACTATAACTTCAGGTGTATTGAATCAAAACATTTTATGTGAGAATATACCTTTATTATCTAATACATATTTACCACATACAGAGATGCCATTTGGACAGATGCCAGCTCTGGAAATAGATGGGAAGTTATATTGTCAAAGCTACGCCATTTGCCGATATCTTGCTAATACATTTGGTAAGTGGATGACAATAAAACATAAACAAATAGACCTCAACATGAATGAAGCATGAACATGGAACATGCTTTAATATTTTTAGAATTCAAATGTATTCATACATGTCAACGTTAAACTTAAAGCTGCATAACCTAAAATGTACAAAACAGGCTTCCATATTTTTATAAAAGCTGTTTAAATGCACGGAAACTATGTAAATGTATTAGAATTAGTTCACAATGCGATACACTAACAAGCAATATGGAGTAGTAAATACCTCTGTCTGTGTACAATTCCGTTGAACCGTATTAGTAGACCCACAAAAACCACCCGTTCATGCCCTCAGACTAGGACAGTAAGCCCCTATTATAAAAAAAAGTTGATATTTTATCATTATTATTTTATTTTGCCGCATTTTGCGATTTATATCACTGCATGTGATGAATAAACTTGAAATAAAAGAAGTGAGATTGTCTATGAGCATTTTGACTATATTTTAAAATGACCATGAGATATGGAATAAAAACAAATTATAAAGGAAATTAAAATTAGTGAAAAATATGGTTTGAGTGAGTGCTTTAGGCGCCAATTTGCAAGGTCAGAGGAGAGCGTCTCGGGTAGTGGCCGTGAAAAGGCTCAGATGCTGGCCCACACCTAAAGCCACTCTCTATATGATTCCGGTTTTAGTTGTACTCCAGTTGTCTCAATCTCTGTAATCAGCGTGGTGCTTTTTGGGTACAGATGTGTCCCGCTCTTCGAACACAGTGGACTAGTCCTTTAAAAGCACTATAAAAAGAAGAATTTTTTTTAAAATCACTCATCCACACTAGGTCCGAAATATAAAATGAAAAGAATCGGGCTTTAGGTCACCTTTGTGCACATATAGGCTAAACTGGGCCAGGAGAACCTCCTGAAGATGGTGAAATGATTGAGATGACACTGTCATCCAGACACAGGATAACGAGATTCGAGCTATGGTGGTCTGAGGCCGAGCACGCTACCTCTCGGTCACGAAGGCTCCCCACAATACTGACTTTCACACGTGGATGGGGGTGAAATATTTTTTGTTTCTTTCAAACCGCTGAGACCGGGAACCGAACCCCGAACGTGAAAGGCAGCGGTGCTAGCCACTACCCTAGGGCCCCCGCCCACTAAGTCCGAGATGAAACATGGTATTATATGCATATTTCACCCATATCGCACAAAGTAATAACTCATATTGATATGTCTAAATGACATATGACATTACTTCAAAAATAAGAATAATCTTGGACGTGTTCAATTCTTTTTAATGATGATCGTTATCTACCACTCTGTACTTTTAATGTTCTGATTATACAGACAGTGTGTCTTACTCTGCTGTGATCAGTTTTGTTTTGATGGGGCAGCATGTTTACAAATTTTTAAACTTAAATGCTTAATAACTCCATCGGAAGAGTAAAATCGGGAGTTAAAATAGATCGATTTTGCCGCATAGCGTATTAAAATTGATGTTTTAATAATGACTGTGCCGTCAATGATAACGACATTAAATGGGTTCTAATCTCCACTCGGGCAGATCAGTTAAAATTCATTTCGGCCACGCCAACTCAAAGTTCAGACGTATGGTAGTCAGACGTCAGAATCTGACCATATTCCGACGTCTGACTACCATACCCACACCGAAAGAATGAATAATTTATAATGGCCATCGACACATAACATAGGTATTCAAATATAGCAGAATGAGCAGACCAGGACTTTTATGATGATTCCAAATTGAGAGAAACCATTTGTTCTTCATGGTTGATATAAAAAAATATTTAGGCGCTGTGCACACATAGGCGAATATGCTAGCGAATGTGTTTACAAATAAAAATATTTGACATTCTCTCAAAATTCGCTACACGCGCCGAGTATTTGTAAGTATTGGTAACAAATTTGGTACGTTCGCAAGTCATTCTCCACCTGCTTACGAATATCGACCAATTTGGGAAGCGATTCCTAAATTTCAGCTAATGTTGCTAATGCTGTCATTCGCCATCAATTTTCGTAAGCATTCACAAACCATTGGTAACGTTGGTAAGGCATGCGGAAGCATTTGCAAGGCGTTTGTAGCGTTCTCCGTTCTTATTCCTTGCAAATGTCTCAAATTCAAAAAAACAATGAGCCCAGCGTCATATTTACTCCGTATTTTTACAAATCGCAGCCACGTCATCAAATATTCGCACCATCCGTAAGAAAATGGCAAGGCAATGGCAACGTTGATAAGACATCCGCATCATTCATAAGTATGTGTGTAACGTTTGCAATCCCATTTGTGAGTATTCGCAAGTATTCATAACATTCGCAAGGCAGTCGCATCATTTCTTGAATATTATTCGTAAGCCTATTTGCACCATTCGCAGCGATTGTTAACAATTCGTAAGGCATTGGCAAGCGTTGTCAAGCAGTCGCAGTGCGTTTGCTAAATATTTGTAAGGAGAGATCGAGGGATGACTGAGGTGAAAATATTCGCTATCTATTCACAATTTTCGGGCGAATTCACTGCGAATTTCAAAGATTCGTATTCGTTATATTCGCTAGAATACTCGGCTATGTGTGAGAGCAGCATATGTCAATATTTCACACATATTCGGTTTGCTTATAGAACTAATGGGCAGTACTCGTGAGGATCGACTGAAGGTGGATATGATTGTAGACGCCCAGGCCGAATGTTTCAACACACTCGAAGGAATGTACTATGAAAAAAACGTGCATAGAAAGGTACGACATCCAAGTTAAATAGGATTTTAGAATACAACTGATTATACCTCCGACCAATAAAAAAGTGATTCAACCTGTCACATGACGACATCAGTTAATCATGGTGTCATTCAGTTATCATTTAAAGGGACATGCCCAGGTCTAAAATCATAAAAAAATCGGTGATTTTATTTTGGCTTCTCAATATGATGTAATCATGTCCATAGACTAGAACTGCAAAAGTTTTTCAATTTTTGTGCTGTATTTTGTAGATATAGAGACGAAATTCCCGTATTTCTTATTTTTGACATGGTTGTCAATAATTAGAAATCGGGAATTTCGTCCCTATATCTTGCCTAGCTGGTGAATGCGCAGCACAAAAATTAAAAAACGTTTGCAGTTCTGGTCTATGGAAATGCTTATATCATATGGTCATATTATTTAGCTAAAATAAAATCACCGATTTTTTTATGATTTTAAATCTGGGCATGTCCCTTTAAATAAGTGGGCAGAAAGTTGTGCCAAAAATCATGGTAACTCTGAAAATTGTTAATAAAAAGTAAGACATAAATGCTTCCACTGGTAACGATAATTTTTTGAACAGACATAAAGCTCAATAACGCCAGTGAAAAAATGTGGAAAAAATGTATACCAGTTGTTAGAACCAGCACACAAGTGTCATCATAATTCAGATGAGTGCTGCGAATGTGCTGCGGTGGGGGTCTCATAACCCCATGAAGATCGGGCCAGCATCTTAAATGTTAACCTGACTTGGGAGAGTAACGCGTAAAGCTAGGATTCCTTACACGCGGTATGCGGCATGCGTTAAGTGTTATGCGTTATGCGGCAAAAATCGCGGTATGCGGCATCGGTATGCGGCAAATTGAATCCCTCCATGTAGCCATTCGTGCGGCATCCGAATGCAGAATCGGACGGGGAAATCCACAAATGACGTCAATTAACTATGACATTCCAGAACATCCCCTTGACTTTGTCTATTTAAGTACTGTAAAAAATCAAGTGTGGAGGGGGGCTCAGAACTGATAGAGTATTTAAAGTTGTTTGTTGGTTGGTTGGTTGGTTGGTTGGCTGGCTGGCTGGCTGGCTGGATATTTGGTTAGTTGGTTGGATGGCTGGCTGGTTGGTTATTTGGCTTGTTTGTTGGTTGGTTATTTGGTTATTTAGCTGGCTGACTGGATGTTTGGTTAGTTGGTTGATTGGATGGTTGACTGTGTGGTTGGTTGATTATTTTTTTTTAGGAAGGCTCAGCAGAAAAAGAACGAAAAAATCGCTGTATTCTGTATTGAAGGAATCACACATGCCGCAAACCGTACCGCATAACGCTTAACGCTTAATGCATAACTCATGCCGCATACCGCATGTAAGGAATCCTAGCTTTACGAGTTAGCAAATACAGTATTCAGATAACTCGTGTTAAGAGTGAGTATGGTATATTGATCATTATTGACTAAATTGCGATCTAGTAGACGTTGTCCTTGTGTTGAGCCAACACCTTGCCTTATTAAGAGACATCCACAGGGTTTATCATGTATGGGTCACTCGGCGTGATCCTTATGTGGACCAATATGACAGATGATCCAACCTCCGGCTGTCAGATGCAGGCCCATCATCGTATATGGTGAGTGGACAGACTCTGATTCTAATGTATTGATGCTATTTTGTATGGCATCAGTAATGCTAGGCTTATAAATACATTTATAATAAATGCGGCTACCCAAGGAAATGTTATTACCACCAACCGGTATAAGTTGCTGAATAATTTGTCATGAGTTTTATAATAATTGCCATAACTATTCTTGATTCTGTATATCACTGATTTAATGGATAATTAATTATTTTTGTGCAGCAATACCATACCACTTTGTTTACATGTTAAGCAACAATTATCATTATTTTTTTGAATCGCAAGAGAAGCCTCGATTATATTTGTACTGCTTCAATTGTAAATAAAATATGTTTACTCCAATATATTGATTATATGTCAACCTGCTGAAGAGACTTAAGACTGTAAACAGGCACCGAATCGTGGCTGGATACTGTATTTACTAATCGGCGGTCGATCAAATCGCTGCCGCCTCCAACGATTGCTTAAGGAAGCAGCTGACCACTGTGCCGCTGCCATTATATAGTAACTGCATTCTGCTTAGTCAAAGGTGTGGTTAGATTCTCAGGAAATCAAGTGGAATCACATGGGAAGCCGGATAAGAAAGGCTGTTTGAGCGAGATGTGATCGAATGTGAGCGTCACTATCTGTATATATTTTATTTCGGATCAGCTTGACCTCTGTAAATAAGCTGTGTGTCTACCATATCCAAGACTTCTGAATTGTTCACGGCCGAAATGATCTGAGAGTCAACTTGACTGCTACACCAGTGTTTTGACCCTTTAAACCCTCACGATGCAATAAAGCATCATTTTACATCCATGAAAACAGAAATAATTTTCTTACAACTAGAGGTTTTAAATGAAAATTTCCATGAAACTGGTTTACTAATACATGGTAATTTTCTTTAGGTTGGCACCCACTTTAAATCATCTTTATCCAGTACAAGTTGGGAATTGCGACAGCAATTCGCGGCTTGTAGTGGATGAAGATGACAATGGTAAATTCAGGCTTGATAGGGTTAAGTGAACACCATTGGAATTTCATGCTTAAATTGAGTGAGTGAATATCAGTTCCGTATAACATTAGAACTAAAGTTGTCCTTAGATGATCCGTGATTAATCTTCCAATGTTATTAAATTTCACAATGTTTCTTGTCATCAATAAAGTTTACTCGTGTCACCAGTGTCTCTCTCTCTACTTCAGACACTGGTAATCATCCCCAGATCAGCTAATATTCACCACCAGGGGACAGAGATTTTACAGCCACTCTCTGTACTACCGCATCTAGGTGTGTGGGAAAAAACCCGCTTCTTTCCGAATGAATGCAAAATAGCCCGATTCATGTTATTACCATTGACGCTTCTTAAAATGAGATAAAAATATCTATGCTAAATATGCACTGATATATACCGTATATAGTAAAAATTGTGCTTAGCTCATACTTTTAAAAACTCCCTTAAATTAATTATCAGTAAATATAAAATTGACAGTGGAACACTCATGGATACCCTCAGGTTTGTATGACGAGCACTGCATGCACAAATTCCCATGTGTTGGCAGCAGATGGGCAGGTGTGCATCCAAACACAACTGACCAATCACAGATCTACCTCGCCGCTCGTGCCTGATTAATGAATTGCTGGCTGACCTTTGGCAGACGGTGACGTAACAGACGGCAGAGACCCCTGGTGTTGAATATGTGTAAATGCCACGCAAAAGCTCAGTGGGTGACTGTGACGCTCACTGATAACTCAGTGTATCAACACAGTAGAGAAAAATGATATAGAAATTTGGAATTGTTTAATAAACACTGGTCATCGTGACCATGGTAACAGCCGATAAGGCAAAACTATATTAGCCATGTGGTTCACTTATGAATATGATTTACCTTGTTATTTACTATTTTATCATGTTTGCTGAATTGTTAAGCTATGTCTTTTTAAAACGCTCAAAGGCAGAACAGATAACGACATATACAGAGACATACCAGCCGTTCATGCTGAATAAATTTGAGTATCTGTTGAAAGAAAATCGGGGAGGAGAAGGGTATTTTGTAGGTGATAATGTGAGTATATTATATAGTACAGTAAGAATGAATGAATAAATCAATTGGTGAACTAAAACAGGGATACATGATTGAACGGGGCTTTTGACAGGCTAATTTGGTATCTGCAAATATTGTACGTTTATTGCAAGGTTTTCCTAGTATATGCTACTCACCATGTGTATAGGGAAAATGTTAATATCAAATAAAATAGGGATCGATTGATCGATTGATCAATTGAAAAAATAACTGACTGACTGATTGATTGATTGATTAATTGATTGATTGATTGATTTATTGATTGATTGATTGATTGATTGATTGATTGATTGATTGATTGATTGATTGATTGATTGATTGATTGATTGATTGATTGATTGATTGATTGATTGATCGATTGATTGATTGATTGATTGATTGATTGATTGATTGATTGATTGATTGATTGATTGATTGATTGATTGATTGATTGATTGATTGATTGATTGATTGATTGATTGATTGATTGATTGACTGATTGATTGATTGATTGATTGATTGATTGATTGAAAACCTGACTACTTCGGGAAAAAGCACAAAATGTGTGAAATTCTGTATTTTGAATCCCTAAACCACCGCGTGGTTTGACCCTATTTATAACATAGTTACTGATACAAAGGCTGCCATCCTACATTAGCTTTTCAATGCTGATTTTGACTGTACAATTGTGTATGCCGCCATAGTAAACGAACATGTGAGGATGAGAATGTTTCGAAAGGGGAGCATATTTGATTGACAACTAAAAAAATGAAATTATAAAATATAGCAATTATTTTCATATTATAATCATATTATATTCAGTTTATTTTCTTTTTCAGATTACACTTGCTGATCTGGCGCTTCACTACTGTCTGTCTTTGCCAAAACATTTGTTTGGAATCAATACACCCTGGAATAACTATCCTAAACTCGAGGTTTTGATGGATAAGATTGGAAATGATCCAAAAATTAAAGCATGGATAGAGAGACGTCCAAAGAGTGTAATATAGTTATGGGAGAAAACATTTCAACATCACAGACAAATATGAGAGTCGACTGTAGGTGTTGTAAAAAGCGCCAGTAAAGTTCACAGCTAGCTGTGGATTAATTGGTATCAGCATTAAAACCTAGATAAGACATGAACAAAGCAGAACTGATGCGATTCTATCTGTAACTACATTGTTAGTTACAACATTCTACTAATCGAATCCACACTCAAACCCGGTGGAAATTCTGTGACCATTCCAAATATAATTTCGAAACTTATAATACCTCAGGAACATTTTATCCTGGATATGGGCAGCAAAATATGCGAAAATAATATAATACTGTGCATACATTTTGTTAACGGGTGCACCCAAATTCAATATGACTAATGCTTTTAACTTATAAGAGTCTACAATTAAAAACTTTAATAAATTATCCTATTTTGTATATAAGTTACATCCATACCTATATTCCATAGTGTACTTAACACTCTTATGAAATATGCATTTAGTGTGACAGCTTTTCTTAACATTTTATTCAGAGGTCATATCAGTTCAAGTTAGAATACGTGTTTTTTTAAGTTATATCAATGGCTCTCGGTGTCTTTCAAGTACAAGATACTGCGTCAATGAAGCATGACTATATTGTAAAAATATCCGATGTATGGATATGATTGTATGGTCTTGAATAAAATTTAAGTAATTGACCTAATCATTGTCCATTGTATTTTTTCAGCAAAAGATATTGCCTTGAACTTGTTATCAATTTAACAATGAATTTGAGATACGAGACAAGTCATATCATTTAATTTAACCCTTTAAGCCCCCACGATGCATTAAAGAAGCATTTTACATCCCTGAAAACATTCAATTCAATTCAATTTATTTGGTGACAATATACAGACACATGCAATAAACAAGTTAAGTGAATGAAATAATTGTGTAATATATGTACGTAGTAAGCAATGTGATAAAGACAATGCAATAAACATAAAATATTAAACAAATAAACATAGATCACCTGGGAGAGATGCTAGATAGGTTTCAGTGACAGGTTTCAGTGAAGCCTCCACAAGAAGATCCCACCCAATACATGTTATACAAGATACATCAGTAATAATATTATATGATTACCATGATTACCCACCAGTCCCTCACGATTTAACTTTACAGACGACAATTATTACATAAACATTTAAAATACCATGTCATGAAC